>VWZK01015741.1:3849-269984 GCA_013396935.1 Baryphthengus martii
TTCCCTCCACCTTTCTGTGTTTTGTTCTTTTTGTTGTTTTTTTTGTGGGGGGTATTTTTTGTTTGGATTTTTTTCTTTTTGATGTGTGTGTGTGCTTGCTTTCTATTTTTAAGCAATACACAGGGGACTTGGAAAGAATTGCATGTGATGTCAGGGGAGCGAGTGTGTGTGCACATGTGTCTTGAGAGACTCTGTGTGTGTGTGTGTGTGTGCACCTATGTGTGAAGTGCATTTGTATTTTGTGTTTATGGGATGATGAGTGATAAAGCCTCCAAACAATCACTGTATGTAGAGCAAGGAGCACGGCAGAGGCTGCTGGTGGAGCAATCGGTCAGGGATGCAGAAAAGCTACAGAGCTCTCCACAGAGTTTGGTCCCTTGTGCTCCAGGACATCTTTCCATAGATCATTACTGGCACCTTCAAGGTGATGGCTCTTGTGCCTCTCCTGGCTTCTCAATAGAGGAGTGCTGAGAGGGAAAACTTTAGGGCTAACACGAATTGATAGCTTTTCTGTTCCTCCAACAGCCCGAGACAGTGTTATTCCAGGGATAAGTGGGGAAAAATAATGTTGTGATCCAGAGCAAATGGATCATTGGCTGTCACATACGCTGTTCAGGGAGAGAAAGAGAGATAAAACATTATTAGTTTGGCCAGCCAGCAGAAGCATTGCAGCCTGGTTTACTTCCCAATTCCAAAGTTGGTTTAGAGTGTTTTTTTTCTTCAGCTGTTCAGCTACTGTTCCTGTTGACAACAGAAATGTATTTCTACCATAAAACAATCTACCATAAGCCTGCTGGGGAACCATTTATTATTCAGAGGCAACCAAGTAATTATTTATCAGTTTCATGGCTTTCCACCCATAATTTTAGTGTGTTTTCAATGATGTGTTTTACCTATGTATGTGAAGGGGGGTAGTAAAAATTTTGGTTGTATTTTAACAGGGAGTTAAGGCATAACTTGCAGGGTGCCGTTTGCAAAGTATCACTTAATATAAAGCAAAGTAACAGCCCCTAGCTCTTTTTCATGGATTTTTCCCATCTCCCTAGTTTGTTTCAAAACAAGCAGGTGATTTTGCTTAAGAACTTGGAAGGAAAACTGACTTCACAATAATGCACAGTTTCAAATACTCAGAGCTCAAAATTATTACACTTACCTGACTCTGAAACCTGATTTTGTTTATGAAATCTAATGGATTCAAAGTACATGAAGGAGCACTTTGCATACGTAGTTTTCTAACAGGTTGAATCATTTTTCCGTCTAAAAGTTTACGGAGGCACTAAAGAGGTTGCTATCATCTGTGTTTGGAGGCCTTTGTGCTGTATGGATGCAGGAACATAGCTGCTGCCTGTCTAGTTAATGCAATTCCGAAATAACCTGTCTTTCCACATGCTGCGGAGATGACGTTCAACAAAAATGAGCAGTCATGGAAAGTACTCTTGTAGCATCAAGAGTCATTTCAGCATTTATTTCTCTTGTTAGCCTAAATTAAAGTATTTTGCACAAGTTTGCCTTGGGATTTATTTTTTTTTTCCTGCTGTGGCTGGCTGATGTTGTTAAAGCAGGAAGGATGCTTTGAGTGAGTTGTGCCATTCGTAACTCTTGGTAGCAGCGAAGGGAGAAACACCTGACGTGCTTTGTACATCATCCCCAAAGGTATGCTGGGCTGAGAAAAAGAGATGGAAAACCAGCACAGTGCGCTGACAGTTTAAATAAATAAATAAGGGTGATGCGTGTTAGCTTATCAGCTGCTGTTCTGCTGAACTCTGACTATTGGCTAAACACATTGTCTTGGTAAGCACTGCGATGTGATGCAGTTTGCTGATTTGATAGAGTTGGCTGTTAAAATCACTTGTGGCACAGGAGAGCTCTTGCTCTGTTGATAAAAATTGTGTCTCCATATTTTAGTCTGGAGAAGGCTGAAATATCCACAGCTCTTGTTGAAGTCACTAGGAGTTCCTTGTGTTCAGCACTTATCAGGAATTTTTACCTCAGCATGTCAGGATTTAGGATGTTTCCAAAAGATACAATTACCAACAAATCTGTAATGTCTCATTTTGTTTAGATTTTACATGGGGTGCATATAGTATGTTTACAAGTAAATGTTTTCTTTTACCACCGCAATACTAAAATGTGTCAGGAAGTGGAAAACTTTTAGCATTGTTTTTATCATGGGATTTTAGAGAGAATTATATTGGTATCCTTTAGCTGTTTGTGAAAAAAGCGCTCGTTTCACAGTCTGTTCGCTAAGTTCCTTATGCTAATTGATTAACTGTTGACATTAGTGAAGGAAAAAGAGTATGGATGGGATGTTTGTACAAAAAAAAAGTCATGTTTTGTTTTTTTTCAATCGTAACAACTAAAAGACCAGAGTCGTTTCAGTGCTGAAGCTAGGTTAACATTGAATCTGACATGAATGGCAGTACACCAGCACTTAGGTTATTCTGTAACGTACTAACCTAGATTAAACATCTCTTCCTGTTTTGAGGCTTGGATAAAGCCTCAAACCTCGGATTTATTCACCACTAAAGCATTTTTATTTTTTTTTCTCATGAAACAAGCCTTATAAAGCTGTACTGCTATAAACAAAGTAGTGGAGGGAGTTCAGAAGTCACTCTGTGAGCTTATTGCTATAAAAATAAGGTAGGATTTCTCTCTGCTGATAGCCAAATAAAATTATTTTCTTGAATATTGCGCTTTATTATTCTACAATGTCAGTCTAAAATGCTTAGTTTTTTTTCCTCTGAATGTGGTGATCCCACAAATCCACAAAACATGTATATTTTGTCTTGTCCTAAGCTACAATTAGCTATCCGTTTCAGTAGCATTTTGTTGCAGGACAAAACTTCTTTTTCATTTGGACATACTTCTTGAGGAAGCTGCATCAATCCTCAGATTTTCTTAAATTTTGAACAAAGGAAACGAAAACTATCATAGTCTTGCCTGTTTTTTAGGGGAATGGGGTGCAGTGATATCTATATCCATGAAGAATGCAATCACAATATACATTAAGAAGCAGTGGCATGATCCATCTGAGAACAAATGAAACAGTTTTTCTCTGTTAATCCCTCTTTCATTACTCGTTTTAAATGGTACTATGTGTGTGTTTCAGTCCAAGTGTGTATTTGTAATTTTAAAAGTCTAGGATGAGTGAGGTTACTTTATGCAAAGCTATTTCCATTTTGTCTGCTAGAAATATACTTTTTGTAATAAACCCACTTTTTTTTTTTCTGCTAAACTTGCTTACACATAGAAGAAAATCAGTATTTTACTCCTGGGAACCATGTGTAACTGAAGAGCTAGTCACTGAGCAGAGCTACAAACAGCTACCTTCACAACCTCAGTGAATGTGGATGAGCGTCAGGGATAACAAGTGCTTGGGC
Source organism: Baryphthengus martii (assembly GCA_013396935.1). Lineage (NCBI taxonomy): Eukaryota > Metazoa > Chordata > Aves > Coraciiformes > Momotidae > Baryphthengus > Baryphthengus martii. The sequence continues at coordinate 7,230 of VWZK01015741.1, forward strand.
ATGGTGGGGGAAGGAAGAGCATGGCTGGTGGGAAAGCAGAATATCCATCTAGTGCTGGAGTGGCTGTGTGCTTCAGGGCTAATACAGTGAGTTGTCTCACCCTTCACAGTATTAAACTTCTCTGTCTTGCGGTTTGTGTTTAGTGATCTGCTTGGTTTTCCCTTTACAGTCTAGTAGTTCTAACACATCTCTCTGATGACAACTGTTTGTAGGAGGTCAAATGGAAAATAATTGTGGAGAGGAGTCTCCAGCTACTGTGATTCTTCTTTTTGGTATCTTTTTACTTACACCAGTTTTCCCTGGATTTGCATACATCTCTCATACCCTACTTGTCTGTGTAAGCTGCAGGCTGCTTTGTGTGGAGAAAGTGTTTGTAGGAAGTGGAAAGAGAATATTATTGTTAGCTTTGGACAACACAATATTAACATCTTCACCTACTCCAACCAAATGCAAGAATAGCTGTGACGTAGGTGAAACATTCAGAATTTGCTTGCTGTGAATGCAAGATTTCATACTTCATGAAAGAAGGCACATTTTAAAACATAATTCAAAGGGAATGCTGTTTTCAGAATGAGATTCAATAAGTCCCCGGGACCACTCTTGCCCTGTGGGATCTATTTGGAGTAGTCCAGTTAATTTCTGGTTAAAGAGGAGTGGGGCCAGTTTCTCCCATTCAATCCACTACTAGAACTCCATACTTGTTCCTATTCCAGTGTTGCAGTGGTATCGATAACAAAATTTAAGCTTTAGTTATAGGGAAAAATATATAATGCACTATTGATTTCTGCTAATGGGCAATGCTTTTAACAGGCAGTATGAATCCAGTCATTTTGATTATGGATCTGTTTACCTTGCAAGATTTGTGACTTTCTCATATATGCATTAGATATATTTAAATGCTGCGGACACACTTAATAGACTATAAGGAAGCAAATGCTTATTTTCTTTAAAAGATAGATAAAATCTTTAATTTGTTCTTTCATTTGTTTTGGGGGGGCATGGATGGCTCAGGATTTATTTGATTATTTAATACCTTATTTGATTAAAATCTATCTCTTAGTTAACTTAAAAATAGTTTTAAAATGATTAATTATTATTAATTTCAGACAGTCTTTTCTGTGTGCATTTGAAAAAAAAAATGTTTAGTTTCATAATGAGATTTTAGGATAGGCCGCTAAGGTGTGATGAAAATTTACCCCTTTATTAATGACTGGTTGTTATCATACTTTCATGAATATAAACGACATATATAGCGATAAGGTCTTTTTCAAATTTACTGGCACTTTGAATACAACAGTATCTTTTGTAATGGGTCATCTGGAGCTTCCATGAAGTTTGTGGGTTTTTTTGATCTGCAGTGAAATTATAAAAATCTTAAACAGATCGAAGTGGTAGAGTGATTTGAGCTCTGGTAGAATAAAACATGAATGTATGGTTCCCTTATCAGTCATAAGGGATATCACTCACCTGGGTGAGTTCAGTATAAAACATTGTCCTGGTTTCACCAGGACAGAATCGCAGGCCTGCCATGGCCTGCAGGCCATTAGCAGTTTGGAGTCAGCCAGGGCAGCTGACCCGAGTTGGCTACAGGTGTCTCCCAGACCATTAATTTCACCCTCAGTATAAAGGAGGAAGTTTGCTGAAGACAGAGGGTCTCTTGCTTGGATTCTGGCTCTTTGTGGTCTTGCTTCTCTTCCTTTTCTGCCTCCTGAGGGTTGCCTTCCTGTTCATGGTGACTGCTGTACGTTTACTGGGCTAAGTATAACTTTGTTTACTTTGTATTGGTTTTGTTAACTCTTTTTATTTCAAGCCATGAGTAATCTCTCCTTTTCCCAATTCCCTTCTTGACTGGGGACAGCCAGCTATCTGGGGATAGAGCAACTACTATAGTTTAGGCCTGGGTATGGGCTAAACACAGACAAACATCTACAGGCCAGCCTTAGGCATTTGAGGCAATACCTTTACTTCATGACAACATGGTGAAAGACAGGGAAGTAAATAGGGCCTTGTGGTGGGCTTAGAAGACCCCTCAAAACAAACAAAGCCTGTCATTCTGGAGAGGTCACCACATGGCCATAAGCTTCCTTGGATTTAAGGGCTGTTTCTATACAAGACAAAATCCCAGTAGTGCAGAATCCTAATGCAATTTATATAATCTATCAGGGGCTGTAACAAGATCAGAAAGAGAAAACATTGCAAGTGTGATACTTGCATTTAGGTGAGGATGCGAAGGGTTCATTCTCCTGTTGGGATACCAGTAGAGAAGTATGTTCTGTTTCATTTGTGTACTCTTTGAAAAGGTTTATGTGTTTTGACTTACAGTAATGAATGAGGAATGATTTAGACTAGAAAAATACGGAAGTTAGAAGTTAAAAATTTAACTTGCACTTAACTACTAAAGAGGCATGGTCTATGTTATGGGAGTTCTTGTTGCAGCTATACCAAACATCTCCTGAAGTAGCACTGCATGTAGGGTTTGTGCGATTGGTTTTTTCTACCTGTAAAATGAGATAGTAGAGTTAAGGCTAAATTCAGCAATTTCTAGTTGTGCTAAATAGTTACTTGACTTCAGGGGGATTGCTTGCTTCAGTGAGGGACTTAAACAGGCTCATAGAACGGTGACAACGGGGAAGGTGTGATGTATGATCATTATTACTATTATCTCAGAGAAGTTTACCTTGTATCGAGTGGCTCATGTTCTAGGCAATCTGCATTACTAGTTCAAAACTCCTTGGCACTTGCTTTCTGCAACATGTCAATTTTCAATCCTGTAGCAGGATGAAATAAATTGGAAGCAATTTCTAAAATCTGAGGTATAAGTAAAGAAAATGTTAAATATAGGAACACTTTAAGTTTAATGGTTGTATACGATAGGTCAAATGTAATGTCTTAGCTGTGTATTTCTGGTTGTCCATCTATGTTTTGTCTATATTTGGACTTTTGCCTGATATAAAAACACTCTATGAATTCTAGAAGCAGATAAATACTTTGTAGATAATTCTTCTTTTGTCAAAGATGAGACACTGGAACAGGCTGCCCGGAGAACTTGCAGATGCCATATCCCTGGAAGTGTTCAACTCCAGGTTGGATGGGGCTTTGAGCAACCTGGTCTAGTAGAAGGTGACCATGCTCATGGTGGGAGGTTGGAACTAGATGATATTTAAAGGTCCCTTGGAACCCAAACCAGTCTATGAGTCTGTTACAGACATCAACTAATGAGCCGTCACAGCAACCCCCTCCCTTGGGTTTTGTAGTACATAGCCATAACTTTAAACAGGTGCACTAGTAAAATGAGAGACCAGGAGAGGATAATTTATGTTCCTTCTCTTTTCTTTTTATAGCTAGCTTTCACTGGTAGTGTGCAGTAGAGACTAGAAAAGAATTGTGAATTTGACTGTCCCTAGCCACTGGCTTAGAATGGTGCTTGTATTAGTGTTTGGGGTTGGCAGGACTCCTGCCTGGCAATACAGAAGAACCTGGGAAGGGGAGGATTTTGTGGTTCTTTCAAGTCTGAAGGTAACATTTGCTGTGCCATATGGATAATACCAGATCATCTTCTACTCTGAGATTTTTCCAGTGCATATTGCAAAGGCAAGCTCAGACTAGATCTTCAAGACTGAAATCTTAAAAGCAAATTCTAAATGTGCACTCTTGCTTAGATTTTGCCTCTGTGTGGCACCTGTATGTACAGCCTAGAGATGTAAGCAATGGGAGCAGAATCAAGGATAGTGAAGTAGCTGGAATCAAGGAAAGAATTTAAAAATAAAAAGCTACCAAGTACGTTTATAAGCAGAAATGCAAAAAAAGTTGAGTGTGGGGGAGGAGTCCCTAAGAGGTGATGGAAGAGGGGAAGAACATTGCCCAGATGGAATTAATAAGATTGAACAGAATGCAAGAAATAAAAAGCACAAGACAAGTATCAAGAGATCGAGGCTGGATTGGAAGAAAGACAGCAGGAGTGGCAGAAGGTGAAAAGACAGGCTGAAAGAGAGCTGTACAATACCAATTTAGAGTTCCAAGATCGCCTTAAGTTGATCTGAATTCCAGCCACTTCTGCAAAAGGAGTTCTATATGCTCCTCCTTCCTTCCTCTGAATGATGTGCTGCAACTGGTAATATGAAAAAAGAAAAAATCATCCAGATCAGATCCTTGATGCAGCTGACTAACTGCCCATATTAAGATTACAGCTGCCTCAAGGCAAAGAGGCGTAGGGCAGCATAAAATTGGCTTAGGCTCATGATGGATCTGTGCTCTTTGTCTGAAAGTCCTGGTGAGATTCTGAGTTAGAAATTATTTAAAAGAGAGGCCAGGAAGACTTGGAGTGATAACTCAAAGAAAGGAAGCCGTCTGGGACAGTATTTATAGTGAGTAGTTTGGATGGCTGCATGCAAAGGAAAAATGATGCTCAAAACACTTAGGAGGCAAAATCAAGCATTTAAAAGTTACAAAAAGCTGGTATTTGTTGCCTGTTTACTTAATTCAGCATCTATAGGCACACCTGCTGATGTTGTCTTTCATTACATGATCAAGTGGGCCGCGTTTTCAATTGGTACGCTTGGTGGCAGGGTGGCAGAGGCTCCAGGAGTATCATACCCTCACGAGTGACTATTCTGTCCCTCTCGACTACTGCTGAGCAGAGCACTGCCTGCAACTTGGGACTTACTTCACCTCATTGGATCATGAATCACAAAGTCCAGTGCTCCCTAGTGGCCCTGATAGCTTCACACTTCCCTCTTACAATCTTCTTGTGCATCTCCTTCCTGGCCCCTGGCGTATTTCATATTGATTTTTGCTGCTTTTTTATTCTTCTCAAAGAAAACATCTTTCTGCTACTTTTTGCCTCATAGTTGCACCTGCAGGTTCTGTCCCTCTCGACCAATGCGTTAAGCTTACTTTTAAATGGTAACGTATGTTTCAAGTTTCTCTTGGAATAAGAAGAAACAATACATAAAAATAAATTCAGAATAAAATGCCTGCAGAGAAAAGGAGGCAAAGATCAGAATATGTTGTGTAATAAATGAAATAACAAGTTCTTAGGTTTTATTTGCTATCTTTTAAAATTATATTTAAAAAATATTAAACGGGCATATTACATTGTGCACAAATACACACACACAACCACATTATGGCTTCCAGTCATTGAAGGAAAGTTGAAAAAGAACAATTTATCCAGCTCTGTGAGAAATAAGACTGGTAGATGATGTCATGCTGTCTAGACTAGAATAAAATGTATATTTTTTAAAAAATTTTAGCTAACTTATTAAAATGTTTTAGAATGCTAAGAAATCACAAGTGCTAGCTGATGATATTTTTTGCTTTGATCATGTTCTGGTGTGTTTTCATAACATGTTTTTAAAATGCTGCTTTTTCTCCCTTTAAGCATGCCTATAGAGAATTGTGTTCTCATCAGAAGATGCGACTGATTCTTCTGGGTTAGCCAGTTTGGTCCCTTGCTTTTGCAGCCAAGATACAGTTCCTTTCATGTATTGATCAAACCCCTTCTTACAACTATTTAGGGAATATTTTTAGTTCCCATACTACCATTTGGAGGCTGTTTCAGTGTTCTGGTTTCTTTTGCCTTAAATATATGCATGACCTGCTTATATTGCGTTGTTCTTGGTCTAATCTTGCACTTGATCTTCTATGGCCTTTTCTGCCGTGTTTACTGCTACATACATTGGGACACTCCTGCTTGCTGTCTCCCTGTGATAGGCTTGAAAAGCAAAGTTCTTGCCTGACAGTGCTCAGCTCTGGTGAGGACTCCTGAATTCTTGTGGAGAATAGACAATGGTGTGAAGTTGGACACAGTAGGGTTCTGGTCATGCTCCTCATTCATGTGATGACTAATATTAAACCAGTCTTCAGTATTGATCTTCAGAGAGTTAATGGTATGTCAAGTGCCTTACCCACGTTTCTCTTTGGGTATTTGTTTGGTCTTTCAGTGTGTAGTGCTCTGTGGGGTTTTTGCAGACTCGTTTTTGTTTGGCTTAGCTCTGGTTCCTTGAAGTAACACAGAAGGAACCTCTGTCGATTGCTTTTTTTTTTTTTTTTTTTTTTTAAACAACTCACAACCCGTTTCTCCTTTGAATTAAATTTCAATTGGTGAGAGTTGATACTTGAACATTTAAACAGATACAATATCCGAAGTGTTACTTTCAAATGGGAGGTAACGATTATGTTTGAAGGAAAATTATTTTCAAATCAGACTATCTAATAGTCCTAATCAAGAATGCATTGGATTTCATGTGGATTTACCACTTGTAGATTGATTGGGAAGCTGGAAATGAGTTGTATTTTGAATCTGGACTCATGTTCTAATTTGAAAATTACTAGGAAAAGGAATGTGTGTTGGTTTTAGTTTTTTTCCCTGAAGTATAATGTGAACAGAGGACAGGAAATACAAGTGGCTGGCCTTTTTATGTTTCAAGAATTTACTTGAAATGTCTTTATTTTGAAATGTGAAGGGCGTCCTTGCTCGTATGTCCTCGCCTTGAGTACTGTGTGCAGTTCTGGGCCACACAATTCAAGAAGGATGTTCAGGTCCTTGAATGCATCCAGAGGAGGGCACAAAGCTGGTGCAAGGATTGGAGGACGTGTCCTGTAAGGAGCTGCTAAGGACTTTGTGATTTTCTAGTTGGGAGAAAAGGAGACTGAGAGGTGACCTCATTGCTCCTGACAACTTCCTGAGAAGGTGGAGTGGCAGGGGAGATACTGATCTTTTCTCCCTGGTATCCAGTGATGGGCTGCATGGGAATGCTTCAAAACTGAGACAGGGATTGTCAAACACTGGAGCAGGCTTCCTAGAGAGGTGGTTGATGCCTCAAGCCTGTCAGTATTTGAAACATTTAGACACATTTGATAACGTGCTTTAGCTTTTGGTCAGCTCTGAATTGGTCAGGCAGTTGGACTAGATGGTGGTTGTAGGTCCTGTCCAACTGAAATAGCCTGTTCCAGTCTATTAATTCATTATATTTTCTGTTTGCTTTTTCTGCTCTCAAACTAAAGAATAAAGTCATGATAATGAAGGTTTTAAATTGTTCACAACTTTAAAGTCATTGCTCATACGTGTGAAATATTTTAAGCAGTATTTCACATGAAAGAGCAAATGCTCTATAGTTAGATTGATACGACTATCACGAACTTTAACAAGTTTGGGTATTTACAAAATATTTTATACATTACTATGTTACACAGGTAGGTTAGTGTTTACCTAATGTGGAATTATTGCACTGTCATTTTAAAAAGCTCACTTTCCTATATTACCTGTCATTAGTCTTCTGTCAGATTAGTGTGGATGGATGAGATACAGTTCTGTTATTTATTAGATACTTTAAAATATCACAGTAAATAGTACCTATTATAACAATGCTGCAAAAATACTGCAATAAGCAATATCTAAACCAGTAAAATCCCACAGTGAACAAATCAGCTGCCTGACACCAGACACTCCTTTCTTTCTCCCTGGCCTGTTTGACATTTGCGTTGCCTGCAGCATGACTATGCATGTTATCTGAAAGGTGTTAGTTCATTGGTAATGAACAACCTTTAATCCTGGTGTAGACATCTGCCTCATGGAAGAGGGGGTATGTGTCAGCATTAAGATTTATGTATACCTACATGGGCAAGTAACTTCGCTTACTGGATTTGTCCCATTTAACCTAGCAGGGCTGCGGTTTCTCATTTGGTTGTAGGAGTAAGGTCTGAGTCATACTTGTCCTGCAGACCTGGGCATGGAAGGGATTCAAGATCTGTGTAGGGGAATAGACTGCCAATGTGTGCATGCTCGAAAGCTGGGGCTGGGAAGAAGCCTGGAGTCCTTTGCACTAGGTCTCTTCAGAAAATCAGAATGTTTATGCTGCCTGAAAAGAATGCAGCAATGCCCAGAAGTGTTGTTCGTGTTGCTGTTATTAAAGAAAATCAACCAACCAAAAAAACCCAGTGCTTTTTTTATTAAAAACCAAAATATTGATCTGGCAAAAAAAAATAAAATTATAACAATGTCATGGCAGCATGTGACCAGTTTTCCTAGGATGCTTTGGATACTTTTGATTTTCAGATTTTTTCCACTTGCTGTTGCTATGTAAGGATCAGCACATCAGGGAGATAAAACAAATCATATAATGAAAAAATACTCGAAGAGCTTTGTATTTCCTGGAATAGCACAGGGTCAGTTTGGAGTTCCTACTGAAGGCCTGTCAAGAGAGTTTTCAAACTGTGGGTGACATCTCTTGTGTTATTCATGGGTTACCTTTGCATGGCCAAAAAAATCAAGAAAGTCAGCCTTTTTATCAATAAGGTTATATAAACTACAAATGAATTCTCACCTTCTTTAGAAAATGTTACATCTTCCATACGTTAGAAGGGGAAATATAAAGAAAGAGAGAAGGAAATGTGGTGGGGGGTAATGAGATGAAGTTAAGAAGAGCAAAATTACAGATTTCCAGCTTTTGGTGTGTGGAGGGAGGAGTGGGGAAGGGAGAGAGGATGTAGTTCAAGATTTACTTGGTTTGACCTTTGGAAACCAACTTGTGATAAAATTGGATGAATACAAGAACTTGGAAATACCATCTGTGGGCTATAATGCTATGCCAAGCTCCTACATGTTATAGATTGATCAAAGTATTTGAGTATTGAAAAACAGGTGGTGTCTTCAGATGGTTCAAGACCTAACTGCTGCAACTCCATTACCACCAGTACTTGTGTACCGCAGCCTGCTAAACACACATCTTGTGGAAGAGTTTTGAATTTACTGAACAGAGGTTACCCACATTTTGCAATGTGGTGAACTAGGCTTATCATATGAGATGAAGCTCTGTGTGGCAAACTTTTAAAATAGTAACAGTAGTTACAGATTATATGTGTGGGAAGAAGTGGAGAGGAGATTGGAGACTCTAAGTTTGAGTAGCCAGAGCCACAGGAGGTGAGAAGCAATGGCTCTCCTGGAAGATCAAGAAATCAAAGAATCCTTATTCAGCATTAGAAGAGAGCAGGTTTGCCATGCAACAAGACCAAGTCCTATTCCTGCAACAGGATGCTGGGGTGGGGGAAGAGGAGAATTCTGAGAGGACTGCTGGTCTCCTCCTGAGTTATGGACTTTGAGTGTAGGAGACTCCAGTGTGACCTCTGTGCATTAGATAGTCAGAAATAGGGATATTGACCAAATTTAATTAAATTAGTCCAAATGTAATGTTTCTTACCACAATTTTTTTAATATAAATGATCCCATCAATCCAGAGTTGCTTGCTCTAAACTGTCACCGAAATGCCATGTAGAAGAGCAACTCTATAATATTAAACTGTTTAAAATGGAAAGTGTAAAAAAAGTCTAGTTAAAGGTTAGTTAATGCTTTGGACTACACTGACTTCAGTTATTGTTGAAGCAGCTATCTCCTCAGTCACAGTTGGTGGCCTCACAGTGAGCCCAAGCATCCCTTTGGAACCACGCAGAGTTTGCCTTGCAGTAGTGTTTCCAGTGAGTGTTTTAGCAATGTGACAAGCTTGCCTTCAACATCCTGGCTGCAGTTTGCTCACAATAATCTTGTTTAGACCCACCTATATGTTTCAAGGGTTAGCTTTCTGCTGTTCAGCTTGCTTAATATTTTGATCTGACGTACCAGATCTCTCTTGCAGGCTGGTTTGCAGAATTTCCCAGCAGCAAAGCTGTGGTGATGGTGGTTCCTTGGTAACAAAGGGAGTGTATTCTTCCTGAGGGGTGCTGCTGAATGCAAGCGATCCTGGCCACCCTGTGCTTGGGTGGTCCTCCTGCCTGCTAGCATATAGGCTTTCACAAAGTGTGAAGACAGTGGGGTTCTATAATACCTAGAAGGAGGAAGCAGAAGGATCAAGTGGCTGAGAACTTAGGCTTCTAGGAAAATTGCTTTCTAACATATTTCAGTCTCTAACTTCTGTTGGTATTAAAAAGGATTTTATACCAAGGACCCCTCTGGAAATCCTGCTAACTTTCTGTATTTGTTGATATTAGATATGGATATTTTAAATCAGTGTGCGTAATTACTGTTATTTTGAGACTGTGTTTCTGAAAGGCTGATGGCAGTCTGCTTCTTGCCCTCCTTGTCTGCGGTAACTATTCTTTCTGTTGGCTGGTATCAGCCACATCTACCATGGGGCTGAAGAGGTCTAAATACAATCCAGTCCTTAGTTTCTTCCCAGTATGTGCCTGGACAGATGAGGATGCTAACCCCAATGAGGACACCATGGATTGTCTGTGATAGGGCCCAGGCACACCTTAGACATAGTCCAACCAGTATGTCAAGTCATATGGATGGACCTTCTTAGACAACTAAGACACTTGAAATCAACACAAGTTTGTTGAAAATTAAACTTCTTTAACATCCACTCTACGACGTTTTTGTTCATAACCCTGTCATATGGTACCTAGCCATGTCTTTCATGGCTGCCCGTGACACTTTGGGAGGCTTGGCACTGCGCAGACCTTTGTTTTCTGATGCAACTTTTGTTAGAACTGTGGTTTTCACTGTTACAGGTTCTGGTGTGTTTTGAGTAGTTACATACTTCACTAAATAGTTTATTTAAAATGCTTCTTTGAGAAGAGTGTTTTTGTGAGGTTGAAGATGTGGAAGGTCTGTCTGAAAGAAAAGCAGTGTTCTTCTTTGCAGCCCTGTTTTGAGGGTGTCTTCTGACACATGAAAGTTTCATTATACTTTAATTATTGATAGGCAGCGTTTTCTTACCAGCATAGCACTTACACATAGTGAAATCACTTTCCAGGAGAAATTACTGCAAGCAATTTTTGGATGAGTTTCAGTTTTGCAAATTGCTTAGGCTTTTTTCCTTTGTTTTTTCTTAGTACCCCATAAATTAAAGCACAAATGATAAGCAAGATCATTATGCTGTCATGAATCACTCAAGTTCTAATGGCCTAATGCACTAAACCTTAATTAGTAATATTGTATTTTTAAAAAGACAATATTGTGAATGAAATTTGAACATGCACTGTTTTATAACTGGGGTTCCCAGAAGATTTTAAATGGATTCCTCTTCTTAGTATGTTTTTAAATAATTGATACGGCCACTTCAAGCCCTTAGTAGACAAACGAGTTATTGGCTGCTAGTGACAAAATTTGGTTTGAGCATAATAACTTCAGAGACGTGGCACTGCATACATCTGCTGCTCTAATTAGAAAGTTTGCCTAGGGTGCTTGTATCAGGAAGAGTGAGGAAAAAATAGTGCTGCACAATCTGTTGTAACAGAGTGATTCCTGCAAAATGTGATTTACACAAGATTTCTGGTTAACGCTTTCGCTTCTGTTGGAACACTCAGATGCCATTTCAGCAAAATTTAGACAGGTGGTATTGTACTGGACTTACCTGAATGGGCTGATAGCTTGGAAGTGCCACAGTTGTGTACTAGATTTAGGGCTTGCAAATGTATTAGTCTGTGGTGTGAAAGACTGTTGCTGCTGTGTAATACCAAAGTCTGTTTGTAGGCCCTTGAGCCCCTCCAGCCACATAGAATAAGCCAGCCACTGCAGTTCTCTGGAATGAAGGGAAACAACACCTGGGAAGTTTTCAATTTATACTTCTTACAGGCAGTGAAAATCAGGGGTAACAGCATAAAAGGAGTTTCGGTAGTCCAGTGACAGCCACATGCTGTCTGGAGGAAACCTGTTAGGCCGGGGCCGAAAGCAATTGCTGTGGGATGATGATCAAGAGCATTTCATCTAACCAGGGATTGTATAGCACTTGAAACCAAGCCCTTTTTACTAGAGTGGTTGTATCTCACCCAGTCAAACAGCATTTGGGTCAATAAATAGCTGTGGTTATCGGCAAAATTCATCAGAAATGTACAAGAAAGAGCAACTTTTGCTTGCTAACTTTAATTTAGCAATTCACCGAGTATTTCCTGGAAAAGGATCAGTTTCAACAAATTACCTGTTTTTAAACACACAGCAGGACTTCGTCATGGAACTATAACTTATTGCAGCTTTCTGGAGAAACCTGGTGGGCTCAATGGAGAGTATCGAGAGCCAGGTTCTGTTCTTAGACCTCACTTAAGTTAATAAATAATTCCAATACAAGACACTTCAAAGGTGCCAAACATGAAGAAAGGTAGAGGTTGAGTTAAAGAAAAGGAAAAGAATTATCCTCAAAATGTTTAAGCCTTGGAGAAAGTGAAATTTGATCAACCACATGAAATTACCTGTTATCAGCCAATCTGAATGTTTCAGAGAGTATAAATATCTTAAAGGCAAGTACAGATGTTATGAGAGATGCACCTCTGTATGTGTTTGTACTATGGTATTGTGGAACAGCAAAGAGGCAAATCAGTACTTCAGATATGCCAATGAAATGTTTATAAAGCAAAATCAGATATCAGAAACTGGAGAAATGTAGTAACCTGTTATCAAGGTGTACTTACAAATATCTGGTGTTCTTCTGATTTTTCCTTATTGATATCTTTGCAAAGCGGTGGAAAGGGTGAAGCAGTATCATGCTGAGTGTCCTCATGCATTTATAGAGCATCCCGCCTGACATAACAGCTGCATTTGAATTTTTCTTTTACAGTTTTAGACTTTAGCTAGTTCAAGTACTTCAGTATGTTAACTCTATGGTCAGTGTAGTTATTAAAATATTGATTTTTTTTTTTTTCAAGGCTTGAATGGTATGGAGAATGTGTATACATGAATAAATCTGTGGATAAGTGGCATAAAGTCATTATTCTATTTCCATAAAATATCAGAAATTTTCTATATGGGAACATGGTTTAGTGGTGGCCTGGCAGTGCTGGATTAGCAGTTGGATTTGATTATCTTAAAGGTCTCTTCCAATCAAAACAATTCTATGATTCTAAATAATGAAAAGATAAGTGAGTTTTATTTTTGCCAGGGTGAAGGAGGAATTAGAAAGGAGAAAAAGAAGCTGCAAACTGTCATTTATTTTCCCCCCAGCAGTAAACACCTAAAAATCAAAAACCTGATTAGAATGATAAGAGACGTTAGATCACCTGATGTTGAAGTTAAGTTTATTTTCCCTGTAAGACATGCTTAAAGTGTTCTATTCATGGGTATTTGAGGGGCTTTTTTGGGACAATTTTGTAAGAGGACTGTAAAATTCCTTTCTTACCATTGTAAATGATTCTGCTTTTCATTGGGTCATTAGTTTTTATGCGGTATGCTGTGTTCATTTGTGGACTAACTTTTGACTTATGCATTTTTCATGTTGTGACTGGTGTTTAAGATTCATCAATGATTTCACCGTCCAAATGAACAGTAGAATGAACAATATGATTTTGAATGCACTGGTACTCTAACATGCTTATTCATGTTAGGCATACACCGAGTCTTGTTGCATGTGCTTTAGAAAGATTTAGAAATGGCTCTTGATACACAAGTAAAACTGAATTAATCATAGAATGATATTCCATCTTCAGCAGAGATGTATTCCATTCTCTTTTGTCCTGCTTCCCTCATCAGCATAAAACACCATATATACAGGTAATCCCTTTTCTGCCCTTCTCAAGTCGTCAGACAATGGTACAATACCAAAAGGGTAACAGGAGCCACCTTTTTTAATTAAGTTCCTTTCCCTGTTTCAGAAATGATCACTCTCCAAAAAAAAAACCAAAACACTAGAAAGTCAGAAGCTGCTCGTCAAAAGGTGCAGATGTGCCTAAAACCTAAAATGTGATAGCTTGGAGACATTTCCATGGAATTTTGTTTCTGTGGCCTGAGGTTTAGGGGACTCAGATTTTCCTATGAATTTAACTTCGTGACCATCCAGTGTCCCCTGTTATAAGGAGCAATCTTATCCCTTATTTAGTGGATCATGGGAATTTAATGGCTGACAGCATCATGGAAGACCTAGTCAAGCCAGAGAAAGGAATGGGAGTATAAACATTTCAAATCACATGTGGGAAACAGTTACTTCCAAGTTCAAGTGTTCCAACTGTGACTAACATTGGAAAAGCTCTTCTGTCAGACATTTTCCATAGGAAGCAAGTTTTTCTGTGGAGTGGGGTGAAAAGGACAGATGGAGATGGGCAGGGGTGTTACCACCAAAGTATTTTTCTGTTGAAATGAATTTCAGATACAAATTGTTCAATCTAACTCTTATGCCATAGCACCACATGAGCAGGAAGAGAAGATAAGCAGCCAAAACCCTAGCTACGCATCTTTTTGGGTACTTGTTAGTAGACACTGAAGGTTCTTTGAATCTTATCTGTAGCTGCAACAGAGCTGATTGAAGTACAGTACTTGTGAACAATAAGGAAAAAAAAGCACTAAATATTTTGTGTAATACAACTATATGACAGCAGGTAATGGGCTCACAGAACATCATCTCTTATTAAACTCTTATATATGAACTCACACAGGTGGATATATGGAAAATAGAATACAAGAGCATAGAAGTTAGGTCATGTTCTTACTGGAAAAGAGGACAGCATTTGTTAAACAAACCAATTAGTTGTTTTGATTTTTTTGGTTGTTACATGACTTAAAGGTTGGATGAAGAAAAATTAAGTCCTGGCTAGTGACTCTGAAAGGATCCTACAGTAGTTGGTTTATGGGCACACTTGCTCATCCAGTACCAATTTTGAAGGTACCAATTTTTTATAATAGTTTAAAGGTGCAAAATGTACAATTCTCTATTAAAGCTCTGTCACTTTGCAGTGCAGCTTATTGCAAGCTGAAGAGTTGAACTGCAAATGGGAATAAGCACTAAGAAAATGACTAAGATCTCATTCTTAATAAAGTAGCTCTCAAACAGAAGTAGAAGGAAATACAGAAAATGAGGGATCACTCAAAAAAATCTAGTTGTGTGTCCTTATTATACCTGCTGATGCAAATTATACCTTTACTAGAGCTGGGAGAGCAGATTGAAACCATGGTGTCTTGCCGGTTTTTGTTTTATAATAAGCAATGTTATCTGCAATGTCCCTCGCTTTTTTTTGGTATAAGAATACAATTGGGTATGGGTGAGCGTAGCAGTCATCTCAATATATTTTCATTAACATTTCTTTCAAGGAAGTCTACTGTCCTGCCTGGGCTCTGAGAGATTCCCTCTAATACTTAAAGCATCTTTTCTGCTGGCTGGAGTGTAGGTTGGGTAGTCAAATTCATACGAATTTAGGACTTAATGAATGAGTGCCACATGGGTGCTTGAAGAAAAATCTTTCTCCTGAGCTCACACCTGTGAGATTTATTATGAGGAAGAATAATCTAGGACAGTATTTGGTAATTAATCAGTTACAACTGAGATTTATTCAATATTCTATCTGCCTTGATATTCAGTTTTCACAAAACTCAAGCTGGAGAAATGCACATAGATGTGCAAACACTCTGTGCTTTACAATATTGCATGGAAATACACTTGTATGCTCTGTGTAGAGAATGAGGTTTTGATTTCCTTATTCAAACCCCAGTGTAGTTCAAGTCTTCTGTGGCTTTGGTTTTTCATTGTGGAACTTCTCACAGACAGCTTTACTGGGGTTGTTTTATGAGTCATGGTAGTCTACTGGTCTCATCTGTTTCTGCCTAATCTCATCTGTAAACTTCAAAGTAATACTGAGTTTCCTTTTTACAAAAATCATAGCCAGTGGGATAAAATACAGAGCTTTACTAAGATGTTGTCATTCAGTGACATCTAATTTAGTGGGTATACTTGCTTCAGAGTCCACCTCAGTAGCTAACATGAGCAAGCACTGAGGTTTCTGACTATGTGGGTAAGCTCCATGTTGAAATCCCTCTTATTTGTTTTGCCATTTTGAACACTTTAACGTATTCCACCACAAGGTCTCTCACTGCACAGAAATATTTTAAATGCCTCTTAGAACAAGTTCAAAGGCTGATCTCTCTGACATGCATTCTTCAAAGTGAGACTACATTACTCTGCAACAAAAAGTCTTACCTCTTCCCCTTCCTACTGTGAGTTGTGCTGGAGCTGTCATTTTTCAGTAGAGATTGTTTATAAAAGGATTGTTTATAAAAAGGACCCATATTCTGCTGTTCAGCACATGAAAAACTCTTTAGTTTTCAGTTTCAGTGTATAAATATTGATTTTTGTCCTGAACTGGTTTTGTTAGTTAGCTCAAAGGTGATAGCATTTTTGTTGAATAAATGTCTTTAAGGAAATAAAATACACCTCCTTCCTAAAAATTATATTCTTATTTCATAAAGTGAACATTTAATCCCAGCAGCTAACTGCAGACTGGGCTATTCTGGCTTGGATGTGATGTGCTTTGTTACTTAAGCCATCTTCAGAAGTGACCTCAGATGGCTGTTTATGATCAAACTATTTAAAATTTATGTACAGATTCAAGTTAGTCATCAAAGCACTTGATTCCGTTGTTAAATATGTATGGCTCTTCTTGAGACATCTCCTATAGCAGTTTACTCAATTCTTTTAGCATAACTTTAGATTAAATGTAAGTATTATTCCTCATTAGAAAGCACTGTATTTTGCAGGGCCCACTCTGCTTCAGATTTCTGTTTTCAGTATGTCAAGAAATTAGGAATAAAAGATGTGTTAGAACTGGGAAAGATTCCATGCTTTGATCCAGTGAAAATGCTTTCCATAAAAAGGTCTTAAAGCTACTTATCCATGGAAAAACTGCACTTTGAACCTCGGACTCAAGCTATGGGGTTTTATTCCTAGAAGGTACATCTGTGTCTTGGTGACTAACCCTCGCTCCTGTTCCTGTGAACCTAACTTCAGAACTTCAGCCAGTTGGAAAACACTTCTGTAACCAGAATGAGAACAGCCTCAGGCTTGCAAAGATTACAGATAGAGGATACTTGGCAGAGTGAAAAATCAGCCTCACTGGTGTATCTCACTGGTGTATATTTCAACACTTCTCTGAAAGCTTAGTTTTGCAGGTTACTGAGCATTGCTCAGCCACCATCAATTCCTCCTGAAATCAGTGGACCAAACCCTCAGCTTCGTAAATCAAGGAAACTGCTACTGTCCCAAATATATGCTTGATTACTATAGGGAAAAAAAAATCATGTCAAAGCTGGAGATAATCTGGATTTTCAGGTCTGCATATTTTAACTCTACAGTTCTACCCAATGCTATTTGGTACTAGGAAAAGATTTCTGATGAAATAGGGATCTTTTTTGGTTCATAGATTAGGAAGTTCTCATTTTGTCAGAGTAATTCTTTTCCTTTTCCATGTAAGCCTTGCGTCTTACTCCTACATTGATTAGTAAGGCGTGGAAAGCTGCCTCTGACTTAGCAGTATTTCTTCTGTTCTTTCAAGTACGTTTGCATGGGTGTTAAGTGCCACCAGTCATAATATATAACCAGATAGTAACATTTCAGCTATTGTGGGTGGGTATTCTTTGCCTCAAAATTGATGAATTACCAACTTGATTGTGTTCCCCAGCAATTACAAGAAACCGATCATCTTCATTGCATTGAGTTCTCGTAAGAGGCTGGGGAAGGAAACCTGGGGAGAGTGAACACAGCGGTTATCATAACCCAGTGATACCTCCTGCTTTTATCACACATACCACAGGTTTGACAAATGCAGAAAAGAGCAAGGGAGAAAAGAGAAATGAAAGGGAAACAAGTATTCTTGTGTCTGTACTTGTCCTCTTCCTATAGACTTCCAGATACTTGGCATGGAATACTCCACAAGGCTAAGTTGTTTGGTTTTTTTCACTCTGTGAGCCCTGAAAGCTCATTCATAGGGTTCCCCAGTAACTCCACAATATCTGGAGAATGCCAGCTCAAGGCTTACAGTCAGAAGACTTCTTGAGCATTAGTGAAACCCAGTATTTCAGACTTGCAAGAAGGCAAGACACTCTGCTCAGTGCCACTACTTTCTTAATGTTGTTCCTTCCGTAGTTATTTTTTGAAGCTATGCAGCAGGGCATCCACTCCCAGCACTCTCCTTCCTCTTTCTTCTTTCAGCATCATCATGAAGTCATTTCACAGTCAGTTGAGATGCCTGTGTGACTCAACTGCAGGCTCAAGAACAGCAATCCGACTTGTTGTGCAAGTGTCTTCACAGGTGTCTTCGGGTGCAGTGGTAGCAATTTTATCTGCCCCTTAATCCATAGCTAGGAGCAAATGTTATTACTATGCTATTGATTTAGTCAAAATCTGCCTTGCATCTTTCCCTTTGGTTTGTACCTGGATATGAAGAAGGCTTGACTTTCCACAGCCCTCTTATGGTTTAATGCACTGCAGTTTCTTTGGTCACCAGAAGTGTCAACTTTACTATAGGGAAACACCACCTTGCTAGCCATCTTAACACATATGAAGCTAGTACCTCTCCAGAACGGTCTTGCTAATCCTGTAAACCTTTTCCAGCCCAATTTCCTTCTTAGGAATGAAAGAAAACTGGGATAACTTACAACAATTACCAATCCGGTCTCTGAATAATGCAATAGTTGTATAAATATTGAAGTTGGGAGTCTATGTTTCCGTTTACATTATTTCTGGCAACTAATCCTTTAAGAAGCCAAGAGGTTCATATGTTAAGAAGTGTTTATTGTAACCTTGTGATTCTTCTTTTCATTGTAAATACTTGCGTGGATTTAGAGGGAAAAATAATTGCAGCTAAATGTTCCATCCCTTATTTATTAACTTTTTAACTGTCTTTTATTTGTGGCACAATCGCTAGCAAAGAAACTGTGTCAGCTTATGTTGAGAACTTTCTAGTTTTGAAGGTAGGGGATGTGTAAAGTGTTTTGAATAATGACCTTTGGGGTACAGCAGTACTACACAAATCTTACTGTCAATAGACCTAGTAGGAGGAAAAACAATTGAGAGAGCACATTAACACTTCAAAGCACATACTGTTAGTTCCACGAGAAAACACTCACTGAGCTGACAAACAGTGGGCAAGATTTGCCTTGCTGCACTACATGAGTGCAACTTCTCATTCCCATTTTAAAGCAATATTTGCTATTAAATGTCTAACCAAAATTTGTATACATAGAGCAGACTTACTGATAACTATTGGTTCAAACCACCTCAGCATGTGTGCACCCCCATCTCCTCCTTTCCAGAGTCTTTGCTTTGAACTGCTCAGCATCCTTTCCTTTATACATTGTTGCTCAGCATCTGAGGCAATTTGGGGGAGAAAACTCATAGCTTTGTTCCCTTTTTTAAAAAACAAAACTAATTTTCTAAAATAAATGTAAAAACGCAAACTTAAGACCTTAAAAATGAATAACTTGAAACGTGGGCCTCTGATAAGACTAGCTTTTCATACCCTTGTTCTTGCCCTGTTCTCCCCCCAGGTAAAAGCAGAGTTCCTAGCAGTGTTTTCACAAAGGATCTGCCATGAACAGTCAAATAGTCAGTTATCCAAGACTGATGTCCAGCCATCACTATTCTTGGTTAATCTTGAACTTTCTGATACAAGATAAATGTCATATTTTAATTAACGTGGTACTTGCAGAAATCTATGTAGGAATATGTGCTGAACATAACCCTTGTGAAAAAAATGCAGCTATTTGCCCATTTGGAGGGACCTAAAAAGATACACACTGGACCCAAGCTCTCAATGGCACCAAACTCCCACAATTTTCTGGGAGCCTTCACATAAACATCTCTCAGGATCTCAGTCTTGCCCTTTTGATAACCCAACCTGAACTGATATACCTAAGCTTTGAAGCAACCGCTGCACCAAAATTCTATTTTGTGAACCAACATCCTTGAAAATAAGACTTCTCTTAGCATCAGTGAGATACGCAACTTAGGATGGGAAGCCTCTTCAGCCAACCATTGATTGTAAATATAATGCATTTCCCTTCTTTAAGCTCTTGAGCAGCTGCCTTAAGCACATCTGTTAGTATAGAGATCTGGGATCTTCCAGAGGGCCATTCAGATATTAAATGAATTGAGTTACCTTCAATTCTAAAAGGATCATAGCCCCTTGGTAAACAAAATGTTTTAATTTGTCCTGCGAAGAAACGTTTCTGTGGGAACATAAATAGTGGTTGTTACATGGATCACAATAGTTTTCAGATGTGATCTTACAGACCCCCAGGCACCTGTGGACTACTCGTGAGGGTTGTGTGAAGGGTAATTAACAGTAATAACACTGATACAAAACTATTTTGCTATCTAGCAACTCATGCATTCATCAGAAAATTATTTGGGAATATAAACAGAAAAACATTGAAAAACAGAGAGCTGCTGTATTGGAGCCAGATGATACTAGCAGTAGAAGAAATGTGCTAAATTATGATGCGAAGATATTCCTGAAATATCTCAATATTTTAGGTGTTCTGTTGACATGTCTAGAGAAAATAATGATCTTGCACTACTTCCTCCTGTGAACTCTACTTCATATGTGAATACATTTTCACAGGGCTAACTGAATCTGTATTTCTCTTAAAACCAGTTGTCCTAAAATAAATCTCTGTTTCTGAGTCAGTTCTTTTAGTCTTGTCTTTACAATAGAAAAATGGGACATTTGAAATGAGGTGCTGCAGTTGTCCATATGACTGTCTAGCATCTGATTGTCTAGTAGGTAAAGAGGTTTTCAAGAGGTTGATTCTTTGAGCTCATTCTATTCATGCTGATGGCAGTGAATACTAGTAGAAAGCCATGTAAAGAGACAGAAGCAGCTTAGCTTAGACCACAACCAGGGAAACCAACAGGAGCATTTAAACAGGTGTTGCAGGAGGTGTTCTTTGAGGACATACTGTTTGGGAAGGAAACACAGAATCACTCTTATTTGCTGTCCAGCAGCTGTCCAGCAGCCTTGGAGAGTGTACCCCTTTCTACTAATTTGCTCAGATTTGTGCATAACTACCCTGCCTGAGGTTTTAATAGCTAACCAAGAGGAACAATTTGAATTAGGAACTTTGAGGACTGTGTAGGTAGAGATGCAGGGAGTTTATTCTATTTACTGCATGAGTTGGAAAAATAAGAAAAAAAGTAACACAAAAGGATTTTGTTCAGAAAATGAGAATCTACAAAGGAAAATAAAACACCCACCCCAATACTTAGTTTTACTTGAAGTGAAAATTGTATTTATACAGCATTTTGGATGTTAAGGTTTTCAAAAGAAATATAGCTAGTTTTACAAATAAATACTATAGAAATACAGCTACTTTTACTCAAAAACAAACATTAGAATGGTTAACTTATGACTATCTAGTTTTTTTCATACAATGACTAAAAAAGCCAAGCTTTTGTACTGATTTTTTTCCAGGGCATGCGTATGAGCCTTATTTCTAGGTGTTCAGCAGTTTAGCATGCCAAGACCCAGCATCTCCAGTGTCTGAGTATGGCAAGTGCTAATTTGAAAAGGCCTGTGATTTTTTTTTTTCTTTTTTCTTCAGGTGCATGTAAACATTTTTGGTGTGATTGCAGTTGTCAGAGGTCAGACGTCTAGTAACTGGAAAATGGGAAATGCTTGATATTGTAGTCTGAGGCTTTGTGTGTGCTTGGTAAATGGCTGCTTAATTGTACAGAAATGGAGACCTTCAAATGCGTACCTTGTCTTGTTAGCACATGGCTATGCCTTTTAGATTATGCAAAAAGACCAGACTGCCTTGGCTATGAAATGCTCTTGGGGTATGGTAATCTGATAATCAAACTCCATGGAGTGGTCTTACCATTTTTTTTATAAAGCCTTATTAATTATGTGAGCGAAAGTATGCAGAGGAAGATGAGATTGGTCATTTGGAATGACTCCTCTTCAGGTTGTTAATTTCTTTCCTTAAATGTTGATTAGCTATAAGCTTCCTCAAACCACTTCTGGGAATAAATCCACACTCTGTGACCAGTGTGACTTAAGGAGAATGGTGCAAACCCCTGAATTTGTCTAAAATAGGGAGGGACGGACAGATTTGTCATTTTGATGGTGACTTTTTCCTCCTTTCCTTTTGCCACACAAGGGATCAGTAGGGGTGAATTTTGAGCAAGTTGCTGATCTGAGGTGTGTGCATGGGCGTGGGCGTTGTGGGGTTTAAGTGCGTGTGGTCGGTTTCTCAAAGGACCTCGAGACCTGAAATCTCTTCATGAGTCACAGACTTAGTTCAGGGCTCACTCTGGAGAAAGCTGGATGTAAAAGTAAGCAGTTAAACTGGGGTCTTACCTGGTATAAAAGCATGTTCCATAGATTGATTCTGCAGAAATACCTTTAGGAGAAAGACATTTCCCTTGAGGGTGGCATTTCAGTAACCCATTAGATTTTCATGGAGGTGGTTTCTGTAAGCTATTAAATAACTGAACTGTTCTTGGCCAATTTCCCTTCTCAGCTCTCAAAACTCTTTGAGCATCAATATGTAATGCCTAGAATAAAGACAGACCAGTAGAATCAGTTTGTGTGGCTCACCTCTTTTCTGTCCTTTTGCCTACAGATTATAAGACATGATCTCTTTGCAGTCATTTTTGTTTGCCCAGAAGGCTTCTAAAATCTCCCTCTTTGGGAGATGATTCTCCGGTTTTCTACCCTAAACCTACAAAAGCATTTGGATATCTGTGCTGCTGCACTGAAGTGCTGGCAGGAAAAAAAATAGAGTCTTTGGTGGGTGATGATCCCTACATAGGCAAGGAGCTTCACGTTCATGCTCAAGACTAAATCAGAGCTGATGGTATTCAGCATTTATAGTAGCAATAGTGACCTGAAAACTTGTGTCAGGAGTATGGCAACACTTGGAATGAGGAACCCACCAGAGATTACCTGTGCAAATACTGCTCTGGTGTGGGATCTAGCATGTCTTCTCCAAAATCTCTGTGTATTTGTGTACAGGTATTAACAAAGTGAATGGGAATCTTAAATGATGAACTTTTTTCTTTCGCCTTCCAAATTGGTTTCACTTAAAGGGAAGGCACACTGTATATCAAACAGCAATATGTATTTTTCTAACAACTGAAGCACCTCAGTAAGCAGTTCCAGAATCCACTCAATGAAGGCCATTAATGCTAAGTAACACTGACCATTCTGAGCCCTGAATCTTCCCACCTGTAATGAAGTTCTCTAAGAATCTGTTGCATTCCTTGTGTCATCATTAGAAATCTTTAGGAGTGAATGATGACAGTGGCAGTGCTGCTGCTTTTTCGGTGGATGGAGGGTGCATCAGGGATGTCTCATAACCAAAACCAGTTTCATGGTTCATACCCTGAATTTTGGCGGAGGTGATTACAGATCTGAGGTCTACTCTTGTCACGGTTATTTTTTTGTATCAGCATCTTGTCTTAGTTTTCTAGTAATAAAGTAGCAATTGGCATTTTCTTCACCAAAAGGGTTATCAAGCACTGGAGAACAGGCTGCCTGGGGAAGTGGTTGAGTCACCATCTCTAGAGATTTAAGACATGTAGATGTGGTAGTTAGGGACATGGTTTAGTGGTTCAGTTGACAGCATTAGGTTTAAAGTTGGACTTAATGATCTTGAGGATCTTTTCCAACCTACTTGATTCTATGATACATTGATTTACTTTTAGGGGGGTGGGTTACATGGTTATAAGTGATGTATCAGAACCTAGGTGAATACTAACAGTGAGTTTAAGAAACCAATGAAACAAAACTGAATGGGGAAATTAATGAAGAAAGGCAGGATTTCAGTCCTTAGTTCCACATTTACATTTTTATCTCCAAACCCATTCAGCACTATTCCTTAAAATAGTAAATTGTCTTCAGAAAATTATTACTCGTTATTATTCAGTCAAATCTGTGTTGGTTCTCATTTGATGCTTTCACATTAAATTTTCGTTTTAGATCCTGAGAATCATGCAATTATTCTACCTGGTAAAATAAACATATGGAAATAAAAACAACACCTAGACTCACATACTTAATGAACTCATTACCTATAAATGCTTTCTTCATAAAATTCTGAAAAAAAAGTTACTGATTAAATTTAGGAGTCTTGAATATTTTTACACCATGAGATAGTTTGGAGGGAAAGGTTGAAGTTTTTTTTTTCTCAGTCTTCAAAGGATAACATGGATCATAAAGCAAAACACAGCTGAGGACAGATCTGGTTAATATATGTTTTGAGGTGACCTGTAGAACATATAGGTGGCTTTGATGTTTTATTTAGGTCAATTTGGTTTTTTTTGCTTTACATAAGAACAAACTTTTATATGTTCAACCCTGTGTAATCAAGATAGCTCATGTTTGTGATGCACTGGAGCTGCATGTGCAGTCCTGAGCTGTCAGTCAACCTGATAGTATGTGTCCTGCTGACTTTTTCGATCAGAACAAAGGTGATGGTGTATTAGACTTGTGCTAGCCTACTGTATTATTAGAGTAGTGCCACCAGATCATTTCAGTGCCTCCAAAGATGTTTTGCAGTGTACAGCAGATCAGTTTAGCAAGAGATCTGGTCAAACTAAGTATGATATTTGACATAAAGTATAAACACCTAGAGTGTCTTTATTTCAGATTTTTTTCTTATTTTTTATATGAAATAATACTTTTATTGGGTATAGTGACAGTATCGGTTACCTAGGTGGGTTTGTTGGTTAAGGATCAGCTTTTGCTGCAGTGCAGAGTTATGATGCATCTGTGTAGTACGGAGTGATAGTTTAGGTTGAGTGACTCATCCTGGAAAACAGTATTTCAGGGGAACCAGAGGCTACAACAGTGTAATAAATGAGCTGATTCACTAGCCTCGTTCATGCAGCTAGCTAATAATACTTCTGGGTTGGTCTGCATTGACTCCCATGCCAAAAGCAGCCAGATTGGGTTACTGCTTTCATGTATTGTTGGTTTGATTTTTCTTCTTCCTTTCTTCATCTTCTTGTGAGAAATACTGAAAGTTAATACTGAAGCTAAGACTTCTAACAGGAAGTTAGTATTGTGTGTGTCAAGAATATGGAAGTGTACTGTTAAATAGGTGTTTGAACCTTTGACATAAGGTTTGTCAAACTCATTCTTCCTGCTTACTGTGCTCAAATTATTACTTATATCCTGTGCTTTAAATGACAGAGAAAGCAGGTGTTTTCTTGAAGGAATCCTCTGAGATGTATTGGACAAGAGTTTGACAAGTTTAAGAGTTTCACTTCTATTCTTTCTCTGAAACCTTAGCAACCCACAGGAATGAACATTAACCATAGGTCCATCTCCCCTTTAATCCTTCATTGCCTGTCTTATCTCTTGCTGATGCTTTTCCCTGGAGCACTTTATCAGCCATTCTGAGGAAGTCTTAACTCACTGTTGTGGTTTAAGAGTTAACATTGAGTGGGAGGTATAGGTGACAACTCCAGGACCCGGAGAGGTGAGAGGGCAGCTGATATTCCCTCTCCTTCCCAACACACTCCATAAAACAAGGAGACAGGAAGGTCTTGAGGCTCTCCCTTCCCTGCGGCCACATCTCAACCTGGCCAGGCCTGACTGCCTGTGCGCCACGCAACCCGTCGCCATCTCAGAGCGGGCTTGGTATAGAGCTGTATATCGCTCTGCCCTCAATATTCCTTTTTTCCTTTTTTTTCTGTTTTTCCTCCTGTTATTCATCAAATTTTTTATAGTCTTAACTTCTAATGTTGGGTGAGGCATTTTTATTTTATCTCCCCCTTATTCCCCATTTACTCTTCCCTGGGAGGGAGAAGGGGAAGGGGCCTAAGAGAGAAATCATGCTCTGTTTCATGTGGGCTTGTACTGAGCCTGAAATGGAAACACTCATCAGTGATGCTTTAGAAACTCAGGCGCATCACCATTCAGTATAGTTAATAACACCTTCCTATCTCATGAATTTAGTACTTCACTGTAACAACCAGCAACTTAATTTGCTAGGTATGTAGCATCACATGAAATGAATCTGCCTTTTGATTTGTCCGGAAATTAACATTGCCAGCTGGATTAATTAAGAGTTTGCTGCAGTGCTTGATGTCACATGTGAAATCCGTGCCTGAATCTGTCTTTGGAGATCTGATGAGTACCTTGGGAGAGCAAGGGGAGCACACTGAATTATTTTTTGCTCTTCCTCTAAATGTTCAGTATGTTTAAAGCATATTTTGCTTGTCTATATATTTGTTATTGCTACAACATGGAATTACAGACCGGGTACAATTTATGCTATGGCCAGAACATTACACCAGTCATTCTCTCACTGGCTGGTTAGACAACACTGGCCTGTCACTCAATGCGTTTGTGTAAAAGGGGCAGGAAGTAAATTTTAATTTGCCAGAGTTCACTGTCTTGCAAAGAGCAGAGAGAAAAGATCTGCTCTATAGCACAGCTATCACCGCCCTGATGAAGGCAGTACATCCCACCACATTTCACTGGGGGCTCTTCTTTCCTGCAGTATCCCCTAGAGCAGAAGCCTTGCTGCTGGCTCTTCTTGCTTTCATGCTCTCCCTCCTGCCTCTCCAGCTGCCTGCCCGTGGCCACAGCAGGGCACTAACCCCAGCCTAGCTCCAGAGCTGATAAGGCATACAGTTTATTAACTCCTGTTCTGTTTTCTGTGCCACTTGCTGGCAACCTGGCTGCCCAGAGACATGTTTGGAGGATTTATGATTTACAGGTATTACACAGAGCATGAAGCTCTTCCACTCGTGTAATAGCTTTTTGCTTTTCTTCCTGAAAATGATGCTACTGGTATTTTCCATGAAAAGGGTTCTGAATAAACACATTTCCTCCAACTTTGGTTTGGTTCAGAAATAGAATTTTCAACAAAATATGAACACCAGCAGAAATGAATGTTCTTCTACTCTTTTTTGCTTTTTCTTTTTTAAATGATGTTTCTCTTCCCCTACAAAAAAGAATCCCAAGGTCAGGAAAATATTTTCACTTTTCTTATTGTCACCATCATTTGTATGGTTATGTGTAACAAAGGTTTATATGATGGAATGTGTGGGCTTGTCATTGACTGACTAATTCTGAATAGGAAAAAATTTTGTGGAGAACCAATGTAAAAATTAGCATGTGCAGTGATTCTTTGTTCTTAAAGTAT
Source organism: Baryphthengus martii (assembly GCA_013396935.1). Classification (NCBI taxonomy): domain Eukaryota; kingdom Metazoa; phylum Chordata; class Aves; order Coraciiformes; family Momotidae; genus Baryphthengus; species Baryphthengus martii. The sequence continues at coordinate 34,075 of VWZK01015741.1, forward strand.
TTTGGAAAATAATTGCGTGTTGACAGTAAAGTGATGGAACAGGAAGTGGATAAATATTTTTGATATATAGCCCCTGATGTTTGAAATCAACCTCAATGTTACTAGCAGAAAATGGGACATCTTCACAGCACCACAATGATAATTTCACTTCTCACTGTGACAAAGAGGACAAGACAAATTTTAGGGAGGGAAGATAAACAGGAAATGTTACTGCAGCATTAGGCACCAAGAATAGTGAGGTACTGTTTTGAAGAAAAATGTTGCAAATGCTGTGATAACTGGCGTTGTCTTTGAGTTAGTATTCATGAAGTTTATAATTAATTAGGGTATGCTGTTACTGTTGCAGCTGAATTTTAACTCTACAGCATTTTAACATGCTCTTTTTTCTTTGACCTAAATCCGTCTAATTTTCTGTCTTCGTTAAAAGCAAAGAACAAAAACACTATTGTGTCTTAGGCTATGCTCAAGCAGATCAAGGAAGTTTGCACTGCTAAGCAAAGCCATATACGTTTTTAGTCATCCCAGAAATGTTTGAACTCTACACAATTAAGTAAGAAGTGTCCACGTGATGGAAATGTTAACTGGTTTTGCTTAAACTTGTTTGTAAAACAGACAGTCCAATAGGGGAACAAAAGAGGGGGAAAAAAATCTGAAAATGTAATTAGGCATAATAACACTTAAGCTTAGAGAGGAGAAAAGCATTTCATTTGTAGATGTAAATGAAATGTCGTTACGAATCAGTGTCTTTAGGACAGTCCTTCATTTACATTTGTTAGCATTAGCATTTCTTAAGGATGATTTATTATATATTTGAAAACACTTTTTTTAAAAAGGAGATTATTCAGAAGAGCATGGCTGCAGTTTTGCAGATATCATACAATCAGCACTTCCCAGTCCTGTGATTAAGAGTTCTATTTTAACCAGAAAAAAATGGAATGCACTTTAAAATACTGTGCAAAATGGCGGGATACCTTGTGTGCTGACACACTCAAGACAATTGCTCATGATGTTATTAGATTCTGGTTTGTTGTTTGAAAGTGTGTTGTGTTTACTTATTTTAAAATACGTGCTTTTAACTAAAAACATGCTGGTTTTTCACCCCTACCCTCCCTGAAAGTGAAGTTCTTTATCTATTGATAGGACAGGATCACCAGCTGCCTTATAGGCTTTCTCCCTGACATGCCTTGCCAATACCTGGTGGCCCTAAATGAAATAAATTGTCCCGTGGGTTTGTCACTGTCTGCTCACAAGGCTTGTCCTCTGAATAAGTCATAAGCCTAAAAGCCAGGTGACATCAAAGCAGGAGGAGACTCCTGCCTGCTAGGAAATGGAGTGCACACCAATTCCCTTTTAAGATTTCTAGTGAGCTGGAATTCTAACAGAAGGGCTGATGTGAAGATCCGAGTGTATCTCATCAGCAGTGTGAACCAAACAGGAGGAACAGAATTAAATAGTAGTTTTGAAGGCTTCAAAAGAGAGCAGATCCTGTAAACTACAGTGCCCATTGCAGTCCTTATTGGTTGCTTGGGGCTTGAAGATTCTCCAGTCTCCCTAACACATGCATAAATATCTGGTTCACATCTTCTTTTGCAAGGTGCAACACCTAACTTTTCATATTTACGGAAGGATCTATCTATAACATGTTTTAAACTTTCCAAGCAAGCTCCATGTTTAAAATATCTTCAGAACTCCTTTATGCACCTTTCATGAAGTATTTTTCTACACTGGCTCTGCAATTCACTGTCAAATGTACATCCACCAACTACCTATAGAGTTTTTATAAGAGTATCTATAGCCACCAGAGAGCTTGCTTCTGGGTTTTATTTGCTTACTACCCTCCTGCAGATAAATCTGTAGACAAATAAAACATCTCTAAAATGTGATTAACATCTGCGTGGAGAATTGTGCGTAAGAGCAATTGCTCGTGCATGATCTTGCTGCAAAGAGAAGATGTGAAAGCTAGAAGTCCTGCTCATGGTGCCTTTCCTGCTCCTGACTGGATCAACTTCTGTGGACTGAGTTATGGAGGTAGAGAGTTCCTTTTATTTCCGATAGAAGTATTTTCCAGGCAGATTTAAGGAAGATGTAACTCCAGATTGAACTTTGGTTGTACGTACATAGCGCTGGTGTAGCCAAACCAGAGTGAATTCCATGAGGTGGATTAGTTGTTTCTGAAGGTAGGCGAAAAGAAAGGAAGGTCTCCTCACCCTATTTCAGGACTGTTTTATCACATCTTTATTCCACAGTGAGGAATGTGTTTATACTCATACAGTTTCAAGCTGGTGACCCAGATAAGAGGTACATAGCATCTTACAATACCTAAGACACCCAGTCTCCTTTTGATCACTTTTATTATTTTCTTGGATGTTTTCCACCTTCCTCCATGACATCTCCTGGGTTTAGACATTTTAGAGGCACGTAGCTTTTAATGCGTCTGGGTTTCAGGTGTATTGGTGGTCAAGTAGCCTATTTTTGTATGTTGGTGGTGCTGTTGCAAATGTGTTTGTGTGATACCTGTTATGAATGTATATTGTTATGCTTTCTATATTTTGTTCTTGGTTTTCAAATCTGATTTGTTTGTTTGGTCATCTGACATATGACTGTTTTTATCCCTGGAGGTTTTCTAGGGTTAGTGAAGATGACATCATCTTGTGTTAGTGATAGTCCTTGCCTTGAGTGCAAGGTTAATCTAGATGATCTCCAGAGGTTTTTCCCAACTATCGTTTCTATGATTCGTTGTGCATTAGTCATTCATTTTGTGTATATCAAAGGTGTCTTAACTTTGCGTGCTTCTGTGACTTCTTAGCAAGCTTGTAATGGTGGAGGAAGTTGTTGTTTTCTGCTGTTCAACAGCAGGCTGAGATACCCGAGAGACACTAACTCCTGTTAGTGACAGGGAATGCCACGTTAGAATGGCACGTGCTGATAGTGGAAATGAGGCCTCCTGTAGTTGGTGCCTGATCTTTCCCCCAGGGAAGATTCCTTGCACACTCACTGTTCTGAAGGAGACCTAAGAAATTGTGCCTTCAGATCTGTTTCAGGGGTTGTCTGAAAAGCATCGTGCTTTGTGCAATGTCCTGTTAGGGTAGAGTTTGATTAGATGGGAAAATAGAGAGGAGGAAAAGAAACTACCTAACTGGAAAGCAGGAGGTAGCAGTGACAGTACATGTGGAGTTCAGTTCACAGGGGTTTCTCCTGTACCATGCCAGCTACAACACTGACTAAGAAGTGTCGTTATTTGAGACTGGTAGGTGTGACCTGGAGCCTTGATAACTGTCTCAAAAGAAGTTTCCAGAACTGTAAATGTTCTCTGTGCATTGCTGTATTTATTGGGCCAAGGCATGGTATCACTGAAACTGCTGGCTGGCAGAGCATGTACCTGTGCTCTTTCACACAGCAAGAGAGAAAGAGATTGGTGGTAGGTAATGGGAAAAAATGAGAATCAGTTGGGGAATGACGAAGGTTGTTTAATGAGCTGAAGATAAAAAATGAATAAGATGTTAAACGCATATCTTGGCAAAGTGAGAGCCAGATGGAAGAAATCTACAAATTTTGGGGGTGTGACAGCTCTCCTGGAAAATGCAGCTCTGTTGAAATCAAAATACTTCACAAAAGCAGGTCAACTGCAGTAGGCTTTTTTATTTCAAAAACTAAAAAGGAGTGTCAGACAGAACACATTTTAATGCATTGGAATAAATCTTTTGTAATTCTTAGTTTTGAAGTGATTCTTTTGATTAATTTTTTATCTATTTTGATTTCTTTAGAAATAAGAGGGAACAATGAACAAATAAACAAAAGGCCCATGGTATTTTCCTTCCGAGATTGTTTGAAGTGTTTCAGCTTTGCTGTAATTTGGAGCAAAGCCAGAGTATAAAATCCTTGAAAACTGCTATCACTGTAAGCTCCCAGGGGGCCAGGGAAGGACTGGTGTTCTGAATCACACAACAGCTAGTATCTCTTGAGATGCAGAATCACCACTAATTGCCAGTAGCCGTACTACAGCTCATTTACTTTGCACTCTGGATTGCGAGGGACTGAATGTGCAAGAGGCTTCAACATCCCGCTATGCCTGATGTTCAGCTGTAGTGCTACCGCCTCTCCTGTCACACTGCACTGAAAGTTAGAAGCCTTGTTTGTGTGTTTTTCCCCACATGCTGCACCTAATCTCTTTCAGGATCAAAACATTGTAAGGAAAGATTTTTGTATTAACACAGTCTGTGGACTCTGTAGTAGAGCTTTTCATTCTCTGCTTTTCTTTTTGTGTAAGATCTATTACCAGGTGACTGGGATAAGTGATGACTGGTATGTCTAGCGAGGAACAGCTCAGTTCTGCTATTGGCCATTAACTAATCGGTTTATACTGTTGAGAGATTCTTTGTATGCTTGTACATGAAGGGTTCTGTGATACTATCTGGTGTTTGAGTGTTTAAGGTGTCACTTAGTGCTGAAGAAGTTATTGTTCTTGTAGGAATTCACAGAAAAAGTGTCTTGGAAAAATGGTTGCTGTCACTGTGTACTTAACACAGTCTATGATAAATCTTTTGCATTACAGTAAGTTGGTTTGGTTTTTTAAGAGAAAAAATTCATTGTCTTTCGTTATGTCTTGTATGTAGGATATTTAAAGGAACACATAGTTAGAACCTTATTTAGAAGTCAAGCAATTGAATGAGCTTTTGAATTCAGCATGAAAACTGCAGAAAGATATAATTTTTGTTCTGGGTTTGCAAAGCAACCTTTGGATTTGTATGATACTAGAAATGTAGCGTGATCTTTTCAGCACCTTTCTGTCCACTTTGCTGTGGTGCTGTTATTCCTGTGAAATCCATGTCCAGAGACTCTCTTTAAGGCATACACATCACCCCCACTGTGGATAACTGGACGTATATGGGTAGCATAGGGGAAAGACTTTGCTTAAGTGCTTGCACGGATTTGCAGAACTGCAGGAAAAGACTTCTTAAGCAGTGGGTTTTATTACTAATTTATAAGTTTGTCCTTTTTAGGCATAGTGACCTTTAAACTATCAAACACAAATTGCTGTATGTTTTAAAGACGACATGGCATTTTGAAGTGCTACTCAAGAGCATTCTGTGCCATTCAAGACGAGTGGCCAATTTACTTTGGGGAATGGAGGAGCTAGGTGCTTTTCCTAGCTATCCTTGCAGCAAATTCCTTGCTAGAAAGGAAAGTAATTCTGTTCCTGTTAAACCTTTAGTTCTGCAGGTTCGTTCTCTGTGAAAACAACTTTGCTCTGCGCAATAGGTAATGCCACCCCAATCTGCAGGACAGCTTGGGGAGAATGCTCACAGTCTTTGGGCTGCTTGTGCTGTGTGAAATGGAGACTGAGTCTTACAGACAGAGCTTTTTTTAAGATACTATCTAGGAAAAATTTGGATAATTGTCCTTTGTACCACTTTAACTGGGGTTCACCATGTTTCAAAAATGTTTTTTATCATAAACCATGAAGATGATATTCTATTGTATTGGTGAGACGAAATGTTTTGAAATGATAAAATCCTTTTACAATTCAAATTTCGTGGGGTTGGGGAAGCAGAAGAAAGATTTAGCATTTCTATACCTGTGCAGAGAAGGTACTTAGGGGCTATTGTGTCTTTAACAGCTAATTAGCGTACATACGTAAGGAGACAATTTACAAAAGTTAAACTGCATTACAGTTAAAGTCAATTAGAACTGCAACTGTAAATAGCACGAAAAAACATGGAGCCTTCTTCAAAGTGAGACATTAAGAAGTTTAGGAAATAATTGTTTTTGTTAATGAAAAGGACCAAGATTGAGCTGGATATGAAATAAAAAGTGTTCTGTACAGAAAGCATCTAATTAATAGCTTTATATAATATCTCCTGAATGAATTGCTTAGGTGCATGATATAAGCTAAATTTTGTCAGACTTTAGCTCTCTGTGGATGACAAAGAGATTTTCTAGTAATAAATGTGGAGGAGCCAGAAATCTTTGTAAATCTGATGACAGAACAGGGTATGAACTCAGTTTCATTTAGGATTGAGACCAATGTCATAGCAAGATGTGGGCCATTAAAGTTTATTAAATTTGTCTAACAATATCAGCCAAATTAGTATGTACATGGATTATGAAATATGTATAGTCTGGAGCTAGTTTGCCTTCAGATCTCTCCTGTGAAAAGTAGTCTTTTATTTGTCATTAAATGTCTAGACCAAATGTATCTTAGTGCTTAAGGAGACTTCATACAGCAGCAGGAAGCAATGTGTTCCTGTTGTGATGCTTTTGCTTTCATGAGAGAAAATGTTCCTTTTTTAATATGTAAACATTCAATTTGTAACATATGTATAGAAAAGATCTAATAAGATCCTGAGAGCTCTAGTTCAAGGCTTAGCTTGTAAAAAAGTCTATATGAGGTGCAGACAAGCCCCTCTAAAACAGATATGCCAGACAATTGTGGTTCATTAAGTGGAAAAGGAGACTCCTCAAAGCAGTGGAGGCACATGCCTCAGCCACCTTCTGAGCAGTAGGGTGTTTAACAAACGTTTAGCTTGATTTGAAGGAATTTTACTCCCTAGTCAATGAGGCTATCAAGTCGGTATTCTTTATTGCGGTGCCCGGTGCATAGGGCATCGCTCCACCAAATATACACACCAGGGACTAAAACTCGTTTTCTTTTATAGTTACAAAACATACATATTCATTATTTCCAGAAACTCATCGGAATATTCAGTAGATAGTTTACATATCGTCCCGCCTTCCCGCGCATGCGCTGTGTGACGCTTCGGTGGTTGCTGGGTCCCATCTGGTGGTCGTTGGATGAAGGCTGGTAGTCTTCCTTGCAAAGGCCCAAAGTCTTCCTCACTAGTAAACTTCTGACCTCCCAGGGGAGCTAGTACCCGTACTGGTCCTGGCTGGTTTTGATGCAGCTGCCTTGCCTCCTTTATTTTCAAGGATGTCCTATCTTAGCTTTTGTTCTGAGACTCCTGATTTTCAGTTTTCCTATACAAAGCTTCTAACTATCTGTTAACTACGTAAATGCCTTTCAGCTTACTCTAGCCACTATCAAGCTGTCCCGAAGGTTGCTATCTGTGGTGGGGAGGACTGTTTCTTGGCAAAGTGATGCTGGGAAGGCACAGTGCTAGCTGACTTTGTCCTGGCTAACCACAGACCTGGGAGCTGGCTGTGATGAGCCTTAGGGGGGAAGGTCCAGGGCTTCTGGGTAATATGTAAAAGTCCTAGCTGTGGTGATCTTGTACTAATTGTTCATACTCTAAAAACACTTCACATAGCAGGCCTAGGTTACCTGGAGTAGCGTGGTTTCTGAATGGTCATAGCCTTTTCGCAAGATGTATTTTCGTAACTCAATCAAACGTGAGCCTCAGGTAGGCAGAGGCCATGACTCCTTTTCTGCAAACGGACTGCAAGCGTGACACTTCTGCTTGCTTATGATGGCTGGCCTTCAGAGCCAAGTGTCATACTTATGCAGATGTAGGCTTGCCATAGACAGCCACAGGCATGCAAAAACCTACACTAGAAGGTACAGTGTGAAGGTAGAGATAAATAGTTAATTTAGATCTTCTCAAACATTTGAAAAAAGCGATTAGTTGATGGCATTTTGACCATGTGGGGACATAGAAAATGTGTTCTCTTAGTGATTTGAGGATTTTCATTTTTGAATCTGTATCTTCTGTATCTTTTTTGCTGATCTTTCCCGTTAGTCACTTAATTGCTACCTCACACAAGCCTTTGTGGAGTAAGCTGAAGCTGTGCAGGAGTCCTGAAGCCCATGGATAAGCAGAGGAAGCGTGTTGTGTGGTTATAATAACAGGGATACTGACTGCTCTGTTAAAAACCCTGGTGTGCCCCTGATACTGTCAAGGATTTCTGCAGTATCTTGCCTGTTTTCAGTACTCTTAGACAAGCCAGAGCCTTTATGCTCAGGAAGCAGCACATTCCTTCTCAAAGCCTTGCTTGGCTTTCACTGCTATTTTTGTACTAGAGAAGCCCTAAAAGAAGTGTTCGGAATGTATTGATTCTCTTTTCCCCTTTTCTTCAAAACATGGAGAAAGATTTTTATTTGCGTTTCAATATGTTTATTTAGTTAATAGTATGGACAAACTCACATTTCTGTCAGGGACATTTCCAGCTCGGTGGCCCATCTTGGAGAGTATGAAAATAGATTTACTGGAATCTGCGTTTGAATATAGTATTTTTAGCTTATGTTCTTTAGTGTCCATGAATCAATGCTAATCAGTTGACGGGTTGACAGGGCTACAGTTTTCTGAATTAAAAAAAAAATAAAAATCATTAGTAGGATGAAGAGTCAGCTTTCTTTATGGAAAGAGGAATCTTTTTAAAAAAAAATTGAATTAATGAAGACTATATTGATTTATTTGAAGGAGCCACTTACCATCCCTTGGATAGGATGGAATTCAATTCCTGTTTCACTTGTGTCTTGGTGATTATGGAACAAACAAAGCCCTTAACATGTTGAGTTATATTTTTGCCAGAAGTGCAAAAAGTAGTACTGGGTCAGATTATTTTTGTTGATAGCTGGGTGAGACTCATGTCTGTTCTAATTTACAGACTCTTTAGCTGTTAAACTACTAGTTCAGAACATCTTTTTCTTAAAGGGTTAATGCTTTTGTAGATGAGAGCATTACTAATATAACTTGTTGATCCTAGAACAACTGGACACAAAAAACAAATGGGGAGTTCAAGCAATTAATTTTATCATTTCAAAAAAAGCATAACCAAGTTACAATTGTATTAACAAAAAATCATACAATTCAAATTAAATTCATTGAAAATCTGTGAAGAAAAGACCACTCATTGGTGTACCAAAATCACTCATGAAAATTAATTACAGTTTTATGAGATCTGTGAGCTTGACTTAGTTTTATGAAGAGGCAGCTACTGTTCTTCACAGTACAAGGAGAATTCCTGTATTTTTACATACAGAAGTGTCAGTTTTGGAAATGGTGCGTAAGTAAAAGTAGATGTGTGTGCCACCAAGTAAAGAAGCTGTTGCACACAGATTCTGTTGAAATACAGTGGTTTACTGTTGTCTACAGCTGTTCCTCCCTTTATTTTTATATTTACTTATTTCAGCTGGCATCATTCACACAATCTATAAATTAGTTGTGTGTAAGGAGCATGGTAGAGGATTGATGACTTTTTCCATAGGCTGGAGGAAGACAAATGCGGAATGATCAGATAATGAGAACACAGTAATCCTGACCTACCACTTATTGTGGCTGTTGCAGGCCATTGTTTTCTTTAATTGAGATCATCCAAGTTTATTGTTCTAAAAACAAACCATGTTGGATTTGTGGTGTTTGGTTTTTATTCTGTATTGATGTAGATGGTCTCTTCTAGATTTTCAGGACTGCTTTAGGCTTTAAAATCTTTGTCAGAAATGCCGTAGGAGCCATGACAAGATGTTTTTCCTTACGTATCTTCCATTTTTCATATCATCCTAAAAATAGCGGGAGAAAAGAAACACCCTAAACCAAACAAATTGCCATGCAGCAAGATATATCCTAACCTATCACTTTTTAAAAAATTAACAGTATGGCTTTTCTTACAAACCAAGGGACAACATCACTCCTACCTTCATTTTTATCACTTTCTGCATGTGTTTCTGTTGCTGTGGCAGTAAATCTTTGCCCTTGTGATCTGTCATGCTCCAGGTTATCTCCTCTAGCTTCTGGGATTTTGAAGGTTGTCATCTTCATTCATGATTCAGAGGACAGTGGGGCTTGCAGCAGTGAACAGATCTCTTTCATAATCGGCCATCTGTGATGAGTCGTTGAGGAAGGCAATACACACAATCCACCATCATCATGGGCGGATGAATAGGAGTAATAGTGAATAGGGATTACACAATCAATTTTTCTTCAGTCTTGTATGGTAGGTTTTTTGTTATTGAAGAGTCCTCAGAGAAAGACACTTGCCTAGCTGACATACCCTGTCCTTCATTTCCAGGCAGCTTCGCAACCGTTACCAGGCTGGAGAGTTCCCATAGTGCGTATTCCCTTTGCTCTGCTGTTCCTTTGAAAGCCCAGATCTGTAGTGCCTAAGCAAACATACTTGTTTACAAGAAGCATTTCTAAATGGGAGGATTCCTCCACTGCCCAGATATAGCAGCAGTGAGGTTTATGATTTTAATTTCCTGACTTCATCAGCTGAGTAACTTAAATTGCATTTGCCCTTTTTACGGAAAGAGCTTTGTGGAAATCTGAAATTACATTCTTCCTTTTTAGACTGACTTCTGAATCCTGCCCTTTGTAAGAAAGATGTAACTCTTGTTGAAGTAATTTCTTTGGAGTAAAAAAAAAGGCACAGTGAAGACCTCTTGCCAAGGAAGTATTTTTTTTCTTCCAGACTGTCTGATCCTGAGGTTTCTGTGAATCAATTGCACATTTGGTTTATGATTTCTGATGGAAAACAAACCCCAAAAACATGTAGTCTTTTAAAAGTTTTTATTTCTTCTTAGCTGCACATTTAGCTATTGTTTGTCAACATTTTCTAATCAGTGTGATTAGTCAATGTATACCAGTTGTAGAACTGAAATGGCTAGACCCATAAAAGATCCGTGCAAAGATACTTAGGACATTTCCCATTACATTTGCAACAAGCATCCTGTGATTGCTCTGAAGTTGAGAACCAGTTATTTTATATTCAAAACATAGTCATAGTGTGGTGCTCACTCACTTGAAAAAGATGCTTTGACTCTGGTTTTAGTCAAAAGTAGAGTACATAATAGACACAGCTCCAGAGGCAGATCTGTGGTTCCCTGCAGGATTTTATCCTCAGGTTGGATCATTATAGCAGTTCTGCTCCTGCAGTGAAAATCTCAATCCTATCTAAAAGTTTTGTAACTACTAATCACACTGGCATGATGCAGTAGGAGCTGCTCATGGTTAAACACCACTGTCCTGCCACTGAAGCTTACAATACATGTTTTTCTCCCCAGGAGTATAACTGGACTGTAGGCTTTTGTAGCAAGCTACAAAGTGGTCCAAACTTCCTCTCAATGAGTTTCTACGAAGAAACACAATGCAAAGAATATAGAATGTGACTAATAGAGCTACATGGTGCTACTTTGCCCATGGAGAACAGCTGCCTGTTGGCATCCAGACAGAGTTTTGCTTTTACTGGAACCTTTGAATATTAGAGATGCTAAGCCTTAGCACAATAGAGCCTCTCCAAAATCTGTGAAATCTTTTGTGTACACTACTGAATCCTGAAGTAGATTGCTGCAGTAGTAGTGCTGTTTTCTATAAATTCAAAAACTACATATGTTGCTAAATATAAACTATTCAGAGGTTTGTAAACATAGCCCTGTAAGAATGACAGTACTTCTGATGTCTCTGAACACAACATTTTTTCATTTGATGATGCTTTTCAGTTGACAGATAAATCCATTCAGAAGTAGCCATACGGTTCTCAGTTGAATATGAATTTGAGAGGGCTGATGCACATCGCTTAGTCTAAAAGTCTAAAATAAGTTACTCTAAAGCTATTTGCTCTGAAGTTGCCAGACTTTACAGGATATACATAAATAACTGTGCAAAACTTGAATTCACTCTCCATGTTTAGCCATATGCCAATTTCAAGATCTCCAGCACAAAAGCATTAGACATATGGACCATTCCCTAATATTTTGGTGAAGCACATGTTTGAGAGGAGGCTGCAGCTCATGCCTCCTGGGAGCTGAGTCAGTGGAGTGACTTCTCTTCACCTCCATAGGCTTTTGCTCAGGGACCATCTGTCTGGATTGTTCCCCATCTTGGTGGTAGACATCTAATTATTTGAGAATAGGATCAGATCTTACATAATACTGTAGTGTATCTAAGGGACCATTAAAATATGCAGAGTAGAAGTGATTGTTTAGATAAGTCTGAATAAAACAGAGAACCAAAAATGTTGTATTAAATTCCCCATAATGAAGGAGAAATTATGTTAGTAAGCTGATTTCTTTAAGAAAAGAAGTTCACAAACAGATGAATCAGAAGAGTGTAGGACTTGTTCATAAAAAAAATACTAGAAAACTCAAGGAATCTTAGAAAGGGGCATGAGAGAAAAGAAAACCTGTTTCCTTTCTTCTCCCATTTATTTGGACCAGAGAGACATTATGAATCATACCTTTTGACACTTTCAGGAAGGATTGTACTGTCCAAATGGCTTACAGAGAGCTTCACTAGTAAAGAAAATGATCAATAGGGTGAGATATTAAAAAGGGAATTTTTCCCCTACTTACTCCAGGCAGCACTGTCAACTCCTTTATTGAATTTATGGTCTACAGGAAATTAAACACTGACAGCATCACCAGCAAAGATAAGCATATATTGCTTAGGGTTAATGACTTGCTAGATTTTCTAAATAAAGCTGTGTATAGATTAGTACCTCAGATTTTTATCAAGTGACTGTTGGCAAGTAACCATGGATAATGATAGCAAATGAAAATTCCTTTTATAAATGAGAGTCGTGCTGTTACATTTTAAGCTCTGGATTTCCAAATGTCTGCCTGCTGTCCTGGCAGAGCTCATTTACATGTGTGCAGTATTTTGTTGGAATAACATAATTATGTCACCCACTTTTGCACATACAGAGCCTTAGAAAAGGAATTAGAAATGCTGAAGCAGTTTGCAGTCCAGCAGATTTGGAGCTGTGTGCCCATGGAAGACTCCAAATTCATAATTAAACATCTAAATTAATGGCTCTATTTACAAGGATGCTGGGCTCCCAGGAATTCCTTTATTTACTTGAGATACACTGGTCTTAAAATTAGGCACCAGTTCATGGTTGCTGCAGCTCTAATCAGATATTTTTCTGAACTTTCCAACTTCCCCAGAGCTACAGGCTTCTACAAGCTTGAGGCATAAACAGATTGATTTAGCCTAGAACTTTAGTTTGCTTCTCTCTTAAATCACGTAGTAGGGGCAGGCTGGTGGCAGGCTGGTATCCTTTTCCTTTCAGCAATATCAAAGACCAGTTGCCTTTCAGGAGTTGCCTTGTTGACATGCTGGAGGAAGGCTCCTTGATCACCAGGGCATGATGTCCTTTGTGAAAACTAACCCGTAAGACTGGTGACGATCAGTGGGAATTGGTCGATAAGGAAAGCGCTGTTGTGATGCATGTACAGACAGAAGACTATTTTTACGGTTATTGTAGTCTTTAGATTATCTCTTCAGTCACTGGAGGAAAAAAAAGATGGAGGGAAGCTCCATGCAAAATATTTTAAATCTTCTGGAGGAGCCCATGTCTTTTCACTGGCCATAGGGGAACCTCACTTATCAATCTAAACTACATATCTGAAGTTCACGAGGCAGTTCTTCATTGTGGCAGAGTTAGAGTTACTGTAGATATTGTTAACTTGTTGTTGTCTTTATGCCTCCTAGTGATCTATTCATTTTTCAGTAAAATTGAAGGAAGGAGTTACAATACAGTTTTGTGGGAACAGGGGCAAAGGAAAACTAGCTTTGCCAAAACTGCAGGAAGAATCTGCAGAGCAAAGAACATCTCCTTTGGGATGCATAATGATGATACATACATTGCCTTTCCTTTTCTTCCTTTGAGGGCTTCTACAGAGGCCCTGGTCAAACCCAACCTTCCCTTGCTTGTGTGCTGAAAAGATGAAATAAAGTCTAGATTGGTTTGGTATGCTTAGTTGGTACTGATATTTATTTATTTATTTTAAACTCTTACTTGAAGCCTCTAGGGATGACACAATAGAAGATGGAATAAAATCTGGGTCAAGTATATAACATTATAGGGCACTGGATTGAGGAACAAAAAAACCACCCCACACAAACACAGTGTATGAGTAAATTTTCCTTAGAAACTATACAACAAAATACGAACTTTTGTAATAAACATTTTTCCCTCTTCCTACTTAATGCCTGAGAAATTCTGTGACTTTATCAATGTTTTACAAACAAAATGAGAAGCATTCAAATAAGGTGGAAGACCAAATATAGTTAATACAAACTGGAATCTGAGAACAGAGACCCTCCCTGCGTATGCCTCCCCTCCTCCTGCCATTGCCATCCTCTCAAATTCCTATCAGTAAATTCCATGCCAATAAAATAACTCAGAGATAGGATTAAATAGAAGGAACATTCTTGATTTCTGTCTTGAAGCGTGCTGAAGACTCGTTAAAGACAAATGCCATGACTGTAACACAGGCACAACCATCCTTGTAGCAATAGCTCTTCCTTCTCAGGAGTTAACCAGATCCAAACCATTTGGGTTCATTCAGCCGGATTAAAAACCAAAGAAATTCACTTTGCTAGAAAGAAGAGTAGCAATCTAACCTCCTTGTGTCACCTCTGTTAGTAAGCCTTTGAAAAAGCTATCTTGTATACTAAGTGTTGGTGTAATTCCAAGAGTGTAATTTGTCAGCATCACTGATAAGTGCACTTAGGCACAAACAGTAAAGAGGTGAATAATACTATATGAAGATTCATTAAATTTCAAAAGTCTGTCACTGTCACATGGGTCTTTAAGTACAGACGATAAATGAAAATGTATGTGACAATGGTAATGTGGCAGGTGAAAAGCCAATACTTTATCGCAGTGACATGGTTTGGTGGCAACTTGAGCCTTAGTCTTCACAGAAGATGCAAGCATTTTTTGGAAATACAACCATCAGAGTAAAAGTATTAATAACAAAGTATTGATAGGAATGCAAGCTCTCCTTTTTCAGTCTTTGTTTTCCTTTTGAGTTTTGGATAGGTTAACTAAGTATATTGCTATTGAGAGGAAATTCAGGCAATTTCTTTAATAAAAGGGAAGTACATCTTTGGTTAAAAAAAGTCATCTTTCACATTAGATCTGGAATCCATCTAGGAAGTTGAAGACTGATGTGCCCCTTGGAAGCTTAAAAGGAAGGGGACTCAGAAAAATCCCAGGAATCTGAAGGTGAGAAGAGGGTTGTTTCAGTTGTGGAAGAGATGCTGTCTTATTCTGTCTGGACCTGTGGGATCAGGGATCCCCTTGTTTCTGAGCAATAGCTGTGGTCATTTTGTATGCTTCAGTCTTCAAGGAGAGGCTTTCCTTTCAAAACACTTACTTTGTTGGAGAGAACTCATTTTTGTATTTCTGGTTGCTGCATGTGGTGAGCTAATCATTAGAAAATTGTACATGTTAAGTCTTGGATAATCAGATTATGAAACACTAGTGACAGGGAAAATTACTGTAGTGTACTTGAATGCATGAAAAAAAAGACATTTCAGAAAATATTGAGACAAAGGTTTTCCTAATGTTCACAAACAGATTTTCAGATAGACTGGCGATCACTGAGCTGGCAGAATTTAGGTCTATGGAAGATCAATTTGTTTGTAGAAGTACTTTTAAGCTGCAACCAGTCAGCCTGTAAGAATGTGTTACGTACCTAGAGAAGCTGGTAGGCACATAATGGGAACCCAGAAATACAATAGCCCAAAAAGCCAACTGTATCCTTGGCTGCATCAAAAAGTATGTGGCCAGCAGGTCGAGGGAAGGGAAGTGATTCTGCTCTCTTGAGACCCCACCTGGAGTACTGCATCCAGCTCTGGAGCCCTCAACACAAGAAGGGCGTGGATCTGTTGGAGAGGGTTCAGAGGAGTGCCACAAAGATGATCAGAGGACTGGAGCACCTCTCCTATGAGGACAGGATGAGGGAGTTGGGTCTGTTCAGCCTGGAGAAGAGAAGGCTGCAGGGAGACCTTATAGCGGCCTTCCAGTATCTGAAGGGGGACCTGCAGAAAAGCTGGGGATAGACTCTTTATAAGGGCTTGTGGTGATTGGATAAGGGACAAAGGTTTCAAACTAGAACAGTGTAGATTTAGATTAGACATTAGGAAGAAGCTCTATACTATGAGGGTCGTGAGACACTGGCACAGGTTGCCCAGAGAAGTTGTGAACACCTCATCCCTGGAAGTGTTCAAGTCCAAGCTGGATGAGGCTCTGAGCAACCTGGTCAGGTGGGAGGTGTCCCTGCCCGTGGCAGGGGCATTGGAGCTAGATGGTCTTTAAGGTCCCTTCTGACTCGAGCCAGTCTATTGAATAGTCACATATTTTGGTCCAAGTTAGGTATCTATGTACTGCTAAAAATTCTAGCAAGGACCTATATGCTTCCTTTGGCAGAAATAAGTACCTCTTAAAGTTATATCAGAAACTAATAAGGAATGTTCAAAATGTTTATCCTACACTATTTTTATTAGTGACCTTAGAAAAAAACAAAACAAAACAAAAGATACTCTAGATTTGCAGAAATTAACAAGAAAGAGAAAGATCACAACTTATCAACTGGGATCAACTTAAGGGTGAAGTAATATTAGTGGAATGGACATTTGCAACGTTATGCATTTAGTGCCTCATAGAAAGATCTGAATTTGTCTGGAAGAGATATTAGACTAAATGGCAGGGGGGAAAAAAAGCTATTTTATATGGAGAGATATAAAGAGCCTGACTTAGTCCAGAAAAACAAAGGCTGAGAGCAGACATTATTCTTTATTATAGCATCAAGAAAGTAAACATCTGAGATGAATTTACTGAAGGACTGCATTGGTACAAAGAAAAAGTAGATATGAACAGGAAACAAATGTAAAGGTTATTAGCTATCAGAGGAATGAATTTCTGCAAAGACTTCCAATATGAGCAGGAAAAAACCTAGCTAGTTTTAACATGAAGTTTATGGTGTTTGTAAAAGCTGTGTTAAATATGCTATGTTAAATTGCTAGTTTGTAGAAAGATACATCTAAAGAAAAGACAAGTTAGTGCTCAATGTGTGAGTATGAATACTTGCTGTTCTTATTTTTCTTCACTCCTCATTGCACAAGTCCTGGATGAAAAAAAATAAATAAAAAGAGTGAGGTTGCTTTGTATCAGTAATGTTTGAGTTAGCATCTATTAAGAGAATTTAAGACATTGAGACTTCAAAGCAATTGTTCTAAAATTGATGCAAATTTGAACAGTCATCACTGCACTACCATCAAGAGGTATGATTTAAAATGTATTTAGTGTTTGGCAGGAGGGGAAGGTTGGTTGGTTGTTGTTGGGTTTGTTTTTTCGGTGGTGTTGGGTTGGTTTTTTCCGAAACTATGGAGCAGAGAGCCCTGTCTACCCTTGAGTTAGTCCTTCACTCATGTGCCTCTGTAATAGTCTGGAGTATGTTTGCTTTCTGGAATAAGCTGGAAAAAAACCTTGTTATAAACTGAATGTTTCCTTACGGTTTTAGGAAAGAAAATTGTTATACTCTCCCAAGCAAAGTTCTCAGTTGGGTAGATAAAACAAAAAGCAAGTAAAAAAAAGTCACCACAGATAGCCGGAGCCTCAGGTGTATGTTCTATGAGATTGATACTGATTTAGGAAGCATTCTCACTTATTTTATTATGTTTAGAAGAAAACTGCAGAATTCCTGAGAGGCAGCAGCCTAGTGTTGTATTAGATACATCCAGTAAGATAATGTCCTAACGTATCTTGAACAATAATAGCTAATATTACTCTTTAGGACATACACTAGAACAGATTCTCTTACTTGCTGAATCATTAGATTATCTTGTAAAAGAAACACCGAGAATAATGAGATAAATTAAATTCTGTATCTTAAAGTAAAAAAAAGGCATCTTTTCTAACACTGTAAGAGCGGAATACTGGAGACTGCCCCATGCACTGAGGAGTGTAAGATAAGGGGAGATGAGGAAATACAACAGGAGCAAGAGAAACTACCTTGGAGGTCTCATTCATGACCATTGACTAGAAAGCTATGGTACGAAAGATTTTTCTTTTGAGTTCCTTTTCCAATCAGAAAATTTCAAAGGCAAAACATCGCCTCAGCTCAGCCAGAAATTGCTTTGTTTCTGGTCTTTTTTAACCTATCGTTGGTAAAATGAAGAAGAATTTCAATTTAAAACTTTTAGTTAAACAGAACCAAACTGTATTTTAAAATACATACAACCCGTGTCAAACAGCTTATTTTGTCTGTTATATTCTGATTTTTTCCTCTTTCTTACTGTTGCCATTTTCCTCTTTGCAGCTTCTATAAAGGTACTGCATTCTATTTGTTCTCCCACCTTTCTTTTGACAACACTGGTGTTTAAGTCCTATAAACTGCCATAGTATGACCGTGTTTCATTATTTTTCCTTTGACACTTGTTGTAACTTCAACTTTCTTTTGAAAAAGCACATTTCTAGCCATCCCTCTTACAGAAAAAAAGTTTGAAAACCTGATTCCACACATATTTGTTTAAAAAATGACTACAAAAATCTACTAGATATTTTTAACATTATTTTAGGAAGCAAAAATGTGTTTTACAGCACAAAGCATTATCTTATTTTCTCTTTTTTTCTACTTTGCAAGTGTTTATGTAATGTCAAGGTGAATAATGCATGAATCACAGGGATATCACTGCTGTATCTAGAGAGACAAAGGTCCATGGCATTGCTGTCTTACTTTGTTGTTTACTTGTGCTATGTAGCTCTAGCAGTACTCTGGGATGGCATACAGTCCAGGAAGATAACCAGAGGTCTTTCCAGAAGCTGGATTCATAGTAATAAATTGCCTTTTTTTTTTAAGTTGCTGTTTTCCATATTGACTGTTGAAATAGAACAGAGCTTCTCATGACAATATGGAAGGCTATGTCTGACTCACCCTCTCTTTGGCAAAAAGAGAAGTTAGGGCAGGATGTCTTATACTGCCTAATTTACACGGCTCTGTGCTTTTGGGTTATCTTGTAGAGTGGAAACTTAATGGGGTGGCCAGCTCAGTCCTTTGGAAACATGTCTCTATCTCCATTAACTGCAGATGACAGCTGAGAGAGAACCGCCACCTTAAGCTTGAATATGTTGAATCCCTTCCCTGTCTTCTTTCCCTTCATGGTGCCTTTGCACATCTTGGAAGCTGGTGCTAAACCAGGCGATACATTTCCGATGTAAGAGACTGTACCTATATATTTGTATTTTACTATAGCCACCTCATTTTTTCGTCTTCCTCAGCACTAATTTTATTCCTGACTCTGGAGTCTCTTCAGATCACTGGTTTTATTTTCAAAATAGCAAGCATTCCAGAACAGGGTTTCTTTTGATTCTAACCATGGCCACTGGTATCTATATTCAATGGCTACCACAGAACACCCCTTAGAAGCCATCTTCTGTCCAGAAGTGAGGAAGGTGGTGCTGGCAGCGTGCACTGCACAGCTGGAGGGCCACTGCACCGCTGCTGAGAAACAACTCACTTCCTGAGCCAGTCAGCATCTTTCTGTTCTCTCTTGGCACTCCACCTCATTGATTTCAAAATTCCAAACTTCCGATATCTTTCCAGAAATACCCTATTAGGGAATTTTCTACTTAGATGAGGAACTTGTTGCATTAAGTATCTTTGCCATGTTGTACCACTGTTTTGTAAGCAGATATCTCCATTGATCTTGCCTGGGAGTCTACTTCAAACCAATGGCATAATTTGGCTCTTTGGCAGTGTGGTTTGTTCAAATAAGAGCAACCTCTGTTGCAGTCACAGGAATTCTTCCACACTGAAGGCATCAGTGTGCTTTCTATTTTAAACCTGACTTTGAATTGCCATCCTGCCCATCTCAAAATAAAAGTTTCAACAACTCCATATTTCTTATTGCATACCTAACAACACATTTGAGTGTAACTGGGACAAGTTAGCATTGAAATGCAAAAGCTTGGAGAAAGACCTTTTTTTTTTTTTTTTTTTTCCTCAAAGCAACTGCAGCATTCATGCTGAGAAACAGTTCTGTGCCCCACCATTAATCTCAGGGAATGGTACTGCAGCTCCATGTCATGAAGTCAGTTTTGCGATTTAGCTTAGTCTTTAGATCATTATAAATACATACAAGGTTTTTATTGTTTGTTCTTGTTCACCACCCTGGCATTGTCATCTGCCTGCATGTACACCACATACCACAGGCATGCAGAAAACAAAAGCTTTGCTATGGGCATTTGTTCCTGGGCCAAACAAGAGGAATTAAGTGCTGCACTAGACATATGTACTTTCAAAGGCAATGATCATGAGGAGATCACCTAGTTTTAGAGATGATGGTGTGAAGTACTTCCAATAGGAAGTGTAAGATCCAGTGCAGTTCCTGAGAGAAGGGGACAACATATGTCAGTACACTGATGGAGCAGCAAGCAATCTGTTTGCAGCCTTATCTCAGTCCCAGCTCCTTAGACTGTCGTTTATAGATGTGCAGATTCCACAGAGAGTCATCATTAGTAGCTGTAATTGCTTCCTATGCTGGAGTAGACCATTTAAAGAAATACTGTATAGAAAATATAAGCATCAGATCTGCATCTGATGAAGAATGATGACAACTAGAGACAGTCTTTTCCATGGCCAGACTGATTTTATGTTTAGGTTATGGAAAAATCAGTAATCATCTCATATATGAAGCAGTATGTAGTGAAGTAACTATTAGACAAGACAAAAATGTCCACCACTGAGTCTTCGTGGTTTTAATCTGTAATTTTACTGGGAAGTCCTGCCTCACCTACACTTGGGTTCATTTTCTTGGTTTTCTGTTTAAAGCTGTCTTCCCCTTGCAGTGGATGAAAAGGTCTGTTTAAATATTGCTCATTAGAATGAGTGAGTATTGAAATTTTTCTGTTCAGCCAACTCCCTACAACTTTTTTTATTCTTTATTTTTTTCCTACAAAATTGTAGCTTTCTTGGCTAAGTTAGAAAACACTTCAAAATAGTCAGTTTGCTAGGTCAGGATTGGTTGAAAAATTAGAGGCAGTATCCAAATAGTGTGTTGGAAACAGTTTTTCACTGTGCCCTACATGGTTTTGCAGATTCTAATATTCACTCACAAGTATAATTTAAGATCTCCACCCAAACACAGTGATAATTATAATAACCAAGTACTTCCTTAGGAGATTCAGAGATTATTTTCCTCTTTTCTGTCAGTTAGCAAAATGCTATACAAGTACACATAGAATAGAACAGTGTCACTTCTAGTAAGCATTTAATGATGATCTTTAAAAGCTATTTGGATTAGTTCTGGGCAGCCTGCTCTAGGTGGCCCTGCTTGAGCAGGGGCTTGGACCAGATGACTTCCAGAGGGTCCTTCTAACCTCAACCATGCTGTGAATTTGTGATTCTGCAGTGGTATCATATTAATATCATTCTGTTTATTAGTTAGTGAGCATGTCACTGCTTTACATTTAGAATGTGCTCAACTGCTAAAGTATTTATTACATGCCATTGAAGCATAAGGGTGATTTGTCTTGGATTTTTTAAAAAATACTAATCCTGTTACATTCTCTTAATTTAAATAGAAAGCATAGTCTTTATTTGATAAATGCCTGATGCTGAGCTCAATCACACCAGCATAGCTCAGGAGTAACTCACCAGTTTTTAGCATTATGGTAGCATATAAGTCGAAGGGTGATGGAAAATCTTTCCTGCTGTGCATATTTTTCTGTGTCATAACTTAAGAAATATGTTGTTTATCGCTGGGTAAATCATATAAGTCTTTACCACGTTGGGTGTTTTCAGGTTTTCTAGGCTGCGTTCAAAAGCAGGAAAGACTGGTCTCCCTTGTTTACTTCATTTGGGAGTCCTTTCTATATATAAAAAAGCAGATTATGTCTATAATATAAGGTGTGTTTTAGTGATTTAAAATAGTTTTTTAGTCACAGGTGCAAAAACTTGGTTTCTGTTGAGCAGCTTTACCTGTAAGAAAGAGCTTGATCTCTGTGAAGACCTGAATATACATCTGTGCTATAGATTTTAGTGTTGTGTAGAGATACTAGAGTGAATTTTAAACAGGTAGGTTGAATAGTCAGTGCAGTCTCGTCACAAAAGCACAGAGCTTAGTTCAGGGTCATAGCTCCATTTTCAGCATGTGTGGAGTTTGTGCTGCTTAGTACAAATTCTTCTGTTACTCAAAAAGCTCATTTAAAGCCAAAGTGTACCTGCACCAGATCTTGTTACAGAAGTCACTGTCACAACTGCTGACACCATTCCCCAGAGGGGAAAGCAGCTGACAGCCATCTGAGGAACCTCACCACACAGTGATCTGGGGAGAAGGAGTGTCTTTTTTCTGCAGTTCTCTGTTGCCATAGAGTGGCTGAATGGGCTATGCATAAATCTAGCCCAAGTGGTGATCTTTTTAGTGTGATGGATCAAACTTGCTCCTTTAACAGGACAGGAAGCTGTATCTAGAAAAAGGAAAGCATTTTATAGTGTGTTATGAAAATTAAAGAATAGAAATATTTATGTTCTGATCTTGTGAGTCAGAGTTGCATTGTGACAGGAGGTCTCAGAATATGGTTGATATGATGGCAGTATAGTAAGTGTGACTTTCAGCTGAGGAGAATTTAACACTGTCTCTGTGGATGAAAATCAGATGGAAGTGTTGGTTTTCACTTACCTTTTTAGCACAAAAGAAAATCAAGGACACATTTCTTAGAGTGTGCCAAAGTGGGCACTCATTAGAGGGCAAAAAAAGTGAAAGATTCAGCAGTGAAATATACTGGGCAAGGCAGGAGAATAGAGTGGCGAGTGTATTTATAGAAGCCGTACATGATCATCCCAAGTACATTTCAGAGTCCAGCCATATCAGTGGAGGTAGCTATGTGCTTCTGCATGCAGGCTGACAGTACACCTTCGGGTCAGGAGACAACGCTGTACATAACCGACTGCTCTTTATGCAGAAACATTCCTAAAATAAGAGCTTTCCCCGTGTTCCAAAGCAGTTGAAGAGAGCAGCTTTGTATCTGATAATCATTTATCGGTACCAGTACTCAATGGAGTGACAAGTCCCTGATACTTCTGGCATTTCCATATGCCATCACACTTTTCTATGATCTTCTTTAGTCATTGTTTGAAGTTTTGGATTTTTTTTTTATGCTTACTTTATAACTAGTGTTTAAGTTCTACTATGTGAGTCATTACAAACCTTAAGCCAAAGGTGAATTTCAGTCCAGCAAACTTGCCATTCCCTTGATGCAAGAAGTTTCACATTCCTTCTTCACTATAGGCCGATGTGAATCAAAGTCCTGGCTCCAAATATTTTTAAGTTCTGGAATAATTGAGATCCAGCTATTTCACTTTGGGCCTGTTTTTCCACTTTTCATTTTGTGGTTCTCTAACGTGAGCAACAAAGGCTTTTTCAGATATGTGTTGGGCTTAGCAGAACAAGCAAGCTCCCAGTCCTAGGGGAACAGAAGAACCATGGGGCTGTGCTGCCATTTGTTTCATAAGGTGCTCTACTACCCAGTTTGACAGTTCTCATATCAAGCCTTTAAGGGAAATGATCTATCAGTTTCTTGATAGCTGTATTAAAAAATACTTTTCTATCTGTCAGGACAGGGATGTAGTTATGTGGCAGCAACAGGGAGTTCAGCAAAACTCCTTGGTTAAAAAGAATGTTCTTCATAAACTGAGGTAGCAGTGCTCATCTTCATCCCAGCAGAGTGTCTCCTGTTCCTGTGCCCTCTGTTTCAATACTACATTTAATGCAATGCTACAGGGAAGAGCATGCCTCTGCTCCTTTTAATGCCATTAAGTCACTTCCTTTAGAAATAGTACAAGAGGATCCGTGGGATTTCAGGGTGATATTGTGAAACTGTAGAGTCATAATGCTGTGCCTCCAAACTTTCCTAAGGCAGAGTGGTAGAATTTCACTTGATTCAAGGTCTTAATTGTTTGTGTGTGGTGCCCAAATATTTTTCTGGGCTGTGGAAGTAAAATACCAGGCACTTCCACTCTCGAGTGCTATTATAAACAGTAGCTCTTGTGCTCACTGGAAATACCCTGCAAATGCACTTCTCCTTCCTTACATTTTGAAATCACTTTAGAGGTTATCCTATAAATTCATACACTGCAACTCCATTCTGGCAGATCACAATTTGTGAGAAAATGAGAATATTAACTTCTCGGCTGAGGAGGTGGAGAAGAGGAGGATGAACTGTCTTGGGCCTACCAACATTCCACATTTACTAAACTTTTAAGTTTGGTCATCAACTTGTTCATCCAGGCAGAGGAATTTTATTCATTAACATCAGGTATATTGGAAAATACTGGACCATCAAGCATGAGTGAGCACTTAAGTGACCATGAAAATGCCATAGGGAAGGTTCTGTTAATACATCTCTTCACTGGACAGCAGTCTCTTTAGATGTGAGGGTACCCCAAGCATTTGTTGTTGAAAGGAGAAATGGAAAGGAGAGATCTGCAGTTGAACCAAGGCCCCTGACCACTGCCTTTTAGACAACTTGAGAACTGAGCTGGATTTTGTATACTAGGCATTAAAGGAAGCCCTACCCTTAGTGGATGTTTTGAGGTTTTTTTTTTGGATAGTCACTTCCTCTGGGAGCGCATTATGAAGGGTTACGTAATATATTGTAAACATGCCAGATGCCAATAAGCCCAGTGCTATTCCCATCAAAATCAGTCTACTTCATCAGAAGATGGACTGAGTTTTAAAATCATTTGAGAGGAGATAAGTGTTCTTTTTTTTTATGATTTTTCTTTTATTACTCCCTCTTTTCCCTTTTCAGTGCCATTACCATATGGATTTAATCCTGTTCCATGTCCATTAGCCACTAGTGCTGCATTAATGTGAGCTGGCTGTATAAGATCCTCCCTGGTGTATGATCCTAGCTCCCATAGCATGTATAGCAAAAGCAACTTGGTTCCCCATGGCTTCTTTCAATTGCTCCTAATGTATTTACCCACCCTGCCCACTTTTTCTAATCAGTTTTATCACTGGCTGTATTAATGCTGCCCCTGAATAATGACTGGAGATGAAGAGATGAAGTATTGAAAATTGAAAAGACCAGAAGCTGGAAACAGATGGAAAGAACACCACATCACCCTCAGCAAGGTTTTTAGGAACTGTAATCCAGCACTATTCAATGATTTTAAATGATCCGATTACCAAAAGAAGAAATGGTACTAATAGCTATACATTTACATGATCTTAATAATCTTTTTTTCCTTCCCCCAAGTACTATAATTCATTGCATCTCTTTCCATTACTTTTGCAACCTGCTCTTTTCATTTGATAGTTTTGCAATACTTCATGAATATAACTGTAATACTTTAGCTTGAATATGTTTTTTAATTTGAGTGAAGTCTTTGTTTTTCATTTGATATTGGTCTATGGATTGCAATATAATATTTCCTCAGTATTCATATTGAAATTGTCAGACGTGTATGTGCACTGTCGAAACTATTGTAGAATGTTAAATAAATTGTGACATCTGTGAGCATCCTAGAATGACAAAGAAGGATGACTACGTGTTTGTGGAGAATAAATGTAATAGCGTGGCAAATAGCCAAGAAAACATGTGAAATAATTTTCAAATATACCCATTTTTTCCCCTGTTCTGTGCCATACATTCTTACTCTCCAAAATGCACAAGGCATTTTAAGTAGTGCACGTGTGTGAATTTGTGAAATACAGGGTTTATAGTTTTTATTCAGGAAGGAGCTATTCCTTTCAAAAATTTCATATTTACAGAGAAAGGACAATAATCAAGTTCATGTTGTTTGTGTAAGTATGCATACTTATCTCAGGATCACCGTAGCCAGAGGTGCGTGTGCTTAGCCACTTTGCACGTTCACTTCAGAGGAGGCTGTACCAGCCCCCCCTGCCAAGACCATGAGGTCAGAGGGTGATGGTGAGGGATAGGGACCGAATCTAGGCCAGTGTCGGGTTGGTCTCAGGCAGGTCCTTCGCAGGCTCTCGACCACTTCTCTGCCTGGTGGGTTCGCATTGCTGCCCAGTGCTGACTGCTGCAGCAGGAGTTCCCTGGAGAGCAGTGTGGGGTCTTAGTGACTGGCTGTCCCTGACACGGTCCTGAGACAAAAGAGCAGCTGGTCCTGTCCTCCAGCAGTTCGCCAATTATGAAGTTTACTGTTACACTTTAATGGGAATTAATATGGATGGAATGAGACTCAACGTGCATATGTAGTGTACATGTCCAACAAGAAAGTAAATAAGGAATTCTGCCAGTTGCATTCAACAGAAAGCATGAGTTCAGGACGTGTTGCGTTCCGAATGTGATGAGGAGACTGTGTTTTATACAGTTTATACTTTTAGAAGTGTTATCTTCATAGAAGAACCCAGGGGAAAGCTAAAATGAAAGCAATTTTAGCAGGTGTTTTGTGTTAAGATAGTTGCTACTAAGCTAAAGAAATCTGATGTATAATATAGCAGTCACTGTATTAAAATTGCTTAATCTATGAACCACATTCTGGTTTATTTTAGTGCTGAACAGGATCCTTCTGATACCAAAATATGTAGTGGAATTGGTAATTTGATAGGTTTCTGTGTTGTAAAATTTACCACGTTCCTACAGTAGGGGATCAGAGTGATCATTCATATACACATTTGTTTAACCTTCCCTAATTTGTATGTAGTCGCATCCATTTCTGCACCACGGACACGGTTCACTGTTAATTTTCCTAAAATAAGTGTTGAATTACTGTCAAAAGAAATTATATGAAAGTGAAATGATCATTGCATCTCGGAAAATCTCTAACTCATACTCTTCCACGGAGACAAAATTTTACCAAGGGGTAGAAAGTTCCACTAGTAATTTTAATATCAAAGTAAGTTAATTTTTTTTTTTTTGCAAGGAGGTGGTGTGGATACTCCTACCTGTAGTGTGCACTAATTGCAAACAAAAGACAGGGGAAGTGTAACACTGAAAAGTTACAAATAAAACAAGTTACTTGCAGTCTGAAGCCATGATTTTATATGCAAACATAGAAACTTTTTTTAAAATATGCAGAGTGACTAACTAAAGACTAATAGTAATAATTATTAAAATCAAATGCCATTGTATTCTAACCATTGCAATCATTACTCTCTTACAGTTGAAATCCCAGCCACTGAAATCAAGGGGAAAAAAACCAAACACTAAATGCCTTGAAAGGGGCAAAATTATTCCCTGGGAGTAATTTGGTCTCTAACAGCATTTTGTTCTCTGACAGAGGATCTGAATCAAGTTATTACCTATAATGCCTAGATAATGCTATTAAAACCTGGAGATTTCTAACAACACTAGATGTTCTTAGGGACTAATAATGTGGCCTTGAGCACTTTTGCGTGAGTGGTAGAAAGTTGATATTTTCAGGCACATATTGATCAGACAGGATTTGGATCATACTTGTAGGAGGCTGTGGAAGAATTGTGTCTACCAGGCAAAGCTTTGTGCAGCAGCCTGTTTGTTAAGGTTACACTTGGCTTATTTTTTATTTTACTTTATGCAAAATGATTTCTGCTGTCACAACGACCATTGCTTTGCACTGCTATCTGCAATATGTTCAGCATTCCTTGCAGTCATTGAAAGGTCTCTCTCTGCCCATTGCACCTGGAGGAAAAGAAAGAAAAAAGGGGGGAGTTCAGAGCTGAAGTTTAAGCGTGGCTTGGGAACCTCTGTTTGAAATACTTACATTTGGTTCAGTAATTACAGTTCTTTTTTGATGTTTTGCCTGTAAGACTTTTAAGTTGCATTAACAGAGCTCCAGCATTATAGATAGGGAACTGAAGAGAGATGACATACGGGGTGGGAATAAAATATATATATGCCAGAAGACAACAGATTTGACTTGATGTTCTCAATCAAATCGGAAAAGCAAAGTAAATGTGGAGGGTCACTAGTATATAGAAGTAATGAATAGCTAATAACATGTAGTTGCCATAAGACAATGTTTAAGCTCCTCTACTGACTGAAATAGGATCAGTGGCTTACTAAATGAAAATGCAAAATAATATCATTGATTTATATACCATTTTTCAAGTTTCTGGCACTCATTGCTTGACACTGCTCAGTCTGTTCTTGTAAGTTTGCTCAAATTCAGCCACCTTACAGATGGGCGGTAGATAACAGTTTCACAGCATACTGCAAAACAGTGGGAAAGGGGAAATTTTGCCAAAGATATTGACATAAACCTCTAAAGAAAAATGCTGCAGAGCAAGCAAGAAATGCAGTTTTAAATACATATGGATGCATTCATACATGGGCAGGCTATATGTAATCTATGTCATCTGTAGTAAGGTGGTAGATGATAAGCTATGATTTTACTGATTCTAGGCATCTCAGACGTAGGCATCCTCCTTTCCAGTGAAGCAGAGGCTTTAGGGAAAACTACTTAGGGCAAAGAGATTTTTAAAGCTTGTGAATATGTAGTCTGGAAGGCATAAGTTTATAGATGAAACTATTATAGCTGGATATGGAAGAATAACCTGCAGACAAAAATAGTGCTCACAGCCTGGCATTTCAAAGATACCACGTTGCCAGTCATTTTTTTCAATACGTGGGCCTATAGCCAAGTGTCCAGTTTTACTGCAGTCACTGTATATTATCAGTATGGGAGTAGACGATGTATTTTTTTGCTCATAGCTGTGAGCATTAATAAATTGGTTAAGTACAATTTGCAGTGTGTTCTCATGTATTTGTTTTAAACTTGCAAGCCCTTAAAATTCTTCACTTTTTCTATTAGACGTAATAATGGCTTTTCACTTCTCTTTCCTTTTTACTGTGTGTTTTCCTTATATCAGAGAAGAATAAGGTAACAGAAAAAAGCAAGAAAAGAAACATCCACAGACTTTTCATACTCAGTGATTCAGCTCAAATGTAATAATCCAAGGGTATTGCCCAGGTCTTCTGAAATAAGTCCCTTTTACTGAATAAGGAATTTCAGATTATTTTTTCCCAAGTCCTGTCCATTGATCTTCAATGACTCACTGTGCGGCTGGCTTCAGCACCACAGTGGCTCCAGAAATGTCTATAATTCCATTCCTGTAGTTGATCAAAGACTGAAACATCCAGGTGAGAACTGTTTTTCTTCCCTCTGATTTGGGTGGAATGATAGTACATGCATTACAGTTAAGAGGCTGCCTTAATACACAGCTTGGCATTTTGCCATGGAAAAGGCCATAGACCAAATCTGCTGAATATTTGTACTGGCTGGTAGTGGTGGCAGTGGGTGGTGGTATCATTTAGAGCAAGCAAAGAGTGAATATCTAATTCATTTTGTCTGATTTGCTTGATTCTCTGTTGAATCAACAATGACTCAGTACCTTCAGCATAACAATGATTATTGAGAGTTAGTTCACTTTGCGCTTTGTCATACAAATCTGTATTCAGTGTTAAATAATCAAATTTGTCTGGATACTCTACGCAACTGAGAAGTTAAATACAATTCTGACCTTATTCAGGTCTGTGCCAAAACCTGCCCCAGCTTCCTAAGGGCTGAGAACTGTCATTGAGTTCTACGTAACAGTGATTTTAAGAAATTGCCACTAGCTTTTCCAGAAGACATTTTTTAAGATCATTTTTTAAGACATTTTGCCCTTTGAAATATGACAAAGATATTTAAAAGACTTCACTGGAAAACATCGCAACTGTGTATGGAAAAATTGACACACTTTTCCAACAGAAACAAATAAAACCATAGACACGTGTTTTCTTTGGCCTGACACAAAGCATCGTAAGGGAAGTATTGCATTCACATTAGAGAGTGATAGGTGCAAGAACTTAATTTGATCACCACAGGCAAGAGCATCTGGACTTTTTGGAGCCGACTAAGGAGTACTGTCTATTGCTTGGGGATAACCTGGCAACGTGGCAACGTTCTGTTACATAGAGGAAAGGTAAGATGTAGAGATGTGATGCGCGGTCAGCCTATGTAGTCCCGTAGGTACACCAGCATGGTTGCTGACACCACTATCTGGGATAAATGGTGATAGAAAGCAAGGCTTCAGATGTTTCATGTGGATCAGTGGACATCTTAATAACTTCAAGCAGTACGTGTCCCTGTTTTCAAGTATTACTTCTTTAGAGATGAGTTATGAACAGGATGAATTTGGTCAGTTATTTATATTTCCTCTTCAAATATCACCTTTTAAAAGAGCCTGCTGTAATTATTTTCTTTCACAGAATATTCAGATATTGACAATTACAATTTAGAGTGTAATTCTGCTATAGCTAGGTTACTCTGAGGACTAAAAGTCAGGTTAAATCCAGTGTCTTCTGTACATAGTGCTGGAAATCCATTTCCAGGATAACGGAAAAAAAATGCGTTTACTGTCTTTGTAAATGCTTGCTCAGTACAAGGTGACCTCAGGTGATTTTTTTTTTTAATCATTTGAACTTTTCCCTCTCTTTGTTCTCTTGTAGTGAATAAGACAGAGTGGAAAGGTTCTTAGAAATGTTGAATTTCTCCCTGCTAGTTAAAAATAAGAGATGTCAGAAACACCTGTTCTGACTCTTATTTGTGGAATACTTACTGGAAATCTTAAAGAGGTACACTTCAAGTTCTCACACTTTAGGTTGAGACACAAAAGTGTTAACAAAAAAACTCTTCTCCAAAATGTCAGTCATTGGAGTTGCAGAATTTTTAAAGGAACAAAGAATTTGTCTAACAACAAGAACAAAAAATTCTTTTATTTACCCAACTTTTGCTTTTTGGTTTTCATACTGTCCTTTTCTTTCATGAATTGCCTTATTGTTGTAGTTTACTAAAGTTAAAACAAAACAAGTATTTTTCATCCTCCTTGTTTTTTCACACAAGGCAAAGAAACAGTTTCAAAATGACGGTTTTATTTCTGTAAATAAAACAGTCTGTAACAACACATTCTTCTGTCCTTTCCCTGATTATCCTGCAACCCCAGCTGTATTGGATACCTACCAGTTTTGCCCACTTACTGTCATCTTGCAGTAGTTTATTCAGATTGTGTGCGTCATGCTCATCGTTTTCCTGTATTGTTCATGTTTCTACAGCACATTTTCTGTTTTTTGCTTTTTAAATAGCATGATTCATCTGTAGCTGTCACACCAGTTTACTAAGAATGACATTTTATCTCTAGAGAAAACAAGACTTAGAGAAGTTGCATGGTGTGGAGGTCAAAGGCAGCAAGAGATTTCAGGTCTTTTGATTTGCATACACTGCCTGCTCTGTCATGCCATTTAGATATTATATGCCATCCTTACAATAACAGTGAAAATCTAGAGGAGAGAGGAAGATTCAGGAAAGAAAATCATCTAACCCAGACCCATATGCTTCTGTGTGTGTGTCTGTATGTAGTATACTGTAGAGTTCAGCATGTAGGGAAAGAGGTGCATTGTCCTTTAACCTTTAATAGTTTGCAAATGATTCCATGAAGGTATGAAATCAGGGAGAGAGGAAGGGGTTAGGTTAGTTTGGGATGGATGTGGTGTCATCAGCATGCATAGAATCTTAATAAAAAATTGCAGATCACTGACACTAGTTCTGACTATCTGTAACACAGCCAGGAACTGAGTGGAGTGCTTTTTTTTTCTCACAACAGAATGGTAGTGCTCCTCAGGTAGGAGAGATCACAGCCTCTGTTGTATTATGCTACATGGTGATTTAAGGTATGAGCAAGAGTCCCGCCTTCAGATCACCAGTCACTATCTTCTCTGGTTGATATTGGAACTGGAGGCATTTTTCAACCCCCTAAAAAGCAATTAATTACTATCTGAGTCTGAATAATCTTAATTGTTTAGATTTGTGTTATATGAGAAGAAAGACTGCCCAAGTCAGAATATGCTTATGGATGCTCTCTCTCTGTCTTCAGAGGAAGAGGTAATCTTGCTTAGATCAGCGATGTCTTTTCCTTATATGTCAGTACAGCATCTACTAGCATCTCTAAAATAAATCCTTATAGAAGCTGAGATAATCTATAGCTGGACTGTGCAAAAGAAATTTGGCACTAAGCTGGACTTTATGTTTTTGTGCTTGTAATACTGGAATGGTTTCTTTTATGTTCTAAATTTATTTACACCTCAAATCTAAAGTACAGTTTTGCCCTTTTGGGTCTTTTGAGAGGACTGCTCGTGAAAAATTATGAGGTAGCTCAAAATGGGATTTATGGCCCACATTCACTCTGTTGGCTAATACATTATTTTCAAAATTACTCAGTTTATGTAAGCTTTATGTAATGTGCCATTCTATTCCATGGCAGATAGAAAAAATATTGTAATTTTAAGAGGCCATTTGAAGTGTCCTACATTGTTATGAGAAATTTTTGGTTGTTTATATTACGTATGAAGTGAATAATATTGGCTGTAATGTGGTGCATACGGTCTTAATTCTGCATTCTCTACTCAGTCAAAATTTCCCATAGAAGACATTTTCGACTCACCGAGACTCGCAAGTGTAAGTCCCATGGATCTTTACAAATAAGAATATATCTCAACTGAGAACAGACAGAACTCCACAAAATCATTACTCAACACTTTGTGGAATGCAGAAAAATGTCTCTTTTCCACACAAAGCCTAATTATAGTATTGCAGAACTTTGAGACACTAATAAGGATGTATTGAACTTTTGCGAGCCTATTGCCAGTAGGCAATTTATTATTCAATAAATCCTCCACCCATGATCAGTTAGCTAATGGAAAGTGCTCCAGACTCAAAGTAACAGCATGTTCTTTCTCTATTAGCGCAATGTTTGCATTAAAAAGATCAATCAGAATATTTATTACCACAATAGCTACAGATGAATATTGCAATACACTCTGGATTGTTGCAAAATAATATATTTTACATCAGGTTTCAAAATAGTCCCCTGGGCTTAGGCTGTGGGGTGTTTTTTCTCCTAGTTTTATCTTCAGGACAAGAATTTTCCTCTTTTTTTCTTTCCCTGCATCTATTGTTAGCGTATATTGAACTTCTTCCTCAACAACAAAAATCTGAAGTTATTCCTTTATGTGTTTCTTCTAGAGATTCATTGTTTTGTACAGTGTCTCTCTATAGCTTCTTTAAGCTTCTTCTTTTCCAACTACTTTAGCTGTGGGGACGAATCTCACAGGGGATTTCTGCAAACGTTTTGCCAAGATAGAACTGGAGTCTGGGGCTGATCTATAGAGATGTGACTCCTTTGTATGACAAATGCGCAAAGTTGTCATAATGTTGTTAAAATCAAGGCATTGTATCCAGAGAGTTAGCATTCCATTTCTATAGATGGATGAGTAGATTTTGATATTTTTTTCTACTAAACGTGAGCTCACTGTTTCATTAACAGAAGTCCCATGCAGCTTTGATTAATTAGATGTTAAATCTGTTATTTCATTAGTCCTCACTTGCATTGGCAGCCTTAGCCCACATAAAATTGAGAGCACAAATGAAAAGACATATTTGTTGTCTGGTTCTGTTATTAGACATTACTAATTTTTGCTTGAATCTGCTTACTGAGTTGTGTTTCATCTTGCAGCAGGTTGCCCAGAAATATACTGGAGTCTAAAACTGCATACGACTCTTAATAGGTAGTTTATATCTTAGCCCACAGCTAAGACTGCTGTTGTGTGAGAAGTGTGTGAACTGCACTTGCCACTAAATTACTGTAGAGGTTATCTCTTTTAAAGAAGAGTATGTATGTCTATGCTGCCTTTTGAAAGTTGCCCTGAGTCAGCACACAGCATTGAGAAATTGTGTGTTGATCCATATAAATGGTGATTTTTTTGATTTTTTTTTTTTAGACAAGGCCCTAGATATTTCCTGAGAAAGATCCCCTCCAGAGCGTGCAGGACTTGGATTGCCCAAGCCAGTCCATACTCTAATATCTCCAGCATTTCTTTAGGTATGATGCAGTCTGCCTATGGGTGGATTTTGGAGAACAACTAACCTCCTTTCTCTTTCTGAGGCATAATTGCAGACTGTAATTTCTGACTGAGACTATAATTCTGCTGCTGTGGAAGTATAGTGAGTAGGGGTGGCTGGGGACAGGTACTGACAAAGAGATCCTCTGATAGCAGTACGTGAAAGTTTTCCAGACGAGAGATGTGCTTCCTAGCTTGCCAAACGTAAAGAGCAATCCATGTTATTTACTTACCCACTATTGGTAATTTTTGAAGCTTAATGTAAGAGGTTTGCAACATTTTGAACGCTCTTCTATTTTTAACTATTCATTTTTAAGAGATCTCTTAATTCTAAATGAATTTTCAGGAATAAAACAAAGTAGATAAGAAGTACAATACTGATAATTTAGTCCACAGCTTCATCATGCTAAAAGACCTAAATGTTTGGTACCTGCTGTATTGCTACTTGTCCTGGTTTTGGCTGCAATAGTGTTAATTTTCTTCCTAGTAGCTGGTACGGTGCTGTGTTTTCAACTTAGTGTGAGAATAATGTTGATAACACACCAATGTTTCAGTTGTTGCTAAGTAGCGCCTATCCTAAATTAAGGATTTTTCAGTTTCCTGTGCTCTGCCAGTGGGCAGGAGCACAAGAAACTGGGAAGGAGCACAGCCAGGACAGCTGACCCAAACCAGGCAAAGGGATATTCCATGCTGTAGAACATCATGCTCAGTATATAAACTAGGGGGCGGGGGTTGGACAGAGAGGGAGGGATGAGTCACTGCTCGGGCATCGGTCAGCAGGTGGTGAGCAATTGCATTGTGTATCATTTGTCTTTTCTTAGATTTTATTTCTCTCTCTTTGTTGTATTCCTTTCCATTACTGTTACGATTATTATAATAGTAGCTCATTATTATTATTATTAGTTTAGTTATTAAACTGTTCTTATCTCAGCCCACAAGTTTTACTTTTTTTTCCAGCTGTCCACCACATCCCCTTGGGAGTGGAGGGGGACAGTAAGCAAGTGGCTGTGTGGTGCTTAGTTGCTGGCTGGGGTTAAATCACAACACAGATCTATAGGAACTATGGGAGTGTCCTGGGTTTGGTTTGGGTTAATTAACACAAACACACATATTTTACCAGGCACTTGCTTTTAGGATGCTGTTTATTTGTTAGGCAGCAGCACTGAGTGAGATAAGGGTTCAAGTATACCTTGGAAAGAAGAGTTACTCATGTCTGAATAGCAACAGTCTTTTATTTCATTAGGGTGCACCAGGTATCCCTCTGTCTATCATTTCATTTGCTAGAGTTTTCAATATGTTATTAATGCCGGTGCTGGTAACAGTATGTCCAGATTACCTTGGAGATAGCGATGAGAACAACAACAAAAAAAGATGAAAGTATGCAAGAGGAAATAAATCTTTATTCTTGTGTTGTTGTTGTAACTCGCTGAGTCACTAGGCTTCAAAAGAGATCCCTGGATTTGCACTTCTCTCAAATCTTGCTCAGCTGAGATGTGAAATCTTCCCCATTTTGAGTTAATTTTAATTAACTTCCATTAATGTACGTTTGTTTGAAATTAAGCTTCCATACTGCATGCACAGGAAATATAAAAGCTGGTAGATTTCAATGGCACAAAACTGTGCGTGCATCCATGTGCATCTTTAGGGTCCTAAATCACCTCCAGAGTCCAGCTCTTATGTACATGTCAAAAATCATTATCACTGAGATACAGTTTTCTCATGTAGTGATCATTGCAGTGAGGTCCTGATCTGCACATCCATAAAAGCTGCTACTTTATGGACAAGACAATTAATGCCAACTGCGGGGGATGTAACAATTTGCATTGATTTGCTAATTAGTTTAATTTTTCCCTTGTGCAAGAACTTCCAAAACTACCTTGGTACTGTCTAAGACTGTATGGGTGTTTTTCGTGCCAGCTGTTTCTCACTTCTAATTTAATCCTTTCATGCTCTGTATTAGACCACCAGGACAGTATTTTCCTGCTGCCCCACAGTGTGTATTCCTGTGAGGATATTGATTCAGTCCAGCTCAATGAGTAAGTGCAGTGACCTTACCAGTGTCTTCGGTCAGTCAGGGATTCACTTTACAAGGTATGTGAAGCCGTCTACCAAGATGAGGTTACCTCTTATGTTATCAGAGGATAAGATGAGATCCATAATACTGGCGAAACACCTCTATTTGGAAGTCATACCCATTTCCATTCTCAGACTTAAATGGAGGGAAAGAGTAAGTGCTGTCACCCAGATGGGATACGATTGCCATGCATCTTTAATGATTGCACTGCTTTTTTTTCTGCCCTCCACTGTTTTGCTTTCTAGGGTACCTCTCCTGAATATATTGTGAGCATTATTTATGTTCACTGGGGGATATAAATTGCAAGCATACAGCTGTGATGACCCAGATTGTTTTTCTGTGCAAGTAAGCTTCCCATTCAGGATTATCTGGATGTAAATATGATGTGTCCTCTGATCAGAATAATGAAGACTTTGAAATGTCATTTATCTATCAAGTGTTAATGGAAACCCTACAACAGCTTGTCATTGTGGGCCTCCAGTTCTTAAAAACTGATAGAGATCTTTCATCATTTACATTTTAAAGTACTCTCTCAGAGACATTACACTGCGTCAAAAGACTTGCAGTTAAGTAATTTTGCACAAAACCTTTGATGTTAAATCAAATTAGAAAAGGAAGCTGTATTTTCTCTCTAAACAAAAGTGAAAGGTAACAATTTGTAGATAGCCTTATAGATATCAAACTGCTGGTCATGTTGACAAAGTGCTGGGAAGAGCATGCCATTCTTACTGAACATAGATTGTCGGCTTGTAAAAATGTTGCCGTGAAGGTGAATGGTGTGGTAGCTGAAAATGTTAAACTTTCAACTGCATTTTCTGGGCCAAACATACACTATCCATGCATTGCCTGCTGTGGCATGCACCTCCTCATCACTTGATGAGGATTAGGTTTTCATTTCTTCAGTATAGCCCATGATCACTTTACAGCTGCCCTCAGCCCCTGAAAATTTACTCGATACCTAAGGAAAAGTAAACTTATGAGCTGAAACATGAATGGGTGAGCTTTGTTCTCCCCTCAGACCAGGGGAATAGGTTTCAATGTCTGTAATGGAAGTAGAGTGAGGCCCTTTGACTGTTTCAATGAAAGTGTCCTTCACACGCTCAGAATGCTGAATTTGCTTTGCATTCCAGGAGCACAAACCACAAGGTCCTGACCTCTTCTGAAAAGTGGACCTGTGGGATCTGACACACTTCCTGTTCCTAACATAGAGATACCCAGGCCACAGAAAGGGGATTATGCCTAGCACTAATTAGTTCCCTTGGTAGCCTTCTTGCTAGGACCTGTGAGCATCCCGTATGCTATGGGGACCTGAATTCTCCATTGTGTCTCAGAAATGGGAGCCTGATTCCCTTTTGCTTTGTTATTACCTGATTCTCTGGAATCTGGCCCAAGTGTTTATATCCATGCTAGCAAATGGCTATAGAAAGTATAAATAAAAATAATGTCTCATTTTTTTGCATAGATATAAGGTACATTATTCGGTAAATGATGCCAAAAGACATAATTGGAAGAGGTCCAGTTCTTGTTGGATTTGGACTGGTCACAGGGATAGAGCAATCTGTTACTGTCATTGCACTTGATGTGGCCAGCATGGATAGAAAGAGGATATTGCACCAAACACTGATACAAAACCCGAACAGCTTTTGTACTGGATTGGGTCATGATCATTACATTCATAAGCAATAAAAATAAGAAAATTGAATGAATGGATCAGAGCAAGTGAGTGGAATATAATGCTTTGAAAGATTGAATTATCTGAAAGAAAGAAGATGATGAACTATGAAGGTTTTATTTTCCTTTTTGAATCAAACTTTGAAGTATTCTCTGAGCCACTGAATTAGACAAGTGGATTTATATTTTGTTTCTTGAGGTTTTTATGACCAGCACAGCTACATGGGCGTTGAACCACTTTGGAGACAGATAGAAAAAAAGTACTGAGTGATAAAAGCCTTTATCCTTCCCAACTTGCAGAAAAATTAGCCAAAAAGGAAATTCTTAAAATGTAATGAAGAAAAGTTGTAGTGCTATTTAACCAGTAGGATGCGTTACTCCCAAAAGGGTAAACATTTTAACAAAATGTATGAGCTTTCTGTTATCTTTTGACTTATTTTTTTTCTTTTCCATATACTCAGTCATTCCCTGAATTGTCAGTAGGGCAGTCCCCAACAGTGCCTTTCAGTTAAAACAGATGACCATACTACTGTAGGTTTCTCTGCAGCATAGCTTAAAGATGCTGACTATTTTTGCAACACAGCATTTGTTTCATGTTGCAAAAAAAAAAAAAAAGCAAATGTCTTTCTAATGTGATGTCCTTATGTGGGCCATTGAGACTAATCAAGTCGTATTAAAAATAAAATTTCTTGTTTTCTTTTTTCCCTTTCCCTGTACAGCAGTTAGCCATCACATGGTGCTCATACACTGCACTGAAAATGTTATCTTGGAAAAATCACTGTGGTGTCTTGAGAATTATCTTTATTTTCCTCAGCAGACTGGTCTTTCATTCTCTCAAACAATAAAATAGCACATTTATATTCACACAACCTGCCTTGCGTTTATATTATTTTTCTGTGTTGGGTTTTTTTTTCACTGAATGTCAATAGCCTTTAATGTCACATAGACAAGAAACAAATCAGGTCTCAATACCCCTTTAAAAATAAAAGGTTGGGTAACTGAAGAGGATTCGGAGAGCTTAAGACTAATATGTGTTGGTGTTGTCAGTGGGTCAGTGTGTTTGGCAGAGACTGGGAGAAATTCCAGTCAACGTGAATTTTACATGTCCTGCCAGCTTAGTTCATCTTGCACTTTTTTGTTTTTCAAGGAATCATAATTTCGTGCTGATCTGTGGCAGCAGCAAATTATAACATGTTTAAGCAAACACCACTCCTTGAGAAGTCAGTAGAGAGCAAAGCACAACCCATTTGTCAGTACTTGCTCAAGCGTTTGCCAGCAGATCCTGACTTCCTCAAAGTGAGGGGCTTTTCCTCTTTTTGGAGGGTACCATCACAGACTGCTAGATATCATTGGTCCAGCTGTAGCTTTTAATACTTAAAGTGACAAATCTAATCAAGTCACAAGTGGATCAAGCTCTGCTGAATCTTGCTTCAGTGACATAAAAGGTTATAGCGTCCTCTGGTCTTTGCCATCCATCCTCCAGTGGACAAGGGCCCTGGAGCAGAAATAACAGAGGGGAGCATGTATCAGTTTCTCAGCCACTGCAAATCACAGTTCAAAGTATCTGTTTCAGCTGCCATTGCATTAATATACTAGGCTGTCAGCTGGAGCCTCTAAAGAACAGGTACCTTTGCTACAGGAAGATTAACGTCCTGGAGAAGTGGGAAAAGAGAGGGTTCAATCAGTTGACAGTTGCATCTTAAATCTGTCATTCATCTCTTCCTGAGACATTGGTAAATGGCCAAGACTAGAATAAGCATGGTGCTGAAATTTAGTTACACAACTTATGTCCTATTTCCTTTCCTTTTTTTTTTTTTTTTTTGTCCCCCCATTTGTAGCTTTTTGTTGTTGTTGTTTCTGCACAGGAAAGGCTAACAGGTTTTGGGTTATTGTGACTTGTGCTTGTTTGGCAAGGTAATTTAATCCCACAAGAATCCTTTGTATAGTCTTCATAAATAGCTAGAGAAGTACCATCTTCTTTAAAGCTGCAGAATACACTCACCAAGAATAACTGAAAGGATTGTAATGTCTATCCAGAACAATAATTCCCAGAAGTTTGGAAAGTGTTTAATAATGCAACTTTAACAGATCTTTTACTATAGAAAATCTGTGTGTCCGCCATGCTTTAAGACAGGGGAAATTAAAGGATAAAGCTGAATAAGGTGGCGATTGACATTTCTTTTCTCCCACCACCTGCCAGTCTAAGCATTATGTCCTTCACGGTACCGAGCAGCTTCCATTTTTTACAAAGCATCAGATGTGAATGATACAGCAGGGCTTTACTTAAGTATTTCCTTCAATTTCCATCTTATTTGTTTGGTATTACTAAATGAATGTATGAGGACTTGAAGATCAGTTCTGGAAGTCTCACGTTAGCCATCAGATTCACCAAATAATAGCCTGCTTAAGCAAGATGATATTGCAATGATGTTTTCACTGACAAATTCATGAAAGATGGAGTTGTTTGTTTTGTTTTCTTTTTTTAAAATTTATTTTATTTTGAGAATACCAGCATGCTGATCTTTGTTCATGTATATTGACATCATTATAAAGTTTGTGAAAATGGTACTTCTGAAACACTGCCAAGCTTTGTGACTGCAAAGCTTTAGGGCCATATTTTCAGCCTTGACTGAATTCGGAAACATCAATGGAAAAATCAGTGGATCCTCACATGTCATCATGGAAAGATTCCTCCACAGAAATATGTTCAGATGGGATTTTTCTAGGAGCCTAAAGGAATTAAGTGCCTTGTTTATATATCTGTGTAAAATTGCATTGTCAATCACTACTTTCATCCCACAGCTGTTAGAGAAGATAGTAAAGCTCCCCTTTGATGCATAGATGCCCTGTAACTTAAATCATAGTTTAGGGGAGCACATATGTGAGTCAGGCACAACTGATCAAATTACTGAGCAGATTGGCTCTATGTGCATATTGTCGTTATTAAAGTTGTCATTAGGCAAACAAAAACTATGGCCTCTCCTTTATAATCTCATTTGCAGGCTGAGAACG
The DNA here is from genome assembly GCA_013396935.1 of Baryphthengus martii. Taxonomy (NCBI): domain Eukaryota; kingdom Metazoa; phylum Chordata; class Aves; order Coraciiformes; family Momotidae; genus Baryphthengus; species Baryphthengus martii. The sequence goes on from VWZK01015741.1 coordinate 74,402, forward strand.
AAAGGTGAAGGTTGTAAGAGAACTTGGAGCTCAGCAGCCCTTCGATTGGTATGGGATGCTTCTCACTCTGCTAATATTTTTAACAGAATACAAGTCAGTAATATCTTGTGTGTGCTGGATTAGTAAAGCAGCCCTGCGTGTCCTTGACAAAACAATCTCTTCTATGTGATTCTCTTCTTTCAGTCCCTTCTCTGTTTGTTCTGATGTTGCCAAGACAGAAGTGTGGACAATGATGGGGCGTTGGAACCCCAGGGGAGGTGGAAAAGGAGATATGGGATTACAAAAAACCCAACAAATAGCGATCTCGAAAATCTGGTATAGTACAGAGCTGGTATAGTACAGAGAGATTCTTAGTCCTGAAATTATTTAGGCCACCTTGTAAAGCTCTGTTTAAAATGTCCTGTTCCCATTTACTTTAATGGGGAATGATGTTTTGCTGGTGTTCCATCTCTTCGCTGTCCTGTTGCTCCGTTCTTCTCCTGCTACTCATTTCTTTACTGATTGTCTGAAGGTCTTGCAAGCTAGTCGGTATGGATGAGACCAGCACTGACAAGCATATGTAACTGGCCTTTTCCTTTTTGCTTCTGAGTGCATGTGGATTAGCTGTCACTCTTCCTGGTATTTGTGCCACTGGCAGAAGATAGTAGACTTACTCCTTGAAAGCCTTTCCATTTAGGGAAGACTTGTTTTTTAACATTGTAATAACAATGCTGGTTTCTGCTAACAAAAAAAGGAAACGCTTTTCTGCTATACTCTACAGCACAGATTTTTTCACCTTTGGACAACTTTGAGAAGGAGGCTGGATGCTAGGGCTCCTATGAACTAGTGTAATCGCCTTTATTTACACAGGCAGCTTCTTGAGAGAAACGGGTCTGGTTGCACAACTACAGCTTAATATGTCAGTTACAGAATTCAGCCCATTCTGTAAATATTTAGAAAGACTCTCTGACTGAAGTGTGTTAATTTTGGGTTTTCTCACCCAACTTTCAGGGTCTACTCTAAGCTATTTAAGTTCTCTACAAATTATTATTTTCTTGCTTTCTGTTGATTGCAGCCACAGAGCAGTGTAACACTGTGTATATATTTGTAAGTAACTGGTTATGTCAGCTTGTATCTATATATAAACATTCAGAGATTATTGGCAAATTTAAGAATAAAATTTTCTGTATTTGATCATGTTTAATGTGCAGATAACAAGAGTTATTTTTGAAGGGGCTATTATACCTTGGGATTTTTTCATGCATCAAGAAAGTGAAGCAGGTTAAATCTCTCCACTGAAATGTGGTATGAGGATACTGGAAACTGTTTAATGACTTGTCTAATTTTAAGTGTAAAAGCAGTCATGTATTTTGTTTATGTCATTAAAAAAAAAAAAAAAAGGAGAGCACTGAAGGACTTAACCTGGCTTACAGAAATAAACATACATGCTTTGATTTCACAGAATCATTGAGGTTGGAAGGAGCCTCTTCAGATAATTCAATTCACTTCTGATCAAGCAGGCTCAGCTACAATAAGTTGCCCAGGACCCTGTCAACTTAGGTTTTGAATATCTCCACAGATCAAGACCCCATGACCTCTGTAGGCAGTTTGTTCCAGTGGTTTAGCAATTCCCATTGCTATTGATTGTTAATTAATGTAGTACAATGTAAGGTAAGAGTGAAGCTAAGATATAAGGGATTTTTTCAGACTTGAGAAATAATGTCTTCAAATGAATGCAAGATCACTTGATGGAAAGTAGACATAAAAACCTGCACATCTGAACCTCACCTTGCTGCAGAAAAGGGATTATAAAGTGTAATAGAAGTACAGATCGTGGTTTTCTTGTGCATTGTCTACATTTCCTGTGGCTTCAGAGAGGGGTTTTTGCTTCAAGCTGGTACATAGTAGGTCTAGACATTCTTTTGAAAATAAAATGTGGCATTTAAAATTAGAGGATTTTTTTTTAACCTGCGTGAAGTTTTGGGTTTTTTTTTTTGATAGTATTTACATTGATTTTTTTACATATCATGTTACTTTCCCCATGTCAATAAACAATTTACATGAACATTTTTATTGATGTGTGCAATATAAGAAGTTATTTGATGGCAGTTTTACATATCCTTCAATTCCTGTAGATATTTGGTTGTTTGGGAACATTGTATGAATTTTGAACTTTTCCTAGAAGTTGCAGGCCCATGAAGTGTATCCACAAATATTTTTCTATAATAGCTACATACTCTGTATTATTCTTGTAGCAAATAAGAAAATGTAATTTAATTTAAAATAATTTGTCAATTAGGTTATTCATTGTGTTGTGCGTGAATATGTCAAGGTGGAAAGTGATAACCAAAATATACATGGATTTTTACAGGGTGCCAGCTGTCTTTTGTGAGACATGGAAAATAAACCCATATGTACTGAAGAGAAACATACTAAAACCAGAGAATGAAGTATTCATTTGGGCAGAAAATATTATAAGTACAGATGGTAAAAATCTTTGCTAAAATAAAATATTTAATGACAGTACTACCTCTATAAAACTAGATTACAACAGTCAACTAGGTTATGCAACAAGAAGAAAGAATCAACAGAAAATGTGAAGAGTTGTTAAGATAAATAAAACCAGAAGTGTCTTAGAGACCAGGGAAAGTTCCTTCTGTCTAGAGAGAACAAAGGTGAACAAACATGTTTCACAAGGAGGTATTTTATTTTTCTCAGACTAGTTCTTTCAGATTTACACAGGCAATCCAAGATGATGTGGGCAGCTAGAGGGTAACCTTGGAGGGAATTCCTGGCTGTACAGCAGCCATTAAACAGGTAATCTCAGATCCAAGGGCACTAGTGCACCCGTGTGCAAGCCTGTGGGTGTACAAACTGATGCTTTTCAGTGGAAGCAGGAATAGACAGCCCCTGCCTGCATCTAAACAGTGCTAGTTGAAGGCTTGATCTGAGGGTTTGGGTGGAATGGAATGTTAGAGAGAAACTACCCAGACTGTGGATTCTGTTTGGTAGTAGAAATGGTCTGGAAGTCTGAGTATGAACCTGAAGAGAAGGATGAGAGAGGATTTCTTCGGTACAGGGCTTGTTGTAACAAAACCTGATCAGAAGAAAACCCTCCTTGATTTCCTTTTTTCTACTTCTGTTGCATTTAGGGCTTGTTGCCTTTTAATTTTCGTTCCCCTTTGTGTAAGCAACATTACACTTAATGAAAATTCTTGTAATATCATTCTTGCTTTAGTGGAAACAAATCTGTTTCTTACTTTGCTAGCAAAAACATTAAAAAGGCCCCAGTTTTGGGTAATGTTCAAGCCGAGAAATCTGTAATTGCAATAACAATAATTCTCTTGCCACTGCACACCCGTGAAAATACCTTCTATGGTCAGATCTAAATAGCCTACATTGAATGACATTAGAATTTTATTGAAGAAAATGAAACCAGCCCTTTCTTCTCGGAGTAAGTCTCTGAAGTAAGAAACAGTAAGGTCTATATAATAGCTAAACCTCAGGGGCTGCATTTTTGAAAACTTCACTCTGAAGTATGCTGAAAAATGTTATTTTATGAACAGTCTTACTGAATTTAGATGAGAAGTATGCTGCTCAATGAGTGTAAATCAGCTAGCCTCTGGTCCAAAGGAGAAAACTTTGAGGAGCGAGTATTTATTTATCTATCTATAACTCTAAGTAAGTGCATTTAAACATATTTTTTAATCGTACTGAATAATTAGGGTATAGATCTATGCTGTCCATTGTGCTTCACTTTAAAAAGAATACGTGATAATAACAGAGGAAAGTATCTGGAGCTCTGTGATCATTAAGTAGCAGCTTGTAGCCCTGCAGATTGGTGTTGCTCAGCAAGGTAGGCTTTTTCTGCCCTGTGGACCTTGACACAAAGTGGTGTGATAAGGTAAGATGACAAAAGGCCGTTTTTAAATCCTGCCAGTGTAACCATTGGTAACTGGCCTATTTGGGTGTTGTGGCAGCTTGGGAAAGTGCAAGCAGTTGTTGTTATTGTTGCTCGGAAATAGAAGCCAAAACAGAGAAACACTCACCAATAGATGTGCTGATCCAATAGGGCAGTCTAAGAAGACAAACATACATTTGTATTAAGTAGAACCGATGCCTAGAAAGGCAGGTACAGAAAATGAATTGTTTGAGGACAGTGCTTGTAAGCCAGGAGAAATTTTGTTGTGTTCCCCTGGGGTAGCCAAGGACTCAGAATCAGTAGTTTTGTTCCTGTCAGACCATTGTAATTGGAAACCAAGTCAATTCTTCTTTGTTTAAGAACAGTTCTGGGAATGCTTGGTCAATATTCACTTTCCCTTTTGCCTCTTTACGTGGCTAAGTGATTTGTGCCTTTGTTGTGGTCTATAGCATTAGTTACTCACAGACTTCATTGTGCAGTACTTATCACCTGAGAAGTCCAGGACTTAGAAAAACACTTTATTTGATCTACATGAGACTGTCAACCAAGGAATGCATTTTTTTTTCAGAGCAAGATCTAAAGTCTTATTTTATAAAGCAACCATGTTGAATTACACAGAAACAGACAATTTATGATTAACAAGTTAATCACAACTGATTTTTTTGTAACTTTTTTTCATGAAATGCAAACCAGATGGAGAGGACCATTCCCCCTCTTACAGGTGACAGTACAGCAAATACATCACTGATTTTCTTGTCTGTTCTTGGGTCTTTTAGATTTCCTTCAGCCCTCAACAATGATATGCCACTTTCTGTAATAATCACTTTGGGTGAAAAGCAATAGGAATATCTATGGTTCAGAATCACAGAGAGTTGTGAAAGCCTCTCTGTAGCTACCCAAGTGCCGAGTGGCACAGAACAAAGAGGGCTCCCTCCAACTTGCTCCATTCAAAAGTATGGAGCATTTAAGCTTTCCAAAGCCCACAGGGTTTAGCGAGGAAAAAGTCTTGTGAGTCAAGTGCATGTCAGCTCACAAATTCCTGCACAATCAACACAGAGCCAAGAACTTTTCCTATTGTCTTACCTTTGATGCTTTGCACACTGTGATAACACCTCTTCTCCTTTCTCCCGGAAGTATCTGATATGTTACTGAGACTTTAACCTTGTAAAGGGATAATACTCTTGAAGTGGCTACTAGTACAACAAATCCATCATGCGACTATGTTTATTACCTGAATATACCTTGCCTTGCATGCTTAGTGAAAGGTAACCAGTCTTCTCCCTCAGATTTTTTGGTTGAGAACACCTATTAATTCAGTCATGTTCTCATTCAACAAGTGTGCACCCTGTTCCTTTTAGTAATTGTCATTACTTTTTGCTCCACATGTCAAAGAAAATGTAATCCTAAGACCCTGCATCTTGTTGGCTCTCCCTGAAAAAGAGAGGATTGTGAAAGTTAAAGTCTTCTCTATATATTTCCATCTGGAATATTTATTGTTTCTGATGATTGTATTTGTATTTACTTGACTGAAAGGATACAGCAGATAAACATATCTGAAAAATTTCTTCAAATTATTATGCTTTCTTCCAACACATAGTGCACCATCTATACTTAAAGATAACTCAAGGCAGCAGAGGAGTGACTTCTAGACATCACTTTCCCATCTTCTCTCTTGTTGTTTTTTTGGTTTTTTTTTTTTGCTTCTTTGAAATTATTCATTAACTTTTGGAGCAGTTTCCTCAGAATAGCTGAGGTCCCCTGCCTGCAATTCCAAACAAGGTAAGCCTAAGCAGAAGTCTTGAGTCAGTTCATCTTCTTTAAAAGTAAACTTTGCTGCAATGGGATATTTTAGTTCAGAGAATTTGACTTTTGCACTACCTGTGCTTCTGAAATAATTTACTCTTTGGGGACGGGGGAGGATTATACAGTGAAAAATGCCTTTGAAATTTGACAATTCCCGATTTTTTGAGAGGTAGAGTTACTTATTCAGAACAGTCATTCTGCCCACCAAGATGGTAATTTAGGGATGGGAAATGATTTGTCTCCAAAAATTAAGCCAATGGCAGGCATATGGATTCAGTTGTTCATATAATAAACTTGATCTGGCACAGAGGCCACGCTACAATGGACATTGTTCTTCATGGTGTCTTTCAAAACAAAATCTTCTGTGGTTTAGCTACTGTGTCAGACTAAGAAATTCTTATGACAGGAGCAGTTCTGTGTTGAAATCCTTCATAGCAGACTGCTTATGTGACTTGGCTATTGATGCTCTCAAAATGATAGCTTGATACATGGCATTTCTTATCAATCGTTATTTTCTGAGATTGTATTTCTGTCTAAAGTCAGTATCACTTTTTGAAGAGAGCAGTTTAGTTATGCACCATAAGATAAACACTGAAAATCTTTGACAGGCAGGTTCTTTGCTAAACTAGAATAATGCTGTGCTCTTCCATATCTCTTCACATGCCACTTAACCTGCCTTCTGAAGTAGCCCAGCTGCAGTCGGTTCTGTAGCTAGTGTGACTACAGGCATTTGTGCTTACAGTTTTCAGAAGGTGGTGTCATAGACAATTTTATTTTCTACGTGATTATAAGGCAAAACATTATTCTTATTGTTGTGGATCTGAAGTATTTCCCACAGAAAATTATTTACTGACAAAGTCCAGAGGATTATTTTTCCTCCCAAGTAAAATTTTTTCATTCAAGTAACAAGTCTTCTAGACTTTCACCTATCTTTTGCCCTATGTGAGATTTTCAAAGACAGAAACATGAGTTAATCCTCTGTGTCTCTCTGATTTTCAATGAGTTGATATTTCCAGTGAATGGGCTTCTAAGTCTCCTTTAGGTCTTTGAAAATCTTCCACGAGTCTTTTCATTCTTTGTGCATGCATTTCGCTGGCACTACTGCTTTTCAAGCCTTTATAGAAAAACTCCTGTGAACCTGGAGGAAATATGTGCACTCTAGTCAACTCCTAATTTTCCTACTGGGCCCATCTCATTAAATGTAATATCTTATTATCCATCTATATCTTAGCCTTCAAATATAAAATGTGACCTTGGGCTGTGAACCTGCTACTAACCGTACAAGATCAGATTTCACTACAGCTTGCACAAGAGGCTTTCAAGGGGGAACTAAGGTATCTAAAAAAGGGTTTTAATGGTTGAGTGAATGACCTCAGTGAGCCATAGGAACAAAGCAAATGACATGTACTATCTCACCATTTTGTGAAACAAGTAGCTGCATTTTGTACCAGTTCTGACCATTAAAAGCTTGATGTCGTTTTTCTCAAGAAGCAGTGAACAAAGAACCTAAGTTTTATCTTTGCACATCAAAGGATTCGGACTCATGCACAATTAACCCAGGCATCATTCTGCCCCTTCAGGATAAGTCAAGCCAGTGACTGGGTCCCATAGTTGTTATGGTCTTGACAATCATAAATCAGTGAAAATTATGAAGCATTTTCTGGTGGAAGAAGTGGATTATCCTCAGGATAAAGCGTAGCCCTAAAAGCCTGTGCTGTGAACAGCAGCAGAAACCGTTTCTCCTTGGATTTGGTCATATGAAAAGCTCACTCTACATAGTTGTACACGTACCATACTTTCATTAAATGGTGTTGTAATGAAGCTGTATTTGGCTTCTGTAGATTTAAAATATGTAAAATAATGATTTGGGAAAAAGTCTGACAGTTATTATCAAATACCAACTAATCTCTCCTCCAAGTGGCATACTAAAGATGGTACTGTCCCTTAAGACAAGGCTAATAGAGCTAGAAAAATGCCACTATTGTGACTAAGATTTCTATTCAAGAACATAAATATGAAATACTACCCTGTTAAAAATCATACGTTGATAATCTGGTAATCTAAAATAACACAAGTATTAAGAACAGTGTTTATTTTTATATATAAATACATACACAGACATACTTATATACATTTATATAAACACAATAGCTGTCAAAATGAAAACAAAATGAAACGGTGAAATATAAAACTGATGAGCAGACACATGGTGTTAGGGAAAAAATCACAAACCTGACTCGTTATGGTTGAAGAATAATGATTCAAGATGCGACATTAAAACCTGAAACATTTTATTTTCCTCTTGAATCAATTAGCCAAAACATACTGTTAAACCACAAACACACCACTCATTAAAAATAATGCTCCAGGAAGAAATATTTCCCCTGCCTTTGAGCATAACATGTAATAACATCAGAGGACAAAGAAATGGTAAATGAAGTCTTAAAGTAGATTATTCATGAATTCCTCCTGTGGTACTTGCAAAGCTGGAGGCTCATAGTCATACAGAAGTGAACTGTGTGAAGCTGAACTAGATAAATGGGATTTGGCCATGCATTTCCCAGAGACACTACTTCTTCTGTGGTGGCTAGGCCGGGCACTTGCAGAAATCTTCAGCACTTGATTAAACACTGTTATCCTCATGGATGACACAGTACAATTTCTTTTTTTTTTTTTTTCCTTGTGCCTCTTTAATCTTTCTTGGCTCAGTTACCTGTAAAGGTAAAAACCAACTCTGTCAAAAGTCATGTATTATAGAGAGAACTGTGTTAGTGAAAATGAGTTAGTGAGGGGGTGGTGGGAAGGGTCTTCTTGAAAGGTAAGTGAAGCATTCTCTACAGTAGATACTTTCCAGCAGGCTTCTTGAACTCAGCAAAGTAGGGGATGTTCCCAAAATAGCATATAGAGCTTAACAGATATAATTGGTCCAATTCAGATGTGACATAAATGGGAGCAGACGGAGGGAGTAAACAACACTCTCTTGTGTTCGTGCTAGAGAGTCTAAGGTGGTATCACATGCATAGCAAAGCAATTGGAGAACAGAGCTGAAACAGGAAAGCTTCTTGCGGGAAGAAAAATACAGAGCATAGTGTAGGACTCTTACTGGTTTTGAAAGTGGCAGATGGGAAAGAAAATACGTACTATGTAGGCCAGAGGCTGAGCCTTGAAATGTTTGGTTGTTCAGCAAGCATCTCTGTAGTTTCTTCCAACTTTGGCTTTGTGTAAGCAGTGACCTTATTCAATGATGCTATCTTCTGGACTGAGTTTGGCTCATTGACTACCACATGAAGAAGCCGGGCATAAGGACATGAAGATGTGTCTATGTACTACCTATATGGAGATGCTTGTGGTGCCAATCAGTGCTGCAGATAATTGCAACCTACTTAGTGAAATAGCCTTCCACTTTTACTGAGGAGGAAAGCCAGCTTTTGCCTACTGTTCTCTGGAGCTGGGATCTACAACTGTTTCCAAATTTAGTTATGGACACCACAGTTCACAAGTTGTAATCACAACTATAAAAGGAAAAAAAATCAGAATTCTTCTTCAAAGAAAAGATAGACACTCAATAACTAGTTTAATGTTGCACAATTAATTCGATCTGGAAGACTGAAAAATAAAATAGAAAGAATGAAAGCACATATTTCAGGTGAGCATGCAAGCTTTGGAAAACTATGTCCTCTTTAAATGGGAGACTTACCACGGGGAAATAGATAAATCATGTGTTCAAGGGAAGTCCTGTTATTCTTTTTCCTCAATATATTGTTTATTTTCCCAGATAGTTTTCTGTATGTCAATGAAAACATTCCCATTAGTAAATGTAAAGCGAATCATTAATTTTGTAAGTTAAATCCTTAACCTAAACTGTTTCTTACAAAAGTAAAAGAACTGATCGAAGAAGTGTTATATACAGAGCATTCATTACCATGCTTCAAAAATGCATGGAGAGATCTTTCATTCTGTACAGTATTGCTTCTGACAGCATAAATTAAATCTACCTACACTGGATGTTGCCTGTTACTGGATGGAAACATTTATTAGGTATAGTATGTGCTGCTCCAACAGATAAGGAAAAAGATAAACAATTGATTGCAATCAAAAGACAAAACAAAGACATTACAATATTATTACTTATTTAGATAGTCATCTATAATCCATGGAGGATATAAAAAATAACTTTTACTGCATAAACAGCTGTCCAAGTGTCTGTGCATTTTGAAATTAATATAAATGCCTGTGTATTTCATCAATAACACATCTCAAATCAGAACTGTCCAACTACATTTCTCCCACTAGAAGTCACATTCCTAAACAGAATCATGTGTTAATTTCTTAACGAATAACAATTATGGAATAGGTTGTGAAAAACATTTACTGTATAGTTACTTATAAATCACTTCTGGCATTTAGATCAAAAAAGCACTGCCGAATGTCCTTGATTAGTCCCACCTTATGTATCAGAGGTATAAGCTGGGCTCCAAATTGGTGTTTCTGCGTGGCAAAATCTAGTTCTTTCTCCTGCACCTATGAAGAGTCTCAGAGAAGCAGCAGCCAGAGGAGCACTTGTCCTCTTGCTATTACGGTTCTGAAATGTTAATATTGCAACTGATGAACTCTCCTGGAGCTATTCGGCAAGCAGATACTTGCACCAAACTATGAGGCAGCAAGTTTTGTTGCTTTTATGTATGTGGAGTTAAAGACAGTAACTGAAGCAATGAGTCTCAAACAAGAAAATAAAATGGTAGCACTAGAGTTCAGGGAGGAGGACTCCCAGACCATACCCTTTTTAACTGTCCTTGACCTAGTGCATGAATTTAAGCACGGGGCCCGTGGTGGGGACAGATAACAGACACTTTTAGACTGCGCTGTGGCTGTTGGACTCTTTTGTACTGTATATGAAAGTCAACCAGAGTCTGGCAAAAAAAGAAAGAGGAATTTTGATTTCAAGCTTGATGTTGAATGGGCAACTAGGCTGACTTACTTGTGGGTAAAAATGACAATTTGATTTCAGATGAAGGTTTTGATGGGGCTTCTATGTGAAATTCTGCCTCTCTAAGAAAGATGTTTCCTTCCCCAGTGTAAGTGACTGGCACTAACAGTCCAAGACAATGACTTCATAGCAGTTATTCCTCTCTAGAACTATTCAGAGATGGTAATTTCCATTTCACAAGAAATTGTGATTCCAGCATTTTCCTTTCTAAAACAGACTACAATGCCAAGTGACAAATAGTCACTTTGTCTCTGAAACAAAGCCAGTGGGAGGAAGTAGTGTACAGAGATATTAATGTGAATAAATATTTAATCTTTTTCTATTTGTGACCAGCTCTGATTTTAGCATGCGTATCACTGTATGTTGCTGTGCAATGGAAGTGCTCTGAGGAGCTGACCTCTTTCTACCTCTATTCATTATGAGTAAAGAATCCTATTTCCAAAATGGACCAATACATTGATTTTAAATCCATGATTTGGAGAATCAATTACAGGTTTTCTTGAGACAGGCAGTGGAAGTAGAGGAGTAGGAGAATGCTTTACATTAATTGTTTATATTGTCTACCAACAATTACTTGTTTTTGTAATTCATTACTGATGTTGGTAAATTAGTATGATATATTGTAAAATGGCTTGACATCTGTTCTGTGGGGCTAAGAAATGCTGATGTGAAAGCCTCTCTTAATGAGGAGCCGTTGATATATGTGCGAGCTCTTTTCTAGTTTTGTCAAAAGACAAGTGTTATTCTGAATTTACTAGCAGGAAATAAAATCCGAATTGAAATAAGATTTTTAAATGGCACAAAATCCCCACACGTTTCATGTCACTAATGAAAAACCCACACAGTCCCTCTAAATATGAAGCCTTAAAGTTGCAGTACTATCTTGTACACAAAATCAGGAATTTTATTTACTCAAGCAAAACTCCTTTCTGTGTTACTGCCACTGAAAAAATGAGTAAGTATTATTCTCTGTATTGCCGTTTGTATAATTTAATTGGTGGTATTGATAGAAACACTGACTTCATAATATTCTTTCAAATATATCAGTAGGGGCTCAGTCCTCACATCTTGCTTGTCTTGTTATCCTTCCATCTTGAAACCTCAGTGAGATTTTAGCTCAGTAACAATTTAAATGCAGTTTGAGAAAGTTTCAGGATGCTCACATTTTAGTGTTCAGATCTTAGAAGCATAACCTTGAATATTCTGTTAAATTATGGCTATTGACTTTTGAAATACAGATAAATGTTATTCCTGTTTTTTTTCCATTTTGGAATGAATGCAATGTTTATGGCTGAACTCTACTTCTCCTTCTTATTTGATCCCTCTCATCAACTTTAGTGAACAGCAATGGACAGGGTTTGGCCAGTGGGCACATAATGCTGAGAAACAAACAATCCCACCTTTATCGTGTTTCATGTTTTTGCATCAATGTCTGCAGGGCAGTTGGTTGTTTTCAATTATTTTTTTTTTGTGATCCACTGTTGCTTTTAACTTCATGGAGACCGTTTTTTTGTTTCTTTTTGAAGACTAATTCATCTCTCTCAGTGCTGACACTGGCTCTTGCTTTAGCTAATTTTAGGACAGAGGAAGGTGATGCAAGCAGCAAGCTTTCCAGAAGCAAGTCTCTTAATTTGGTGTGTTGCTTGTTTCTCTGTCTGTGGAAAAGTAAATCTACTTACAAATGTAAGTTTACTTCCTTCTTCAAAGGAAGACAAAGCCCTCTCTTCCTTCTCTTCATTAATATAAACCAGAATCTTTTAGTTAAGTGTGAGGTGCTTGGGACAAGATAAATGATGTTTTTATTAAAATTAGTCAACCAAACTATTTTCTATAGATTGGGTTGTATTAAAACATATTTTTCTTTCTGAAAGGCAAGTGCAATGACTGCCTAATTTAGAATTAAAATTATTCCAAGTTTTATTGACAAATTGTCAACGGACAAAGAAGCGAGCTTGCTAGTCAACTCGTGAACAGAATCTCTAAGTAAGAAGGTGGGACTTCGTTGTCTCTGGGAAGCAGGAGCTCATAGACTTTAGCATGTTGATCAGCATGGTATAGTTGTTAATACTGATGAGGTTCACCTCTTCTCTTGGAAGAAGAGCTCAGAATTGCTGAAAAAATGGGGTTACAATACATTATTTAGTCATCTATGTAAATAATCTTGATAGATATTCTTCTGCCCTTGAACAGCAAAACATATTTAGAAAGAAGAGAAGCCAAAGGCTGTGTCTATCCTACCACTTCTCTTCTGTGATTTCCCACATCCTGAAACCAGAGCACAACCTTTATACTGCTCTTCTTTCTGTCCCTCAATGCAGAAAGGAAGAAAAGGAATATTTCTCTGATGTTTCTCTCCCTTAGTTCTAGGAGGAAGAAATAAGCTTAGCCCATGGAAGAAGAGTAGAACTGAATTTGCGGCAAAAGTCAGGCATTGGCTTAGAGAGCATGACATGGTGTGATTCAGGGTGAGAAAAAGCAGGAGTTTACACTCTAGGGCATTCTGTTACCTGTTAAGAGGACTGGTAATCAAAAATGTATTTGTGACTGGAATATAGCAATACTGTGTCGTATGAAAATACAGTGAGGGCTGGCAGTCAGGAATATCTGACCAGAAGAATTTATTAGTATATCAGGCAGTAGTCTGGGTCCAGTCATGTTTTTTAATAGCTGTGACCAGGTTAGCCTGTAGTCTGTCTTCAACCTCAGACTGCCAGAGGGGGAAAGTTTCTGGCTGGGGAGATCTGAGGAACTGAGCAATTTTCTTTTCCAGATTTGGAGAAATATTGCACTCCTGGTCAGTGTGCCATCATTGTATTCCATACAGTTATTTCTTGCTGTGCAGGAAGACTGGATTAAATTGTGCTAGAAACTGTAGAGAACTAGCCCAGGAGCCAGGGAAGCCAAGAGTGCTCCTACTCAGGCTATTTACTTTGTCTATTCCTCTGATTTATGGATGTAGTAGGGGATTGACCTTATCATGTTTGAAAACCTGAAATCCCACAAGAAATGTCAGGATAGTGAATTATAAATGGGCCAGTTTGAAGTTGAGGTTTAGATACTGTAGATTTCTCTGCATGTGCAGGCAGGACCTGTCCTGAAAAGAGATTAGTTCCTCCAGTTAACACTGGATAAAGTAACAGACCTAAGGTATGTGTTGGGGCTTTTAACTTACACTGATTAGAATTTTATCAACTTGATGTTGCAATTGTGAATACAGAAATCTTTCAACACTCAGAATATAGTGTCCTAGGTGATTTGGCAAACACCTAGAAATCTGGCACATAAATTTGTGTGTGCATAAATTTTTATATGCTTTCCGTTCAGGTCTGGTAAACTGATTTATGTATGATCTGAATGCACACGTTGTTTTAGAGTAATCAACTCTGATTATAATTTTCCCTTTTTAGTCCCTTTGAAAACAACCCTAAACCCAAACAAAAATAACAGGTTTCCCATCTTCTAGGGTAACATGCAAATAAACTGCTGACTCATAAGTGTTTGTGTTGTGCACAGATTGGGAGAAAATGATGAGAGACTGTAACATTCTGTAGCTTTTGAATTTTGTGGTGCCACTTGCTAATGTGTATGTGGGGATTATGTCAGTGAGGGAGTCAGTACTTTATCCTCTAGGCCTTCCATTAAAAAAATTAACTTCTGATTAATTGCTACAGGCTTCTATTACTTTAATGTAAATGGATTTTAAAAGCCTTTTGATAAAAAGATGTACCTTGGGGTATTTTAAATGCAGTAGCTATAAAGCACTCGGCAGTTTTATTTTGTATTTTTATATTCACAGTGATTGAAAAATCAACTTCAGTTAGGGTCATAGGATAGTAACACCAATTCTGTTCTTCTCTGATTTTCTGTTTGTATTTGAGAAGCTGACAACCATATCTGAAACACATTGATTATCTGCTTATAATAACTCACCGTCTCAATGGAATGGATAAACTAATCTTTTCCACCTTGTCAAATGTATTCCAAATAGCAACAATATGGAGCCAAGGATATTTGAAATTCAATTATAATAACAATAATCTGGTTTATTTATTCTGAAAAAAAAAAAAGTATTTAAAGAGTAACTTGTGATCCATTTAAATGGATTCTGATTTTAGATGAAATGAATTATTCTCTTCACTGGTCTAAAGAGTATATTTATGTGGGAGTTTTAGCATTGCCTCAGTTTTATTTGCTTTTTTTTTTTTCGTAAATGAGAGGAACATTTTAAAACAGTTCAAGCATTCAATTAATCTACTAAGTCTGAGGTATATTCTCATCATTTTTTTTAAAGTCTTTTAAAATCAGATACCTGACACTAGTCTTTCATGGTCATCCACATAACTTGACATTTGCTACTTCCTCATTACATCACACCAGACTAACATTGTTAGTAGGTAGGGCTGGGTGGCTTGTTTCAGTTCCTTGGCCTTTTAATCTGTCCAGACCTACCAGAAAACAGAAATGTATCCTTTCTATGGTGAAACCAAGGCAACCCAGAGAATGTCTTCTGTGAAGAACACAATTGACTGTCACAAATGAAAACAAATTGATAAATTACAGTTTGGAAATCACTGCAATAGGAAATTAATGTAGTGACTTGGAATAAAGCAGATTTCAGCACTTTTAGACAAATGCTTATCACCATCTGCAAAAGAAAATTTTGTCTCTTTGTCATGGAATGTACAGAGATTTTTATATAAACAGATTTGAATCCTTTCAAGAATCTGCATTTGATCACAAAAGAATGAAATGATGCTTCACAATGGATTTGATAAATGAGACATTTGTATATGAACAGGCCCACTGATTTAGTTCTGATTTTTGAAATACTTTCAAAAAGCAAAGTAGAAAGAAATTTAATGCTCTGCTGTTTATTTTGGGAAGCAAGTGTTTGAGCCATGTGCTGTAAGTGACTCAATTCTGGATGTTAGAATTTCTTATCAATATTTTGACAGAATGGATGTAATATACAGCCTTAAAATGAGTTAAAATGGTGGGCCAGGATACCTGTCAATTGAGCTCAAAGATGTGTATCATCCTAGGATACTGCAATTTGGTTTTGGTATTTGATCACAGCAAAAAGCAGCAGTGATAAAATCTGGATCTATCAGAAAAAAGATTTTGTTTGAAGAAGTAAAAATTCTCGTACTTAGTCCTTTAATGCTACTAATGTGTAAAAGCCTGGAGAAATTTTGATTTCAATATGTCTACCCTACAGTAGTCCATGTAAACTCCTGGAATAGGACATTATGACTGAAATTAAACCAGTTGACATTCTGAAATTGATCCCAGTGGCGTATATGTTATGGTTATTCCTGTCCTGTACCCCTCTTGGTGTGACCGGGCATCTTTGCTACCCTTAGCTGCCTCTGAGTTTGTATGACAGGGAAAATGAGCTAACCAGAGCTCTGCTGTGATGGGGCAGTATTGCAGCATCATGCTCTGAGAATATTATTAAGAAAATGCATGTGAGTTCATCTTTCACTTTTAAATGAGTCAAGCTTCCCTTAGAGCCTTTTGGTAGAAGAAAGAAATAAATACTTACCAAAGGCTATCGATAAAATCTACATTCTTTTTTTTTTTGAATTTTTTTTTTAATAGAAGAATGTGCAATCTCCCTTCTGGCAAAAAGATGTAAATCATGAATTTAAGAAACAAATCTTGCTGCACAGCAGGTGTAGACAGGCTGCTACAGTTGGGGCCTTAAGGCATTCTGTGGCTTCCCTGTGGTAAGCCATGGCTCTCATTTGTAAAGCCAGGAGAATTCCCACTGTTGCTATAATCATATGCATGATCCTTCTTCCATTCCAGTGCTCCCAGCATTAGTTAAAAAAGAAAAATAGGCCGAATGGGTCGTTGTTACGTAGTAAGCTATCCAGAAGCTTAGGAACTTGGTATATTTTGCAGGATTTAATTTTGCCCTCAGGAAAAGAATTAAGATTTTTAGTGGAAATCTTTTTTTTTTAAAAAAAAAAGGCAAAAAACAAAACAAAAGTGATGAGCCACTGAGCTGGTGGATGTTTTTCTGATTCAGACACGATAGTAAAGGTATCGGAATTTTTTTTTTAAGATTTTTGGGAAGTAAAATATTGTCATTCTCCCATGAACTCTATTTTTCCAAATACAGAAAATCCTTTCAGAAAAGGCATGAGTACATACAGTGATCCTTGCTGTGGTCTGCTCTTCCGTATTCAGTCAGCTTGGCTCTTGGTGACTTCCTGTCCAGAGTTTGATTCTGCGTCTCTCTATTAATAGCCCTTGATGAACTCACTTCAGTATGTCCTTTTGATTCCTTTTCATCTTTTGATTTCCTGAAAATATGAGTCAGTTTCACAGTACAGTTATGTTTTGTTGGTAGAAGTACTTTGGTTTCTTTCAAATTTTCCCTTTGAAAATTTCATTTTATATCACCTCCTCCTTGTATTGTGAAAAAGATTGAGTATCTCTTCCATAGTTACCTTCTCTGGGTCTTTCATGGTGCTGTAGACCTCTGTCTTCCTCCTTTCTGTCTTCTGTAATTTCTTTTTCATTGTTAAAGAGTGCTCGTCTGCTGCTTCTTGCCCACTGTAAAAGCTGTTTCAGAAACATCGTCGTGCCTGCTGCCCTCCCATGTAGAAGCAGGGAAAAATCTAGCTTGGAAGGGACTGTTGGAGATGATCTGTCCCTACCTCAGGTTCACAACAGGAGTCTGGATTAGGTTATCCATTAGCCCAACAATTCCCAAGTTGCTTCCAACAAGAGAAATCCCACCACTTCTCTCAACAACCTGTTCCAGTGTTTGGTTGTTCTTACAGTAAAGAACTTTTTGATATAGACTGGTGAAATTTCCTTTTGAAGCAACTGATGACCATTCTTGGCCTGTCAAAAAAAAGTACCTCTGTCTTCTCTATAACTGCCTTTTAGGTACTGGGAAGATGTGATTAGACTCCCCTCTGCCCATCCTCTCCATCCGTTTGAGCAAACTGAATTTCTTATTATATTCCTTATTATTTCTTCTTATTATTTGTAGTTGTTATTATTTATTTGTTATTATTTGTTTTCTGTTGTTCTCTGTTCCTTTACCGGTTATCGATAATGTTCTATTTGCCATTTTGACCACCACTGCAGCTGACAGGCTATTTTCACAAAACTGTCCATGGTGATTATGATATCTGTTTCCACAATAGCTAATTCAGAACCAGCAGTGGATTTGAATATTAATAGCGCATATTCTTCTCTATTCCTTTGAATTTATTAATACTGAATATCATCTATCGTTTTATTGCCTAATTTTTCAGCTTCGAAAAGAGGCAACTGAGATGGGATATGGTCGAACACGAAATGATCATGTCAAATAAAAGCAAGTGTTCAGTGTTTGTCACAATACAAGAAACACAAGTCGTCAAAAAAAGCGGCAGAATTTTTAAAACATAAGGAAATACTTTTCTTTCTGCACTATTTTAGATACTGAAAGTATGTATGATTTTGATACAAATATGAAAAATGTATTTAGAAGTGATGTCTCAAGACTAGCTAAGGACAAAACAGTCTAGGTTCAGAAATGCCAAACACAATGATTACTAAAATTTCTTTACTTAGTATCTGTTGTTTGCTGTTGCCAAAGGTAGGGTACAGAACTATATGTTGTGATCTAATAAAGCCATTTAATGCTACACTTCTGAAGAAAACTTTCATCACCTGTTCAGTCTATATTAAATTGAAGTTTCCCATGTAAGTCTTTAATGTCTGCTTCCTTTTGTTTCTCAAGGCTCTTGGGGAACCAAATGTTGTTCTTAACTGTAAAGTATAGCCCTAGAAAACTGATGAATAGCATATAATCTGTTTTGAAGGAAATCATGGTGAGAAAGCTCGTCACAAATAACCAAATGAATGTGCACAGAACTGGATGTTGGAGAGATTCATAAGCAGATGCTCCTATACAAATGCTTGTGAATGTAATAGTGATCAGGACAGATGTGAGGAACAAGGTTTTCCAAACTCACTGAAGTTTGAAATGAAAACTAGATATTGACATTTTTCTTTAATAAATGCTGGGGAAAGTCCACATACTGTTTCTGAGCAGTATATGGCTAAAATGACCAGTGAGGCTTACATGACTTTATGTTTTATTTTGAGGATATTAAACCTAGCGAAATTATACCCTGTGTCTCCCTCCTTTGTTTACACAGAGCACCACTCCATTTTTAAAATTCCCTTGTCTTTTCCTAGACATCATTCGCTTTATTTTCTAGATATTTTTTACTCATCCTTTGGTATGCTTTCCATAAGGCATCAATTCTAAAATTTTTGTTGCTAGAATTTCTGGCAGATTGTCACATTTTCATCTTTCACCAGCAAGTAATGGAATTACACTCTTGGTTCAGTGTCGCAGCTAATTCTGGAATGTAGAGTGAAGAGTCGTCCTGGTTTGGGGTTGAGATGTTCTCTCCATCATGCTTCCTTTTCTGCCTTTAGGAAAGAGAGTGGAGATGAGATCAAGCACTTCAAACTTCTGCTGCCACTAAAGGAAATGATCCTGTCCTCTTTCCACCCCACTGCTTTATTCCTTTGCCTGTATTCCATCTGAAGTTTCCACAAGTGTTTCTGGAAGGAACTGACCTGAGTTAAACACACAAAGACAGCAATGTTAATGGAGATTCAAGACTACATTTGGTAGCTGCATCTGTTCATGCCAGCTTAAAGCGTTAACACTACAGCATAAACAGGCTTTATTTGCTAATATTTGCAAATATTTGCAACTTCAATGAGCAGCTTTTACGCTTCCAAATGGCTGTATAACAGAATAATCACCCATATCTACATAAGAACTAGTCCCTTGAATTGGTACTGAACACCTAAACCTGTTAATTTATGTTTTTCTTTTATAACATTTGATAAATAAATAAAATGTGGCTTTAACAGTAAAGCCTGTAAGACCTCAAAAAGTAGTATATGAAAGGTTAATTCCTGATTTTTTTTTTCCCCCCTTGAATTTGCTTCAACACTCCCCATTCAGTTACTTGTTAGTATAGAAGTCAGCTTCTTACTAAATAAAATATTATCAGTAAGTGCTTGTTAGCTGAAGAGATGGCCTGTAACAGCACATTTAATTTAATTTTAGCAACTATTCAGACAAATTCTCACCTCCTCCCCTTCACAGCTATGTCCTAATTCCCTAGGAAAAAAGGCAGGAAAAAAAACCTGAAAAGGATGTTTTCAATTAGTGTGGCTTTCACGTATTTAAATTCTGTTTCTCTCTGTCAGATAATTGAATAAAATGTGATACATTCTTTTGATCTTTGTCGAGATGATGTAGGCTGTAGATATTATTTCCTTATACAGCTCATGTTGACATAGATAGTATTATGCCACTTAGAGCTTCTTTGGCCCAGCTCTGGAATCAAGTGTTCAGCAGTGATTAATGACCAAGAATACACAGACCTACTGTTGAGTCTAGGATCTCTCTAATATCTGCTCCTGTTCTTCCTCTCAATTCCAGCATTAGTTAATGTGGCTTCTGAGAACACAGCATTTTTAGTAACTTGTCATATAGCTTGTACTGCCAGCCATTTGCATAGTGGTAGCATAGAGGTAATGACCATTAAAATCTCAGTTGTCTTAGTTCCTGTTTATTATTATATCTTCAACGCCTTTTCTCTGCCTTGCAGGTTTTTATTTAGCATCCAATAGCAAAAATAGTTTTAAACCTTTGCTAGCCTTTTTTTCAGTCCTCACATGGTATACAATCAATTCATAATCTTTGATATGTTATGCCAATTAAGTGATATGTGTGTTATCATAAATATTTAATTCTTAAAGGAGAGATCACTTTGTCCTAAAGCTTTAATTAAATTAGATGCTTTTCAGATGATTGCCAAGATGAAACAGTCCATTATGAACATTTACCACTGCAGGAGATTTCTGCTTATTGAAAGACAAAAGGGTAATTTCATCTAGAATTGTTGCAAACTGTACGAGTCCTTCATACTGATAAGGGAATTCTCTCTCTTTTAACCTTGATGTGTACTGTAGTAATGAATTTATGAATCTTTAAATTCAGTCACATCATTAGAGTGGGGATATGATGTTAGCACTGTCAAGTAAATGATGAGGATGAAAATTTATTTACATAACAGTTAAAGAGATCAGAGTCAATACCAATTTGTCAATAATTACCATTGCTTTAAAAAGCAAAACTAACATGATAAAAGGAGGCAGCTGTGGGTCTTTATTTTGTACCAACTGGAGTTTGAATATTTCCAATGACAAAATCTTCACATGACTAACTGGAGCTTTAGGAAAGCTAAATATCCTCGATACTGGGCTGCTGAGGCACCCGAAATATAACTCCCATGAGATACCTTCATGGTAATATGGAATTTGTTTCATTATCTATCCAAAATATTTGTGGTTTGGGGCAAAATGTTCCTGTATTGCAGTTTTGCCTAATTATCTCAATATCTTCCCCAGATCAGAATCCTGATTTTTTGTTATGCTGTAGACTCTGTAGTCATGTGTATATCTCCCACTGAAAACACGTCACAGCCGTTTCCTTCAAAATATAGCACAGCTATGCATAATGTATGATGAGACTAGAGACATGTTCTATGTGAATCAAAGTTTTAATGTCCTAGTTTTCCAGATATTATTATCTATTCACTGTGTTTTTGAAGGAGCTCTTATTAAGAATCATGTCAGCTGTGACAAACTGCAAAGCCAAACAACACTTTCAGTGAGAACCTGAAAAAGACTCTCTCTGAACATCTTTTAATATTAAAATCAGTATTGGGGAACCTGGTTCTTAATTTGCCAGGGGGAGGAAGATTGTATCAATAGAATCCTACTTGCTGACAGTGTGTTGTCACTGAAGATCTTATGGTAAGAAAAGTCAAAGCACGATAGGTTTTCTCTTAGTGTCTGACACGGCGGTTCTTACTCAAATGTTTGGTCTGCATTTGCTGCTTTGTATTTGTTGACCACGTCTTCAAAAGAGAAGACACAAAAATTCAACCCTGCTTGTCACCTTGGGACATACTGTTATGTAGCTGACTACCTGACTGATTTGAACTCTTATCTGCCTCCTAGCTCTGCACAGCACACAAATATCAACAAGGCTAGCTAAATATAAAATAAATAGCTCAGCTCTACAGCTAAATGTAATCCTGTTGTGGGACTGGACCCTCCCAGGTTATCTGAAATATTTCCCTTCCCCAATATCGAACTACTGGAGTCTACTTGAAATTTCAGGGTAAATGCAGTTCTTACATGGGCTGTATGCTTGTGAACATTTCAGCCATATCCTTATTTGCTAACTGTTTGGGGTAGACACCTTGAAATAGTCAACAGTGTGTCTGATGCTAAGGTTGTGTCTTACGTTAAGT
This sequence comes from Baryphthengus martii, assembly GCA_013396935.1. Lineage (NCBI taxonomy): Eukaryota > Metazoa > Chordata > Aves > Coraciiformes > Momotidae > Baryphthengus > Baryphthengus martii. The sequence goes on from VWZK01015741.1 coordinate 96,453, forward strand.
GAGGGAAATCATATCTAAATTAAGATGGAAGTGAAACTCAAACGCTGCTATTTCTGCAGGAATATTGGGAAGAATTCTCTCGATAATGTGAGATGAGCTGCAGGGCAAAATATGACTGCTTAAGCAGAGCTGAGGGATTTCTCTTGTTCCTGATGGTGTGTCCAAGGGGACAGTGAAGGAACAGATTTGTGGAAGTGCTTTTAGGGTCCTGGGTATGAAATGAGTCTGAAATGAATTATCTTAGGCACTTGGATAATTCTGTTGTCATGTTGTTTTCTTTAATAAAAAATATTTACTGAGTACTATATTATTGAGTGTATTTATTGAGCAATAAACAAAATTTATTTGATAATTTCTGTATTTTATAGTTGATGTTAACTAAAAAAAAAAAAAGGCAGTACAGAAGTGTTTTACATACTTTGGATGATTGAGAACTGTTTCTATTTAAGAATTTTAATGATCATTAAAGCAGTAAGCTACAGAAGGTTCTGTTTGGCTGAGTGCTTTACTACCCACTAGCAAGGCAGCTGATAAATCTCATTTTTAAACCTAATACATGGGATGAGTGCTTTCTGGGTTATGGATGTTCATTGTTGACTTTTTTAGCTGTATCTTTTTTTCTCTGCTGGGGACAGTAAAAGGAGAAAAGGATGGGTGGGAGTGCAGGAGCACGAATGTTAGGTTGAGAAACTAGGAAGAAATCAGACTAGTGAAGGGAGATGCATAGGTTTTCTTATAGATATGAGCAGAGTCAGCGTGGTGTCTGCATAAACAGCAAAGGAAACGTACATTTAAAATACATTCAAGGTTGAGTTTTCAGTCTAAAATCACTGCAGTTTTGCATACACTGGCTGAAGGGAGAGGAGTTAAGTCACAAGACAGGCTACAACAACACGGCTGAGTTGTTTTTTTTCTGAAAAATAATCCTGATTTGAGTAGGATTGACTTCATGCTTTTGGATCCACTGAAGTTGAGAATACTGTATATCTAAGTCCTTTGCCCAGCCCAGAAAGGATGAATGGACAGACAAGTCACTTCTCTATCTGGAGTGGATCTGCACTGTGGGCAACCAGAGGGCTGGGAGCTGCTCTGCGAGCACCCTGGTTTCGGCAAGGGGAAAGGGAGCCCTGGCGGGAGGCAGGAGACAGTACAGGGGGAGGTGCCTACAAAGTAAAGGAGCAGACCTGTGCAATGGGGAGGGTTCAGGAAAAACAGGGACTGCTTAATGCCTTGTTTCTCATTGGAAAGGGTGGGCCTGGCTGCCCATGTCAGGTGGCAGTGCTGGAGCCGAATTATCAAGAGCAAGAAAGTCAAGGAAAACCTGTTCATCTCCTGACAGGTTCACTTCCTCCTGCTGCTCTTGCCTATGCCTGTCCTCACTAAGAGGAGTAAGGCTGGAGGGCAAGGCAAGTCCATTCACTCAAGGATGTGAACCTCACGTATTAAAAGCACTACATGGCTGGTTTTGTCAGGGAAATTGTGTACAGTGGAACGTGAGATGGGCAAGGGCAACCCAGAGTAGCTTCTGAATCTACGTGTAGACAGGACCACATGTGACAATCTCTGTAGAAGATTCTCCACGGCCACTGAAAATGCCATTAGCTTGAACAGCTGACTTCAGCTGTTAACTGAGATATCTACCTTTAAAAGGACTTGCCTGTCCATAGCATGTGAAAGGCTGCATGGGAGCTGCAGTGGGATTGCTTTTGATGCCTTCTGCCAAAGGAAGGGAAGGGACAGAGTACTCTCTTGTGTGCCTCTTTGCCTTCCCTCTGCCCATGTCCTCATTCCTCTTCTTGCTGCTGATGCTCAGCAAAGCATCAGCAAGGTAGGACTAAATCGATATGGATTTGGTGAGCTGTCCTTACTGGCTCAAGATTGACTGAAAATGCCGCTACCCAGGAAAATTCTTCACAGGAATGGCTTGTGCCCTTCTTCCTTATGCCACGCTGTCCTGGGGCTGTACGACACAGCACAAGCTTGCATACCCTGCATTTAGCCAGTTGCAGAATTTAATACTAACCATCCTGCACTGTATAATCATGAAAGGTGGGGAAAGCATACTGTTTCCTGTGTTTCAAGGAAAAACTCCTTAAATTAGAACTTGAACCTACTGAAATAAGTGATTTTCTTGTGAGAATGGGCTTGTGATTCTAATAAAATCATGGATATAACTCTGGGGAGAGAGGATATTTGGTTTTTATAAACATTATTCTTGCACGTGCAGATTGATGCCAACTTTCCCCAATGATGGGTTTTGTGAATACAGCCTTTGCAAATAACTGCATATGTAAACTCTTTGTTTGCAAATTTAGAAGTCAGCTGAAAAATGAGCCTTAAGCAAATTTCTTCATAGCTGTTTACTGAAAAATGTCTGATGCCCTGTAAAATGCAATGAAGCAGCTCAGGAAGAACATTGATCTGCACTGACAACATTTGTACTTTTTTTTATGTTTACGTCTATGCTGGCCCTGTGATTCAGTATGATATGGATAAGATGTTTGTACTAGCACATAGGAAACCCTTGAACAAGGAAAATAGTATTTGCTAAAATAGATCATGTTCCCAAGGGGAAAGCAGCAAAATGGCATGAAATTCACAGAATAACGAATAACTAAAATTGCCCAATTACTTAAACGGAGGTATTTTTCTATCAATATAAGATCTTGCTGAACTTCTGGAGCATAATTTAGAGTAGGCATTTTGCCTGCAGTTCACCGTGTAAATATTTTATATGATCTCCCACACTATTAGAATAATAGAGGTAGTGTTATTTAATCCACTTCTGGCAAAGCAGACGCTTTCCAGAATGCATAAAGAACTCAAGGAATTGTGTTTGTTGAAGTTGAAACTAGTTGGTACAATGATTTATCTGATGCTAGAGTCCTCATTGTGGAAGTGGATTTGATGATGCTTGTGAGACACAATTTAAGGTTGTGTTGAAGGCTCACAAAAAATAAATACAACCAACATAGTTGATGGAAACATTGTTAACAGAATGATGAAAAACAGCCTTCCTAAAAGGTAAGCGGGTAAAGCAAGAATCTTGGCTGAGTAGAAGAGCAGGGAGGGGTCTGAGAGAAACTATGTGAATTCTTTGAGTTGGACTTGGTAGAAATTGTAAACACAGCTAACTGGAGTTGTGTACACAATTTGAAAAGTAGTTGCAAGCATAAGAACTAGAAGGTTTAGCGGAGAGCATGCAAGTGCTGTGATTTCTACATAGTGGTTTCAGAAAGTGTGTTGCAACCCAGCAGGGACGAAGAAGTTTGAAGCTGAATAAAGCGTTTTCTAAAAATACAACTTATGCAGTGCATTTTAATACCTCTCATGATAGTCAGTATCCCTCTTACTCGTTCCCTGCAGCACACATTTCAGTTGCCTATAGCTGTTAGACTACAGTCTTTGGGTCTGAGGTGGTTATTCAGGTGTTATAGGAGTTAGGGTAGGTGGTCCAAATACTCCTTCCCTAGCTTCCATCTCTACAAAGTGGAGGGGAGGTGAATACTGATTGCTAAGCACCGTAATTTTGCACACTTGAGCTGGGGTTTAGTAATCAGAATGGCATTGTTGCTAAAATCCTATGAAAACACTTGATGCTGTGCCTTTTTCACCTGAAGTGATTGTACCTAAAGCTGTTATGCATAGGGAACGATAAAAAAGATGATCATTTGATGTGTGCATTTGTTATGTGATGTGGCATTCAGCACTCTTCTGTTTATTTACACTTTGTTTTTCATGCTTATTGTAGCTTTTATTAATGTGTTTGATAACAAGGCATCAGCTGCAAGGCAGAAATGTTTACTCTGTTGGGGTTTTGTTAAACTTTTCAGTACAGATTAAAAATACTTCAGCAGCCCCTGGGTACATAGGCTTGAGTTGGAAATTTACATGTGAGTAACAAATATTATAATGCAGATGAGCCAGACAGGAGAAAGGGAAATTTATAATAGGGGACTGCTCTGGCAGTATTAATCTGCCTTCTGTAGACTGTGTGATGAATCATCTCACATCGCCACAAGGGCTGCTGCTGCTGTTGAGTTTACCAGCAAGAGGGACAATAAAAATGCATCCATGGAAGGGTGGAGAGGAGGGCAAATGCAAGGGATTAGGAAAGGAACAAAGGAAGAACAGCTGTTTAAAGCTGGACCTCTCAAGCCTGGCCAGTAGTTCATGTTATATATAATTCGGCGAATTCATTGGGTAAATCATTTCATATGCTCCATGAAATGCAATTTGCTTCCATGGTCAAGCATGACAAAAGTTTCACAGAATTGCAGTTGGCAAAGAGCTCTTCTAGGATAGTTAATTCAGGGCCTGTGAGATTGCTGAGGTGTCTTGTCAGAACATTAAATAATCACTCAGTGTCATGAGGGAATATTTAATTAGCAGCCACATTTCTCAAGGGTCCGAGTACCTGTTACAATGTGCTGAGAACTCTTAATTCCCACCGACAAGAGCAGCAGTTTAGGGTGTTCCCATCAGGCATTTAATAGGATTGTGCCCTTACTTCATTTGACTGGGGTAAATCCAGGCCAGTCAGGTGAAGCGACAGTAATCAAACAAGACAAGATAATGACAAAAAGGGTTACATCCCAGCAGGAATGTTATTGCTTGCAGATGATGGAGCTTACCCTGATGTGAAGCCCTTCTAAAAATTAGGACTAGATTTAAGGGTGCACTCTTAGGGGTTAAATTTGTGCCTTTGAGAAAGATCCATCTGTACTCATCATGTGCAAAAGATCTGTAAAAGGCAATATGAATCCTTTATCAGCCCAGAGAGTCATCCTGTGGGAATAAGTGACGTAGTCGCCATCCACGGTTTGGTCCCAAGGACTTCAGTGATTTAGACGACCTCATGAGGATTATCTGCCTTACAAAGGGAAATGGCGTTTCATCCTGTGTTTGGGAAGCATAAAGCTTGAGTAGAGTCATTTCAGGAAACTTTGGGTGCTGAAGTTCCATGAGCAGCATTCTTGGTGTGACTCAAGAGATAGAACAAAATTTGAGGTGATCAGATGGAAACTTATCAGTACGACTTTTTTCCCTTCTTATACATCTGCGGCTATATAAAGGAGAACAGTGTCAGATGCAATCAGAAGAGAATAGACATTGTATTTTGGCTTATGATACTCCTCTTAGGCATAGATGAGGTAGAAATTATGTTCTTTTTTTTGGAATGAAGAAACATTACAAAAGGAGTAAATGAGAAAGCAGCATGGCATTATGTTAAGCACTTTTGGGAGAGTGAAAAGGTAAAATCAATCTCTGTGTTGTCAGACTCTTAAGTGAGGAATGATGCATTAGACTACCTGATTTTATTTGATTTGTTGAGAAACCAGAGCTGCTGTGCTGTTTCTTGAATGGAATTATGGGCTTTATTTAAAGAGAGACGCAAAGCGCACACATCATTCTGGAAGAGATCAACATAAGCGTTTTCTATATCATGAGTAATGTTTAGTTGAAGAAATCAAATTACTGTTACACAGACCATCTGTTTTCTTTGCATGCAATCATGTAAGTGTTTTAGGACAAGCCATCCTTTTTAATCAATTGTAAATCTCTTATGGGAAGGCACTGTTTTCTGTAATAAAATCTATTTTTATGATAAATGTAAGAGTTTTAAATACTGGTTTCTTCTGATAAATATAGTGTACATATTGTTCATAATATAAAGAGAGGAGTGTACAACATTAGTTATGATTTGTCAAGAACTTAATTTCAGGGCTTTTTGGGTAGCCATTTTAGATATTTGTTGAATCTGCAACTCATTGGTGTTCAACTATTATAGCAAATAACATAATGAATAATATGGTCTGTTTATATCCTGGGAAGTTGCTTCTTACCTAAATTTAGTAAATGTAGTCTATAGGGAATCTCTTTTGTAGTATGCCTACTGTGCTTGTACTCAGAAAGACTGAAGGAAAAAAGGCATGGCTTGTTGGAAAATGACCCTATGGAATTATATTAGAGAAATTTGAATTTATGGAGTAAGAAGAGGTCAATGATGGAGTGTGAGGTTTACTTCATGTGTAAGGGTAGCACATTCATAGATGTATATGGTCCTGTTCATTTTAGTGAATGCATAGTTGAGCCTGCCATTTTATTTTTTTTATCACTTCTGTCAGCTTCCCTGGTTTGTATATTGTTTTTGGGCCCATGTAGGTTGCTCTCGAATTCAGAGGAAGCTGAAGGCCAGCATCTTAAGTCTCCTCTGATTTCAAAAGAAGCTGCGTGCGCACAATACCAGAAGTTGCACTGCATTGTATCAAATGCCCCTGAAATAAAAGAAAGGAACAAGAACTGTAAGTAACACAGTTGGAAATTCCCTGAGAAGGTTGGCTGTCCTTCTCAATGAGGTTGGCAAGCCTGGATTTTATTTGTTCAGACACTTTCAAATCAATGGTATTTTGTCTGAATAATTAAGTTGCTTACTCAGGCTTGAAAAGCGTATCACCATAATGCTTTTTCTTGGGTAAACATGAAGAGGAAAAGAGAGAGAAACGAATGCAGCATGCACCTGGAAAAACTATAGTGCCTAGACTCTGGTGCCATCCCACGGTACAGTGGAAGCTTTCTGCCCAGGGAAACATCAGGTGAAATGAAAGGCCCTGTAAGTCCTTCAGTGAAGGCTGGACTCAAGGTCTCCATGTCCTATCTATTCCCACTTATTATAGAGTCACTTGTGAACTGTCAGTATGTGGCACAAGGAGAGCCACCTGCCAAAAGGTGCACCTACATAGACGAGGAGCTTACCCAAATCAGACAAGAACCTGATGAGAACTAGGTTGTCAGATAATCTTTTATTGATCTACGTTAATTCAGTAAGAGGAAAAAAAACAGAACAAGGTTACATGGCTTACAAAATTGTATAGCTAATAGAGTGAAAAATAAAAAAATAAACATGCAATTAGTAGTAGTCTAAACAATTTTAGCCCATTCACAGTATTTTCTATTCAAATTAATAGTCTCTTTTTTTTTTTCAGAAAAGTGTTAAATACAAATTAGTTCTTTTTTGGGGGGCTGGTTTTTTTTTGTTGTTGTTTTGTCGGGTTTTTTTGAATTTATTTCCACCCTTCTTTTATTCAGAGGGAAGCAAACTATGGCAAATTAAGTATTATATAGCATTACATAGTCATGTTATTTAGAACAGACCTCTGGAGAAAACAACAATGTCCTAGTCTAACTGAGCAGAGCTTAGATTGTTGCTCATGGCTTTATTCAGTTCGATATGGAGCATCTACAAGGATGGTGATTCACCAGGCTCTCCCAAGTACCTGTTCCTCAATCTTCCTTTTGCTTCCAGTATTCTCCTAGAAGCTCGTCTGGTTGCTCCTCGTGTCTCTTACCAGTTTCAGGTACATCCGAGGTCTGACTTCCCCAGTTTCATCTAAGCAGGCCAGAGCAAGGAAGTTCTGCATCACTTCCAAGTAACCTAGCCAGCCTCTTTATCCTCGATCTGTCTACACTGCCCTTCTGTTGTGCCGTGTGACTTTCCGCATGACAAGCCGGGAAGTCCCTGTGCACTGGGAAGGTTGTCCACAGCAAGTGGCTTGCTCTTCTGGGCCCCTTTGCTGTGTTGGTTTTCCTGAGACACATTTCAGTTTGAGTTGTCAAATAAATTAATGTAAATGTTGGGTTTAGATTTTTCAGGTCATCTTTCTTACTTCCCACTCTTCCATCTTCACATTCCTAAATCTTTCTCAGCAAGATATAGCAGTGTAATATGAAGGTAATCAACCATTGTATTTCCGCAAGGTTTTCTTTTTTTTTAGCAAGATTTTCAATTTCTTTTTGAGTAAATTTACTACAGATTTTTGTTTGCTTGTTTACTTAGAAGTTGCCAAATATTTTGACATTTTTTCTAGAAAGGTTTTTGTTTTAGCCAGAACTTTGAACAATCACCATGAGTTCTCTAACAGCTTCAGTAGAACAGGCACTATATTTTCTGGTCTGTTTTTTATCCGAGAAAGATATATCGATGTATTTACTTTTGTCTTAGAAGATATTGGACTAATTCTAAGAACCGTAAATACTAACACTGCTGTTTGGAAATCATCATATTTTTATTATTAAACAATAATTCAGCAGAATGACTTAATTTACTTAGTGGTAAGGAGAGCGATGAACTATGAATTATTGTTTTCATAGTTACAGTGTATTTTGATATAGTAGCTATGTTCATCTAGACCGTGATAAAATAATTTGCTCAGTAAGCAATTATAATGAATATCTTAAAATAAAAGTACAGAACTCCTGACTCCATTTTAAGTGCAGTAAGTAAAGAATACTGCTATTTAAGAATTTCCTCTGTGTGGCGCTGATTACACTGAAGTGGGAATCAATGACAAGGTGCCATACAGGAGACTTTATTTATAGTAGCTTTATAACTGATCTAAAGTGAGATGATAGATTTTCATACCCATGACCTTTAATAGAAAAATCTCTGAAGAGTAGTTTCCAGTTTCACCTCCAAAGTTACCCTTAATGAAAGTCCTCTGTATTTTAGGCTTTGTGAGGCAATTACAATAATTACACTTTCTTGTTTGGTTTCTTTCTTTTTTTCTGAATTATTCCAGTCTCTTGGCTATTCAGTTGATGAAAAGAGACATTATTCAGGGGAGCTCTGAAACCCTCAAAGTGAGACATTTGCCACTTTCTGCTTTTAATAATGTTAAGTGCAGTATATTTGGGGGATTGCATGTTTGCTTTTTTCTCTTGATCCCTGACAGCCCAGAGGATGCGATTCATGTGTGCTTTCCAAATTGTCCTCTTCTGCTTCTCTACCAAATGCACTGATTTCCTGAAAGAAATGGAGCAGAAAAGTGCCGTAGATGATTATCGTGCTTGACTTTGAACTGGTCTCCCACAGCTCATTTGGTGGTACAAGGAGGGAAAGAGAGAAAAAGAAATGCTTGTTCACTCTTCTGAAATATATTTCTATAAGTTTGCAGGTGTTCGCAAAATCCCACAATCTTTAAGGAAGACATTCTGGAGTGAAAAACAAGTAGATAAGAGAGTTATAGAGAAGGTACAAGAAAGAATATGTGCAGAATGATGGGATTGAATGAATACTTCAAAAGATTCATGGTCATTGCTCTAGTACCTGAACAGTGGGATAAAATAAATGCATTTAACACTGATGAAAGAAAAGCTAACTTGAAAAGTGCTCAGTTAACTAGTAAAATTGATTGATAAAACATACTATTGACTAAAACACTGGAAACTCTCCTCACATATTATTTCTCTACAACTAAATAGGGCAGCATAAAAGATTCTGGCACTTGCTAAGTGATAATCCCACCAGGTTGATTATTTGGAAACTATCTCTTGGGGTTTTTATTCCTCAATATTGACTTCTATTGAAGGCAGGAGGTAGGAACTACTTGAATTACAGTATGATTGGAAATTGTTGTTGCAGTGCCTTCATATGCCACATTTAGTCTCTATATCCTCTCTGTCACAGGAAATCATCTTACATTCAGAGCAAGAAACGTAAATTCACTTGGCTTCCCCACATCTCTAAGGGACCTGATGCATGAGTGGGCTAGAGAAAGGAAAGAGAGAAAAACTCCAAAGACCTATACATCATATTGCGGGCAGGGTGAGTAAATGTCCTGGCACCTTAGTCTTGTGTTGTCAGGTACACAACAAGTGATCCTGCTTCAAGTGTTGCTTTGGGAATTTTGTCTTCAGTAATTTTGAGCGAAACGTGATAAAAACGTCTCCCATTTCCAGGTGTCTGACACGAATGCCTCACATGTATTCAGACATACTAAGCCAGACAACTCCTGTATTTTCAGTTTAATTCTTGAACATGGGTTTAATAGAATAGGCAGGCCTATGTTGTGAGGGTTTTTATGCATGTTGTGCTGTTAAAGCCTTTTTCAAACTGGATAGGTGAAACAGAAATATCTAACTATTACCAAATCAGTCCAAACTCCTCATGATTCAAAAAGACATCCAAAAGAGGAAAGAAAGGAAGAAGACTCATTGTCCCAGTGCTGACTGTACTTAGACTCCTTCAGATCTGGGCCTGTGTTCTTTGCTTTCCTTAGATAATTTTGTTCTTTGCAAGGGAAAAAAATACCTAGCTGAGAGGAAAATGTGTAGTTGACTTATGTGATAGAACCTAATTATATATCCTCTTTTCTTTTTGGATTTCCCTGTTACAAAAATTGGTAGAGGCAGAGACAGCAGCAGAGTCTGGTGCATTTCCTCCAGTTCATATCAGTAAGCCAGGAGGTCTGTTAAGTACCAACAAGGCAATCCAACAGATTCAAGAGCCCCATGTACAGAGGATGCTTTATTCTTTGAAGAAAGAAAACAAAACAAAACCAAAAAAAAATGTCCAATATTGAAACAGATGACTAATATGGCAGAAAACTCACATAAAACCTGAAGATTACCTTAAAGTCCTCTGTCTGGCAGTTTGTGGCTCTACAGAAGACATAGTAAAAATATTGTCCTCCATTTGAATGGCTGAAACTTCCTCTTAGTGTGTGTTCCCCCACTGGATTTAATTCTGCCCATTTTTGCACCCTAAATGTTGGCAAGACCCTGTCTGCTTCTGTCTTCTATGCTGGAGCAAAAGGCATGAGCTGAATGAGCAGAGAAAACCCATCTTCCCTGCACCCCAGGCCCAGTGGACATTTCTTTCAAAAAGAAAGTGTAGACCTGTTGAATTATGGTTTTAGCAGTGTGACAGCCCTCCCCAGTTAGGAACCTTAAGGCCATTTGCCAGAGCCTGCAACATGAAGAAAACAAAGGGTGCTCCAGAGGACAGGTACTTTCCTGTCAACAGCTCTCTGATGTGCAATACAATATCTAGCAGTACAATAGTGCCTTTACAGTTGCTACTAGGTGATGTGTTTAGTATAATAGTAGGCTGTTTTTCTTAGCATACAAGCAATGTTTCGACTTTGATTAAAGTCTACTTTTTCCTACTGCACATTCTTTGACAGGAGCTGCATAAACACAAAGTCTGTCTGGACTTTGCCTTACTCTCCGGTTAGAAGAAGGGCAAATTTTGCTTTCTGTTTTGTTTTGGGTGGGTTTTTTTGCTTTCAGTAAGTACTACTGTGAGTTTCCTGAAAGTTTCCTGATGCTGGTGCACAGAATTTTTACAGAAATCTGATTATTCCCTTGCCCACTCTGAACCTGACGGCAAAAGCAACGATAGCCCTGTTCTCTGTTGCTGGACTCTGGAATCCTTAAGAAAAGGTGTTTGGGGGCTGAGTCGTCACTTTTCTGCTCCAGCAGCTGCTTCTTACCTCCTTTTAGAAGAGGTAGTGGAGCAGATACAGCCTGTGGGCACAGGTTTGTCCACACTTCATAAATAACATAGCATTTTCTTCAACAATGTAATTACACTCTCTTGTTTTAATACAGTACTGTACTTTCAAAACCACTACTTATTTCCCTGTTAGTTCTACTTTATTTTGTGTATCTGTGCAATGGAGATGGGCTTGATGTGCATTGACACAATGATGCCATTAAGTGAGGGCCAATATGACTGAGAATAATAAAGGTTTGCAGTAAAAATGGCAACACAGTTGAGGATTAAAGTTAATATTATTTTTATTCTTAAAACAATTTCTATGTGTGTTGTTTTTGCAGTTCACATATAAAATAGAATCATCCTTAAACTCAAATCGTATTGAAGTTTCATTAGCATTACTACAGGGAAAGTAAGTTGGTAAATGATTAAATGTATAATTAAAAGTTTCGCATTTAATCCCGTTACTGCAGTGATTTATGGTTTTCATTATTTTGTCTAAGTAATACACTTCTTTTTTTCCAGTGTTTTTTCTTTCCTTCACTGTTGTGTCTGTAACCTTATGGTAAGGAAATTTATCACAAGGACAACATTTTTGTCCTCAGCTGCAAGGTACAGAAGAGACTTAAATAAAAATATAGAAGATGCAATACACTTCCCCCTGCAGTTGGTGGGACAGTTGCAAAGTGTTTACAATGTTGGGCCAGAAATGCTTTACGTGTGAGAACAAAGGGCAGGATGTAGTCTCCATGCTTCTCTGCTGTCGTATTTAGAGCTGAAACAGGTGTCTTCAGTTGCCAGTCCCAGAAAGGCCCAATAAAGACATAGGGCTGGGACACACAATCTCTCTCTGTAGTGCATGCCAGAATTGGGTGGAAACCTGCAAACGCAGCAGAAACTGCCTTGAAATACCCCACAGCAAAGGCTGGGTAGAGCCCAGTGCCTCCAGGCTGCAGAGTTCGGGCTCTTCTCTGGAGGTAAGGTCCCTATAGCAGTTTTTTTAAAAGAATTCATCAGGCTTCGTGATCATTGTTGCAGCCCAACAGATATGTGGGATCTCATTGCTTGTGCGAAACTGGGGGCTTTGCCCTTCCTTACCAAGTTGCCCAGCTGCTGGGCTGTTACCCTCTCACAAGGCTTTCTGCCAGCTGCATGGTATTTGCAACTTCGATAAAGCTGTAGTGGGACTAGTGGAGAGTTCCCTCCTCCTGGTTTCTAGACTAGCTTGTAGTTCTGCTGGAAAGGGGGAGTCCATGCCACCTCAGGATGGGGAGAGCCTGGAAATGAGATCCCTCCCACTCAAGTGAGTGCTCTGTCTGTACGCTTGTGTAATGCCGGAAACTACGTCTTCCTGCTGTGCCCTAGAAAGTGAGGCTATTTTCCGAGGAGTGCAAATTCTCTCTGTGCTGTTAGGTGTATGCTGGGAAGATCTGAGATTCTGGGGCTTAGTTGTTGTTGAAGGGTCACAGGGGCTCCTGGATTTGAGATGAGCACCTTATTGCTGAGATGGAGTTGTTTGTGGCACTTCAAAGACAGAGTAAGAAATGAGTTTGTGCAGCCACTGAACAAGCATTTTCTGGTGATGATTTTTGTATTCAGACATGAAAATCTGTACGTGGTCTTAATTCCTCTTGGCCAAGAAACCACTTCTTCTTTTTTTAGATTTCTTCTCCTACCAACATATGATGCTAAGATTCTCCTCTTTTGTGTCATTTCACAAAAGAACTGCTGTTCTTTACCAGACTGTTGCAGGATGAAATAGCTTGGGTATTTTTCTGATTAGAAGCTTGAATTCACACCCATATTAACTTCATCTAGACCTGTTAACCTGAGTAGAAAAAATATGTTGTCTTATCTACACTATTTTAACCTAAATATGGCTTATAGATGCACTTATTGATAATCCACAGCAATGTTTAGTACAGTTTAATTACACACTGTTGAAGGTACTGTAATTTACATTCTCTGTGCTGTTATTGTACGTCTTTGTATTGTTTGTCTCACCGAAAATATTGGGGCCATTTGGTTTTAATCCTCTGCAGCAATTACAGTAGAAACTTCTGAGAAGAAGATATCTATATAGAGCTGTAGTAGAGTAAAAGAGCATAAACTGAGTTTTCTTGAGAAATAGGTAGAAAAGGACTTCTGTTTTTCTTTAGTGTGTCTCTTTGTCTTTTGGACAAGTTTTTAATTGCCCTAAGATTTTTCAACTATTATTTCTTTTTTTTTGTTGCTATTTCTTTCTTACCGTTTGTTTGTTTATTTTGGGGTTTGTTTGTTTGTTTGTTTGTTTTCTGGTGCAGTGTTTTAAGACAGGTAACTAACAAGAACATGCTGTTCCAGGAAGTTATAAGAAGTCATAACTTCAGTACTGCCTTTTATAATATTTTTTGAGGATGATACTGTTGCTTTTTTAAGCAAATGTATGTTTGTTTTAGGGAAGGATTTGGTCATATGAGACTCATGATTTTTCCTGCAATAATAGCTCATTTAAGATAGCAATCCATATGAGAAGTTCCTGTTACGCTACTTGACCACCAGACCTTTAATAGGCAGTTTGGCAATTTTGCTGTCATCACATTTGAATCAGAGGGGTCTCAAAATTTCCTAACAGCTTTCTTCAGATCTGACCAGCTTAATTAACAGTTGGTCGTTACCTCTCCTTCAGAACAATAATTAAATATATGCAACAAATCCAGGCCTAGAGCAATATTGTGTTGTACCCTCTTATTTGGCTCTTGCTATTGTTCAAAGTCTCTTGGTGTAACTCATGTTTTGGGTACAAAAAATGAGCATAGTATCATCAGCTCTTTAGGATGATCAAGGTTTCTAGTTTTGCACTGGGAAACATGAGTGTAGGTCACCTCACAGTGAGGCGAATGGTCCCAGTGATTTCAATGGGCTTCCTTGCCCGAGTCAGAGTTTAAAGAGTGCAGCATTTGCCTTTCTCATGAGAAGCTTCCAGATGAGCATTGTTATGCCCTGCCATCCATATTTTACCTTGTATGTGATAGGGAGTGAATAATTTGTATTCTGGAACCATCATATATATGCTTATTTTGACAACACCCTCGTTATTTTTGGTCTGTGGTGGTGGTTTTTTTTTTTTTTTTTCATTTATCAGACAAATACCTTCTTTTCACAGTAAACTGAAGAGCTTTTGCTTCTGAGCTGTAGAAACCTAGTATCTTAGTTCATGGGAGTTGAGGATTATTGCTCTTTCAGTGTTTATGATTAAAAGTGTTAGCAAGACCCTTGAGACAAACTCTTTTCTGGAATGAAACAACAGGGGGTCTTTGAAGTCAATTGGTTGAACCGTTCCAATATACAGCAGAGAGGAATTTGGCCTCTTGTCCATATGCCACAGCTGACATATGGAAGAGTACAAGTTTGCAGGCAAAGAATTTTTTTTTCTCATCTTCCTAAGTCAGTATAGTTTGGACTGTCTAGATGCTGCAGTGTTACACGAGCCGTGTTTAAATTTTGGAGACAGAATAGGCATTTTCATGGACTAGAAAATCACATGCCAAGTTTGAAGCCTGAAGTGTAGGATATAAAAATCACAGTTGAGATCCCCAAGAATGCAAGTTCCATAAGAAAATTTGCTGCTCAGATGAGAGTCCTGTCGAGGTAGAAAAGGTCTTTATATCTCTTCATACATCTTTTCTTTTTTAGCATGTTGCTGTTATGTGACATTAGAGCTGTTTCTTCAGAGAGCATGGCTAAAATCTGCTTTCTGTAGATCACAGGGAAGAAGAGACACAAGGGAAATGGTGCTTGTTTTCTAAAATGCATGTATTTTGTTAGGCATTGCTGAATAGCAGGGGCAAGCAGCTAGGAAAAGTTGATTCAGTGAGAAGTTATTCAGAGGAGAGTTAGCATTGTGATGTGAATGTGTGTTCGAATTTTTATTACTTACTTGCTTCCAGGTTAGACTCTTCCATCACAAGAACCTCAAGCCCCGAGAAGCCTCAGGACATAGAACAAGGCAGTTTTTCTGAGAGATTACCACTTTTTTGATTACTGAGTTATTTAGGAGCTTTGGTAGGCATCATGGAAAGCTTCTGGCTGAAGCAGTGCATCTGCAATTTGACTTGGTAAGCAGAGCTATGCAGAATGCTGGGCTGCTGCCCAGTGACTCTGACATGGCATCAGGCAGACCTGGTCCCAGGATGAAATACCCATGGCTGGTTTCTGCCATTTCAAACACAAGGAAACATTGTGCAAAAATCAGACACAGAAGCTGTCCTTTAATTCTCCCCTGTTCTGCTGTGTTCAACCTGGATTAAATAATTCACCTGCTCCCCTTGTATATTTGCTACAAAGGAATACAATGTCATTCCCAAGAGCTACTGGAGTCAGATTGTCTTGGAATTTGTGGTAGAATGGGATGCACTCAGAGAGAGAAATAAATTATATTAAAGTTAATGATGTGTGTGATATACCCCGATTCTCAGTTTACAGATTTTCAATAAAAAACTTGTAAAAAATTATAAACATTTTCAAATATTATACTAACTGGAGCGTTAGTATTCAGGAAAGCAGCACAAGTGATCTGGAAATTCATAGCCAGACCTTTTGATGTAACAGAAAGGCAATGTTTCTCTTTCTAACCACCTAATGCATACAAGAAAACATTACTGAGAGACTCAATTTATTTTCCACAAACCAGTAACAGCTACATCTTCTTGCTTACCTCCTGCTGCAACTGCTTTGATGAAATAATTGCTGAATTATTGACATAGAATAATTAATATTTTCATTTACAGCAATATGTGTTTAAACATCATAGCTAATACTATGTTAAGGTGGAAGATATTTCATTCACTGTTTGCAGCAGGCCAAGATTGTACATAGAGCCGAAGACTGACAGCAAGGTAGCAGTTGCCCTGTGGTATTACAGTTTTACAGGCTAGCCAAATATATAGTCATGTTTTCCAATGAATATGAAATAGGACTGAAAACTATGGCAGCAATTTTAGTGAGGCTTATTCCTTTTTTCTTTATATCTAGTTTTGTGGAGTGGGAGAGGGGAAGAAGGTAGAGGGAATGGGAATCCCTGGGGAGTTTCTGAGACTGAATGGAAGGAGGACGGTTCTGGTGGGTTTCATAGAAGAGTAACTGGCTTCCTCACTTGTGTGATTGCCTCTGGTTGTTGTATTTAAGAGGCAGTAAAACTTTATCAATGGGCAAGAAAGATGCTTTGGAGCAATAAAGAGTGATGGTTAAGGAAGGTGAGAGGTATCCTAAGTAATTGAAGAAAGCCTATGGGAAAGGCCAGAGTGGGGAGCAATATTCAATTAAACAAAATAGATCTGAGAGATGGGAAGAAAGAAAAATGGTATGATGTGATTGATAATATTTTTGTTCCCACAATTTTGGGAATTTATTCACTTTTTTGTTTTCATGCATATAAACATAGCACACTCAAACCCTGGTTGGCAGGAATCTGACTCCAGTTGCTATGTTGAATTTTTCTCCATACTCACCACAACTTTTTGAGAAAAATGTTCTAAATTACAACCCATGGTAACTTGAATGGGTTTCTGTTAAAATGGAGAGATTCTTAAGTAAGCAAATTGAATATTAAATCCATATCCACATAGCTCTCTAGCTTTCCGGCTTTCTTTTTCCTCAGGCAACCCTGGACTAGCCTGGGAGATTTTATTGACTTCAAATGCATTAAATATATTGATCTGCAGAAAGCTTTGGCGTCAGGCTGTCTGTAGCCTGTGTTGTGCTGTTGGAAAGGAAATGCTTCTGCCTCTGTCTGCAGAAGAAACAAAATGAAAAATATTATCGGAGTTTCAAATCACTGTGAAAGCTGGAGAAGCCAAGGGAATTGGCTAATAGCAGCTGTATTGCAATTAGTGGGGATGAGGTTGGCTAAGAGCAGCAATGATTCCTTTTAACATCTCAGAAAACATTAAACAGTGTATTTTTGGAAAAATTATTTTTTCAAAAATAACCTATACAGTCATTACATACCTCCTCACCGGGGTCAGCAGCATTTTGAAAGAGATACTTTACTTCTCCTTTCCCATTTATAACATCCTGTTCTTTCTTCATAACAAGGTTCCATTGATGTCAGTACAGTCTTCACTGAGTTCCGGATTAGCTTCAAGCTCTGAGGGGATCATATAAAGACCCCTAATTTTGCCTTTTATTTTTACTTTTTCAATGAATTGGTTTTAGGCTCAGTGACTTGCCCTCATGAGTTTCTAGCACTTTATCAGGTGAAAGGTGAGTTATGCAAATAATGCTGCCCTTGCAATAACAACTCATGCAAATTGTCTTCCATCATCTTGTCACAAGAGTGCCAAGTCCAGGTTGCAACTACAACAGGGATTGAATGGTTGTAGTTTTCCTATCATAGAGTTCAACTGAAAAAAATATTACTTTGGTTACTGAAACCAATCTGAGTTCACCAAAAATAGTTAGAGGATATGACTGCTGTCCTGAATTACTTCTTATTCCATTGAATAATGACTTTCTTTCCCTCAGTAACTGCCTGAAGAAATTTTTCCTTTAATTGGCCCCAGTTAGGACTTTCAAACAGCTTTTGCTGCATTGCATGAACACATCCCCTTACAGTATATTGGATTTGAGAATTAGGCATGCTTCTGGGTGCTGTCTGCTCTTCAGAGAGGGGAGTTGGTCTGAGTTTTGGGTTGGTTTTTTTCAAATGTTCCTATGTCAATGTTAATCTTTTTTTTTTTTAAGAAGACATTTCTGTAGGTGTTTCCATTCTTATGGTAGTTAACACCTCAGGGCAGACATTGCACCTGGTTTATATGCCCTTTTTTTGACTTACATAACAGACTCTCATAAAGTGTACAGGCTTCCCTAGATAATTTCTCAAAGAATCCATTTTCTGAGAGTCAGTGCCACCTCCACAGGTGCTGCTGTTTTGCTTTCTTAATTTTGACCTTTGATTGTCCTTCCAAAAAGGGGAAAAATCTTCCTGTAAGGCCCAGGTGAAACCTCTCTTCTCACTACAGCCAGCTGGTGCTTACTAACCAGTACTAGAGTTCATTTATGCTGTGGAGCTCTGCTGGGGTGAGAAAAGCAAACTCTTCTGGTGAGATAAACCTGCTTTGAAAATGGAAGTAGGTATGCGTTTCCTAGATTATATCTTGTGGTTAGTTATCATAAATATGTAAAATACTATCTGGTGTCCTAAAGGAATTGTTTTACCAGAGTGTTTTATTTTTTGTTATCTTCCAGCTTTGAAATACAATATCATGTAGTGCATAAATAATGGTGCTGCTGGGGTGAATTCAAATTATTTTCTGTTGTGAAGCTGTATAGTGTCCTATCTGGAGTAATGAAAGAAGAGAGATTGAAAACTGTCTTTTCCTTTCTTCTGTATCAGGGCAGAGGTGACTTACTTGAAGAAAACAAGAGAGCTGTTTAGTCTTTCTGGTACTAGTGGCTTAGGGTTAGATGAAGGCAGAGTGGCCTGAGATGTGGGTGAGATTTGGGAGAAGAGGAAAGATTTGGAATTGTGTCTTGGATGACACCTGTTCTGGTGCTCTTTGCTCTTTGGTTAGTGTGACCTCTGCTATTTAGTAGAAACTTAAATTAGGAGTATAGGATTGGAAGGGACCCCCTGAGTCATCCTGTCTTTCCTCTTGACATCACAGCTGCTGTAGCATATAAATCCCTTTGAGAAGTCTGTCATAGTCCGTCTTCAATTTAGCAAGGCTCTTTACCTGGTTATAGGCTGGTTGTTTCCCAGCTGAGCTCCTGTGAAAATTAGAAGCCTTCTGCTTTTTGGCTAAGGCAAGTTCAAAGCCTATTTACTCATGTTTGTTTTACTGCCAACTTTGTCCTTTAGCTTAAATGGTTTTGCCTCTCTGTTGCATGAGAAACTTTCTCAGGTTTTAGTTTTGTGAGAGTTAACAAAGGCTTTTGAAACGTGTCTGTTTAGGTAAGTGGGGTAGGGTGTGGATTTTATTGTTGTTTTGCTATTTTGATTAAGTGCTCTATTTTCCCCATTTTTAAAAATTGTTCTTGTTTTGGGATGTATAAAGCTATGATCACACAGCATTTCAAATGATGGGTTTTTTTCCCATGAGTTTCTACTAGATTGATGCTTCCTAATGTAAACACATTTCCTGATACATCTTGAGCTGTCGTACAGGGAGAGAACCCATTGATAGCTTGTAGGCATCTTGAGTAAGATGAATCTCCCCTAGCTTTATATATCTGTGTCTGAACTAGTCACCCTAGGCTGTCTATGTAGTCACTAGAGAGAAATAGGTAGAGCCTAGGGTGAGATTAATCTGACCTATTTTAGGATCAAAGGAATCACAGTCTAAATCCCTGAGAATCATGGAAGTTGAGGGTGTCTTATGTTGATAAGAATTTCTGCATTTAATCAGAATAGTTTTACTTCTGACTGGCAGATTAGCTTTCGGTTTATAGTGACAATTCTTGTTACTATCTATGAGTGTATGTACTTCTGCATATAATGGAAACACACTAGAATATAATGGTACCGCTTCTCAGTTCTTAATGTATGATGTCAAATGACAAAGACAAAATCTAAGACCTACTATAGAACTGCTTCTATAAAATGTACCTATTTTCTTTATGTTTCTGTAATAGTAGACACAGGAGGCTGATTCTGTACTTAATCTTGCAAAAGTCACGGATTATTGAACTCTCTCTGAGACCTGAAGGCAGAAGTTCATTGTTGGCAAAGCAGGAGTCTCTCAGACAGACTTTTTTTTTTCAGCTACTTAAAGATGTTAGATATCAGACAGGGCAGTGGGACTCTGATTGCTGCCAAGGAATAGGAAAGCAGACAGAGGACCTCAGACAGTGTTAACACTTTTTCTACTGAAACCATTAACTAAAAATACTTTCTGCTTTCTGACCTATTAGTTAATATTCAAGTAATATCAAGAATTTTCAAGGTTGGTCAGTGCTACACAAACCTTAACTGAAGTACAACAGTGTTCAAAATGCTTGAAGGCCAATTTTCAATCTCACGCTAAAGCCAAGGATCAGCTTGGGCTTGTATCGATTTAATGTTCTCAGTCAATCTCTTTTCTAAGGAGGCAACAATGTCTGTAAAGTCTTGCTGAATGACAGTTATTCAGAATTATTTGTAACAGCCTATTTGGAAATGCTTCACAGTTGTCCACAAGCCTTGTAAACAGTATATCAGGAAAAATAGTCAATGCTAGTGCAAGGCTAGCAAAAAGTGGCTTCTTCAGCACACATACTGGTGGCCAGTGGTAATCGTAACAGTTAATGAGTCTACTTGTACTCAAGAATGTGTCTAATCTGCTGGTACCCCTCCCTCAGTGGAATTCCTCACCCAAAATGACTGGACCTTAAATCATGGAGTGTTAGTCCTCTTGGACTAGAAGACAGTGCAGGCTGGCAAAAGATTTTCTATGTTACTGGGGAAAGGGGTGACATTTTCCTTCATTTGCAGACAGCGTCTGTTCAGAGCTGCTCCGATACACAGAGATGAGCTGGATAGGAGGAGCAAATGCAGCTGAGACAGTCCAAAGCTCTTGGATGAGCTGGTGGTCTGTGTGGACTGGAGTGGGGCAGTTCACAGTTGTATTCTGTGGTAAGGGCCTCCAAAATGGATATGCTGTTGCTACTGTGAGATGTAAGGAGAGTAAAATTCCATGGGGGATATTTAAAGAGATTTGGATTAAGTACTATGCCTTGCTTACACCATCCCATGTAAATACAACTCTGACAAGTTTGTCTGCCACAGCAGAAAATGAAGTGTGTTGTGTGTCATTTAAGCTTTTGTGTGTTGCCACTTGAAATAGGTGGTCTTGAAATATTGATTTGTTGACTTTCATGGCAGAGTTGCACTTTCTGAAATGGTGATAACATTCATCTAGCTTACATCTGCCCATGTGATGGCAGTGCATCATCTTGGTGGTTTATGAATGGACAAAACCAACTCTATTACTGAGTCATTCTCACAAGTCACTCTGCTGTTTGAATTTACATGCGTGGACTTCACTGTACATTTGTGCTTTTGTAGGGGCAGAGCTGATGGAGTCTATCCAGAGTCTATGTTCCTATTGAGAAAAAGCTGCCGAAGAGTTCTGATATCACTGCAGGATTTCTCTACTTTATCCTTCTGATTGCTCCTCTGGTTGTAGGATTGAGAAATTGTTTAGGACAATGTGATTCATCTCACACTCATTCCTCCTCAGTTTATAGACCTTGTGTAGGATCTACTTCTTAATTAACAGCACTACCTTATGTACTCTAATGATACTGTTACCAATTCATATCATTCCTTTTAGTATCATTCATATCACACTTTACTGTCACTTCATATCAAAGCTTTCACTATCATTGCATTGCCAGATTACTTGAAGACTTTTAAGCCAACTGCAAATGATGAGAGCTCATTTTGTCTCATTTGGCTGTACCTGCTGTGATGGCAGTCTTTAGTCCAGTTGATTAAATAGTCTTGGAGCCATGAAAGCTGTTAGACAAAATATGACCATATTACTGAAGGATTTCAACTTTCAGAAAACAGTATGTTTGGCAGAATATTATTCTAAAATTTCTACCCAGAGCCTTGTGGTTATAGGACCAACTAATTGTCTGATACTAGAGAACTATTGTAGGCAATAGTATAATTTGATTAGACTCCATGATGCTAAAATTCTAACATGCTAATCAGATTTATTTTTTACTTGGTTTGCAAACGTGAACAACCCTCTTTTTTTCCTTTCACTCTCTCTCCTCTGTTTTTTTTTCCTTTTGTTGTTGTTCTAGCATGCTGGAAAGAAAACTTCATAAAAGAAAGCACTCCTCCTTTTTGATACCCAGACTGACAATTTAAAGGTGGTTTAAATTTTAAATGGAATTAGTAGTAGTAGTAAACTGCGTAGCAGCTGAGAACAGTAAGAGTGCCTTATTAAAAAGTTTAATTGGATAATTAGTAGTAGGAAAAAAAATCAGAACACTAACTTTAATATCAAAGTAGAGTATAAGTTTTAGTTTCCTCTGCTGATTTTCTCCACAAACCTCCCTAACACCACCAGCACCTTGTATCTCCTGCAGTGCCTTGTTCTGCCTCCTCTGCATGGCATCTGCAGTAGCTGATGCAAGGCCCAGCCCGAGAGGATCTTTAGTGTAGGATTCCAGTACAGGAGGGTTTAGACCATGTACCCCCTCACTTTCTTCCAGCTGTACTGGGTTACAGGGGTGCTCTCCCTGGCTGCTCTAGGCAAAGTTTCTGACACGGCTAATGTGACCAGCAAGGTAGGAGTATAGGAAGGATGTAGAAAGCAAGGAAACAACTGAAACGGAGCACTACATCTTCTTGTCTCTTTTACTTGATACTCCATGTGATGGGAGCAGAGGTATAGAGGAAGCAGAGGTCAGAGTGACAAATGTGGAGTTTTATTGAGTCAGGGCACTAGAAATGAATTTATGAACTTCTCTGCTATCAGATTAGCACATCTCATTGTTTTATCTGATCCTCCCTCTCTCTGGATCTGCATTTTTAATAACTTTTCTACAACTCTATTTGGAGCATTTTTTCTTACAGTCCTGCATACAATATTGCAGTATGCAAGAACAGCAATTTTTACATTCTTTATTCAGAGCTAAAACATTTTTTATGTTGTTTGAACAATAAGATTTATTTTGGATAGATTTAGGCAATCAGTTAGACTCAGTTCTTTGTCAATTAAAATAAAAGAAATATTGTCTGAGTGCAAAGAAAAGCTAGTCATATAATAAAATGTAAAAAACCTTCAAAGAAATTTATTATTAGATGTGTAAACAAGATATTTTCCAGCCTTCTACTTCTGTTTCCCATTAGTATGCAAGACTATACTTTGCAGCTGTTCTGTAGCTTTCTGTGGAGAATTCATCCAGTTCTGTGTGACACAGGATATAGTAGTCTGACCATGGCTGGAGAGCTCATATAAATTCAAAATAGTTTTCAACTTCTAAGACAATTAAAAATTCATTTAAAATTTTTAAAGGCTGATGCAGCATATATATGTGGATTTCTGAGCCACAGAAACCCTCAGGTGGTGCATATGTTAGTACAGGCCAAATGTGTTTCCTGGAGGTTCACAACCTGCATGTGTCCTCACCTACATCAGGAAATCTTTTCTATCCATTCTGGATGTTGGTGACCCTAGTGATCTTGAGATTTTTAGTTCATAAATGTTGTTGTATGCAAAGTCCCTCTAAGTCATATGGTTTGGTCTAATACCAGTTTTTAATTTCAAAGCCTGAATTTTTTTTATTTTTAATTTTTTTTAGAAATGCTACTTAAATGGCAGTCTGTGCTGAACAGAAACCAATTAGTGTTGCTTTTCTACAAGGAGGGCAAACATTGATACCTCCATCACTCTGCTGTAGCATCAAAAGCCACCTTTGTTCTTAAAGTTGGAAGTGTACATCTCTGTCAGATACAAAAGATGACTGCGAAGTTTTGGGATCTTTTTGTTTCATGTTTGTTTCATCAAGTACGATGGGATCTGGGCCTGTGATTAGGACTTCTAAATGCTATAGTATATCATATAGTGGAAATTTCAAAAATGTCTATAACTTGGTCTCATTCCTTATGACATTGCTTCTTGAAAGTGTTTATCCTGAAATATATCCTTGTGATTCTAATATTGCTTAGATTGTAGCTATTAACGACAGGCTCAGTGCCAGTCATCAGACCTAAAGCAGGGGAGACCTTGTATGAGAGCAGACTTTCTGTTCATTTTGTCTGAAGAGGCAGTCTAGCGTCTTTTCTCAAATTAGCTGCTGCCAGTTTTCCTCCACTAAGGGAATGTGAGTTCTTAACAGTCTTCATTTTATAATAAACAAGTATGAAATATATTTTTTTGAAGATACAAGTTGTATCCACACTGCCACAATCTTTATCTTTTCAATGGACAGCTTGGGAGATGAGAGAAGACCTGTTAAAAGTTATTTTGGATTTCTCAAAAGACTCTGGAAGTCCTGTTCTCCGTCAGAAGAAACAATTAGATCCATTACAACCTTAGATAACCGAGCAATTCTTACAAAATATATAGACAGGTTGCATTTGGGGATGAGGAGATGGGTGTTTTGGGTTTTTTTGTTTGTTTTTTTAACAGATGCTATATGGCATACTTCAGGGCCCCAATAGACAGTTCATATTTCTTTTTTTTTTTGTTCCCATTCTGAAATACCAGGAAAACAATAGTAATCTTTTTTCACTTCCCTTCTGGCATTATTATAACATATTTCTTGGGCTTCTTCTGAGATAAATGTAACAAGTGTTAGCACACAGCTATTAAATCTTCTAAGACTGCAAAATAGCTGTTCCTGTCTGTCCATTCACAGCCTTGTAATAAAGCACCTTTTAAATGTGAAATCATTCAAAGGTATATGACAGTCCTTACCTTCTGTGTTTTTTTCCATTCTACTCCCTGTTAAGCTTCAAATGTACAAAATAACATCAATGTCAGCTGTTACTCTAGATTCATACATGCACAACCAGAGTGTAATAGAATTCTCCTTTTTTATGGTTTCATCATAGGACTCAATTAATACAGCCTTTGCTGTTCAATACTCATTTTGATACTTGTCCGGGCTGAGATCTTGAATATAGAGGCTATTTCCAATCATGTTTTGTACTTCGTACTATAAATTACTATTGACTTTGGCTTAAGCTTAGAATTTGTTCCGCCCTGCACTGTTTAAAACCTATCCCTCCTGCTGTCTGTTCCACGCTTGTGCGTAGTGCATCTTCTCTAGCACATGCACACAGCAACATTATTTTTAGCCCGTTACTCAGCACAATGCAATGCATGTGATATTTCTTCAATGACATCACCTTTCTATAAGTTATGACATTTTGGGGAGAGGAAACATTCTAATGTTAGTTTGAGGCTCTTTTAGTGGTGTTTCTTTCCATTCTATTAAAATCACATCATTGCTGTAGTAGAATTAAGGCAGTAGGGGTGAGGGACTTAGTCCTCTTGTATCTTCAAACACATGTATGTCGTTCTTTCCTTTAATTTACAGCTTCTTAAAAAACATTGTCCCCTAAAAATAAGTCTCTAGTAGATGGGAAAGTGTCTGCTAGCTTTTTAAAACTGAAGATCAGAAGACATTTTTTTCTTTCATTATTTTTCTTCAGATGCACAGATGATATTTTATTATAATACTTTGGTTACTATGGGCAAGCTAAATCTTTTCCTCAAAGTTGTCTCACAAATTTTCTTGCTTTCTGATTCTCTTCTGCCTTTATAGTCAAGAAACAAGATACTTGCTGAAATCCTCCAAGGAGAATTTTTATTTTACTAATAATCCCCATTCCAGGAAGCTTTAAAGCCACATTCCCCTTCCTGTTTTATAAGGGAATAATGTGATTACTACTGAAACTAAATACAAGGTTAGCCTGAATTGAATTTCTCAAGTCAGTGTTCGTATAGAAAATTGAATAATTCCACAGTACATCTTTGACTCTTCCTAACGGATTGTTTAAGGCCACATGTTGCATGGAGTGAAGTGCTGTTGCTCACAAAGCAAGTGATTTTTATTCATGGCTTGCTTTATTTGGCAAATCTGTAGAGCCATAACACTACACAGACTCTTCTCTCCTCCCTTGGGCAGTAGCTGTGTCTACTCTAGTCAGATGCACAGCACTGCTGCACCTGAGGAGATCACACCCATCTGCTCTACATCCATTGGATATACCATAATTTCTTTAAAAAATAGGTGATCTTAATAACAATTTTTAGTTACAATATTTAACTTAGGCTGCAAGAAAAATGTTTCACACTGATTTCTGCATACATTTTTGACTCCTTTGTAACGATAGCAGTCAATTACTTCTTTAATAAACTGGATATAAACTGTTCAGTGAAAGAACAAGTGTGTGCTCCTCTCACAAACAGAAAAGAAAGCAAAAAGCCCGGCTTTTACCCCCTCCTTAACCTTCTTCATTTTTTTCTTTAGGGGCTTAACCCTAAAGAAACAGCTTGGTATCTGCCTTCAACTCTGAGCACAAGGTCTGTGTTGGGGTTCAGTGAGATTACAAATTACAGGAAGGAAATATCTTCCTCTCCTTATCCCCTCTCTAACAGGTATGTGGTGTCAGGTGTTTTATAGCCCCATAGTAACATTCTCAGTGATGAAAAAAATATTTGTTTCCATCTGAGACAGGTAGCAATATATCAATTTTCTTAACACTGTGACATCACAATTTCCAGAAAAAATAATTTCAAATCATTTTAGGAAGCATAACAATGTATTAATATAAGCATTTTGTTGAATTTCAACTGGAATACTTGAAGAATAGCAGATTATGAAGAAGGAAATGAATAGCGCTGATGTTGCAGTATTTTACTGTTGTAAATAAGATATTTGGAAATATTTCTTTAAAGAGGTAAGTTAGTCTTGATTCTACTTCTGTGGTGTTGTGACTCCAGTGACTAACCATCGAATATTCACTCTTCCTTATGCCAGAATTGAGCAATGAATTAGTCTCAATGTGATCTGAACTGTGGCATTTATTGGAGGTAACTCTTGTGATTTGCTTCTAACTTTGATCCATTTAATGTGTCTAATAAGGTATTTGTAGAGTCCTTTCATTTGCCCAATCAGGCCCTAATCTCTGAATGAAACATCTAGGTCTTTCTGACAATATTTTTCAAAGTAATTTAGGAAACTTATGCTGATACTACTTCACTCAGGCAGAACCTCACAGAATCTTTAAGACTAGAAGGAACCTCTTGAGATCATCTGGTTCACCCTCCCTGCTCAACTAAGATCAGCTAGACCAGATTGCCGAGGACCTGCTGAGAGTACTCTTAAAGCAGACCAGGATGCTATTGGACTTCTGTGAGAGATGCTGCTGATTTATGGTCAGCTTCTGGCTCACCAAGAGTCCAAGGTTATCCTCTGCAAAGCTGCTTTATAGTCACTTGGTCCCCAGCAGGTACTGTTGTTTGAGGTTATTCCTCCCCAGATGCAGTACTCTATACTTCTCCTTGTTGAAGTTAGTGAGATTCTTTTTTGTCCATTTCTCCAACCTGTCCAGATTTTGCTGAATGGCTGCATAACTATCTGGTGTATAAGTCACTCCTCCCGGTTTATCATCTACAAACTTGCTAAGAGTGCACTTGGTTTTGTCATCCAGGTTATTAATGAAAGTGTTAACAGTATTTGCCCTGTTATAAAGTCCTGGGAAACACTACTATTGACTTGCCTCTGGCTGGGTTTTTGTTACTCATCATAACCCTCTGGGCTTGGCAGCTTAGCCAGTTTCCAGTCCACATCACTGCCCACTTATCTAACCCATACTTTGTCAGCTCATCTGCAGATGTTATAGGTGGCAGTGTCAAAGCCTTACTAAGGTCAAGGTAAACAATATCCACTGCTCTAACAAAATCCACTGAGCTGGTCACCTCTTTGTAAAAGGTGATGAGATTATTCAGGCTTGATTGCCCCCTTTGTAAATCTATACTGACCATTCCTGAGCACGTTCTTGCCTTTCTTGTGTTTGGAAATGGTTTCCCAAGAGGTTTTATCATCTTTCCAGGGACTAAGGTTAAGCTGACTAGCCTGACTCCAAGTCCACTCCCAAGTGTGTTAAGTAATTCCTCTCATAGACAAAGCATGGATCACCAAGTACTTTGTTTTAAAATAATACTAGTAATAACTGTCAGATATTTAAGCGTAATGATTCATGATTTTCAGACCTGGATCATTCTTTTCTGGGATGGAGCACTGTGGGCTGATCTAGTTTGGCAGCAGAGAGGCACTCCATGGAAGAGAATTTTGATGGTTCTTAGCATTTGCAAGCATATATGGGAAGCAGGTAGAGTTCATGTATGATAAAAGGCATTCCTTTATTCATTAAGGCACATTCTTCCTCCAAGAGGAAAAAAAAAAAAGAAACAGGTTGTTCTGACCCTCCTGCCCTATCTGTTGTTATCCCTAAGTGTGCACATTACCTCTGCTACAGAGGTGGCAATGGGTCACTGAGCTCTCCTCCTTTCCTCTTTGTTCCAGGCTCTCACACATCTGTCTTCAATGTTTTCAGCAACTGTAATTGGCAGGTTGATATACTTGAAGGCAGCTACCCTTCAAGTGGAGCACTGTGCTTCATAATTCATTTCTAGCCTATTGTATCTGTTCTCATGTTAAAAACATGGAATTGAGGTGGTCTTCCGGTGAACTGTGCTCCAGATACAGTGGAGTGAGGGAAGGAAGGCTTTTTAAGGTAGCTATTTCTTCTGTGCTTGCAGTTTTACCACAGCAGCAGTGTTGCAATATAAAATTTAAGGTCAGTAAACAACTTGTCAGTAACTGAGCATTTTAAACAAAAGCTTCTCCTCAATATTTGATACTTGGGAGGAAGAGAGCAGGAGAGAGCCAGGGATGCGTTATTGAATGCGTTACCACAGTTGCCTCATTTTTATAGAATTATAATTAATAAGGATAGTAACTATTGTGACACAATGGCAGATTTTTTTCCCAGATCATCTTTGAATTTGTTTTTTTGGAAATTGATTGTTGAAACACTCACTAGTGAGTCCTGTGTCCTCCAATGAATGCAAAAAATGTGTGCATGCATTGGGAGATGTACAGGTTTGGATTGGTTATGTCCCACAGTATGAGGCTTTTTGATAGTTTGGTTCAGACAGATCTAGGATAAGCAGCTTATAAAAGTAGTGATTCGTGTTGGTTTTTTTTCTTTAAGGCCTTTACGTGCTCTTTTCCTGACCTAAAAGTCTTTAAAAATATTCTTTCTATGATAAAACTTAGTTCCATTAGGAGAAATGCACTAGTGATGTGGCCTAATTTATGAAAAAAACCCGCTATAATCTACCGTGATGAATTTCTAGAGTCATTGTTTAACCATTTACAAGGAAAATTTAAAGATGAGTTTCAAATTCTGACTTATAATTCTGTTGGGTAACATTTCTATAATAGTGTCTGTTGTTGGTGTAAATTCACTTAATTTTGGCCTTTATTCTTTGGGTGGAAGGACTAGAAAGCATCATGGACTAAAGTAAATATCAATTTTTTGGAAACAGTTACAGAAACCATTCTCAATGAAATCAGAAATTCAGTAGTGTTTGGTTCTAAGGATTTTGGTCTGACCCTTACCTGCTGTTTTGCAGACTTGCAGTGTGAGTTGAGCTCCATTTACCTTGGTGTGTGTGTGTGTGTGTGGGGTGCAGGTGTGGGGATGTGAGGCAGCGTCTGCTGAAGCAGGGCTGAGCACAGAGAC
The DNA here is from genome assembly GCA_013396935.1 of Baryphthengus martii. Classification (NCBI taxonomy): domain Eukaryota; kingdom Metazoa; phylum Chordata; class Aves; order Coraciiformes; family Momotidae; genus Baryphthengus; species Baryphthengus martii. The sequence goes on from VWZK01015741.1 coordinate 125,972, forward strand.
AGCACCAGGACAGAGGTGATGAGGGGGCTGGCAGCCAGGGCAAGCACTGACCATCCATAGCCCTCCTAGTATGTTCTGCAAGCACACCAGGCCTTCATCTTCTCCGCTCTGGGAGCACCATGGGGCCCTGTGCAGAAGGATCTGTCAGTGACACGGTGAGAAGTCCAGAGCCATTGCTTTTAAGTTTCCTTTTCAGCTCTAGATTTTGAGGGAGAAGTTTGGTGCAAAGTGCTGCTCAGGAAAGTAGTTAGTGCTGTTGCTTTATTCCATATACGTGCGTGTGTGCACACATGAACTTTTAAAAATTTCATACCTGCTGTTGTTTCTAATGATTTTTGCTATATGATTGGAAAAGAGCGACATTCTGCTTTTTCAGGATGGGAGTGGTTTTTTAAAAAACCTCTTTAGTGGTGAAGCTTGTTGATCCTTAACATCTATCATTTAAAGAATTTGTGCTTCTAGTTTACATGAAGTGATAAAGGTGTGGTGGGTTGACATCAGCCAGCAGGTACCCAGAAGCTTGTTTGATCACTCTCCACCCCTGCAGAAGGGGGAGGAAATAGCAGGAAGGCAAGAAGACTCGTGGACTGAGATAATGACAGTTTAATAGGGAAAGCAAAAGTTGTGCACTCAGGCAAAACAAGAGGAAGAATTCATCTCCTACCTCCCATTCCTAGGCAGATGTCTAGCAGCTTCACGGAAAGCAGGGCCTCAGTATGCTTAATAGTTGCTTGGTAGGACAATTACTATAACTATGAATGTGTCCCCCTTACTCCTGCCTTTTATGAACTTTTATTGCTGTGCATGATGCCATATGGTATGGAAAAATCCCTTTGGTCAATTCTTATCAGTTGCCCTGCCGGCATCTCCTCCCGCTTGCTTGCTCACCCCAGCCTACTTACTAGGGGATTGGGGTGCATAGAAAAGGAAAGAGAGAAAGCCTTGCTGCTATGCAAGCATTGTTCAGGAATAGCCAAAACACTGATGGGTCATTGTATTTGTGGCTAAAACAGCATTAAAGCACAGCACAATATGAGCTACTGTGAATAAACTCCATCACAGTCACACCCAGCACAATCCTCACTCCCTGTCCATACCATTTGCATCATGCTTCAGTTATAAGTTATCTGATACACCTAAGTATCCTCTGACTGTCCTATACATATATAGTTTCATTTCTATATCTTACTCTCACTTTTTTCGTTCACCCACACTACATTACAACATTTGATACTTCTATCCCGTACCATTTTTTTCTATTGTATTTATTTCTTATGCCTCAAGTTCCCTCTCACCAATACTTAAAACTTACACTATATGATAAACTCCTCTTTACGTGCAACAATCAGGTTTCTATATCCTCATTAATCTCTGTATACTATTGACCACTGTATGTACGTGTCAACATATACACAGATATGATTTCCACATTCCATATGGCCCAGTTAAACATCTGTAAGAACATCTATCAAGGTGGTCAGTCAAGACAGGAGAGGTGGTATGTTGGGTTGTTAGCTGCCAAGACAAGTTTGTGTTGGTCATCACCATACTTGCCCTGTTCCTTGTGAGGCTCATCTGGTGTTTCAAGTGGCTCCTGCTGTAGTACTTGGTATAACATTAAACTCAAATCACAGGTTATTTTCTCTCAAAGTTAAATCCCCTTGATGTACACACTGGATTTCTCCATCCTTCTGCTTTTTCCAGTAAGTGCACCTGGGTCATTGACAGAAGGTAATCCCTGGGATGGGTCAGTCTTTTCCTAAGGGAGGGACAACCTGTGCTGCTCTTTCCAGACACTTCCCTATGCGCACTGTGGGATCTTTATTTGTTCTCACAGTATGTAAGCACTTTGTACAGCTGCCTAGGATGAATGTCACCTCCAATGGCCTAAGATTTTACACCTGAATAGCACTTAAACCTATGATTTTTTGAGTTGAAACTGAAGAGAGAATGCATAGGAATTCTAATTTCAGGCATCTGACTCTGAAAGAATGGTAGCAGTGGTCCAGAAAGGCAGCATCTAGTAGCTGTCATTTTGCAAAGTGAGCCCCTAACTGTTAGGGAAACTTGGGATCTCCCCCTAAATGTTTCAACGTGCTTGTGGCAGCTGAGACTGCTTTTTTGTTTGGTTGATTCGTTGTTTTTATTGTTGTTTTTTTTTTCTTTTGGCACTGCAGTGCATTTTTGAATTGAATCCCCTCCTTGTCCGCATGTGGACTGTTTATTGTTTTGGTTCACAAAATGGTTTTGAGCGTGTACAAACAAGATTACTTAAAGGAGGACTGTACAGCAAACTTGTTTCCAAGTGTGGTTCAGCCTCTAATGGGAACAGAAGACATTGGTGGTCCCTTTCTTGATACCACTTCTGCATTGGGAACACCTGTCCAAGGAAGCAGGCAAAACATTGTTTCAAGTAAAATACTCAAACCACAGATAAATGTAGTGCCTTCAGTGCCAATTGCTTCAATGTTCAACTCTGTTTGGGTTGCACTAACTTCCTTGTTACTTTAAAGAGTTAGTGAGCACCGCAGAGAGTGCTGAGAGGCTCAGCTGTTGGGATGGCTTACAGGCTCTTGTGTGAGGCCTGTGGAAGCAACTTACTTCACACAGATGAGCCCTCAGAGCTGCCTTTAACTTTTTCCTGTGAAACACTCCAACCTAAGACCCGCTGAGAAGTGAAGGGATGCTGTGTTGACAATTCTTACCTGTTAATTTCTGTGTGCCGATAATGTGCTCCCTGCTGTGTGCCTTGGATGCTAATTGCATGAATGTTGGACCTGTTTGAACTAACGAATCACAATAAATCTAGGAGTAATGGCAATTACGCCATGATTGGGTCTGATATCTATTTGCATACTGTTTTTTCATGTAGGGAAGGTAAATCATGTTGAAATAGACCTACAGATTTGCTCTACCTGATTCATGAAGGCAGGAGGCCAGAAGAGAGAGGGTGCATAAGCAGTGCAAGAAGAATTTTACTGGGCACGAGACTGAAGTGGTACAGCTCTGAAGGTTTCCTGACATGATACAGTGGTTAAAGCTAAAACCCTTGAATGGCAAAAATGTTTGTAGACAGGAGGGCTGGCTAAGCGTACAGGAGTTGGGAGGTGAGGGTAGCAACTGTGACCTGCCAAGGCACGCAGAGCTTCTAACAGGGAAAGTGTTTTACCTGGAAAACCTATTTAACATTCTTTTGTGTTAATTTGAATGCAAGGATGAGGGAATGTTAAGAAAATGAAACTCTGCAGCCGGTGGTGAACAAATGTGTACAATGCCTTTCTTCTGACGGCTTGCTTTTGCCGGAGTCCAAGGCACCACGCTGGGCAGCCGTAATGTGAGCGCTGTGGCTCTGTTGCGGTGGCCAACACGCTGCCCCGTGCTGCCCTGAGTGAGTGAGGCAGGAAAATCCTGTGGGGATACTCAATATATGGAGAGAATTACAATAGCTGGGCTTTGTGACTGCAGGGGCATGTCTTTTTGTTGTTGTGAGGCTGTATAGGAATGACTAAGGGGACAACTATGCAGCTGCCTGAACTCTTTTCGTGCTGCACCTGACGCCAACAGCCAAGGTCAGAAACACTGTAAGGGTTCCTGAAGTGCCAGGTTGCTTTTACACATCCAGAGTGGCAGGCACGCTGCTTCGTGTCACACTGCCAGGGGCCGGGTGTCCCTCCACCAAGGATAGCTATGTCTTGTTAGGCAGATATGTTTTGGCCAAACAATTCTGTGGAAGTAGAACCAAGTCACAGAGGAGATTCAGAATAAAGAATATCTCATTTTTATACTCATATGCTGTAGATAATCTGGAAATGAGTGTATGTACAGGCCTTCTATGATACAAAGGTATATGAATTACTGTTTCTAGTGGGAAGTGGATATATTTCTCCAGTGCCATACATTCCCATTTTGTGGAAAGAAATCTCAGACATCACCAAAACAATCTAGAGCTTCAAAAAAGTAATTGTGGTAGTCAAATAGATTGTTTTCAATTTCAAATTTAAAAAAACCCAAACAAACCCACAGTTTAAGTGTGAAAAGAGTTAGATTTTAGCTTGAAATCATTACTGAAATGAAAGAAACACTGGGATTTCCCATTGGCTCTCTCCTCTTCCATCCAGTGCCCAAGCAGGGTGTATGCAGCACATCACAAGTGGGTAATTATTGCTGAGATGCACAGATTGTTTGTTTTCAGCTCATGAATAAAGCCCCAAAGGTTGAATGGTGCTACAGAATTGCTCTTGTTCTTTGTGAAACACAGTGTTATCATTAGTTTTTATTGACTTTGCTTTTTCTCAGATCCTCCGGTATTTTTTCCCCATGTCTGACTGCTGTTGAGCAAAGAGCTGATCGTATTTTCCTGATCACTGCCATGATGAGTCCGACCACTGAAAGTATAAGCCTTTTTGCAGCTTTCACTTCTTCCCCTGCCTGCCCACCCTCAATATTTAAATTTCATAAGTTATTTGTATATGTCTGTTGGCCCTTGTCAGCACAGTGTCCTCTGTTTCAGTGTTTCTCATGTATGCTATGAAGCTGCAGGAGAAATTGAACAAAATCAATGTCTAGAATAGTATAATGAACAATTCTCTTAATCTTCTCAGAACTTATTTTTAATGTTTCATGGTGTTCTATGATGCTTAGGAGGGCCTGAGGCCCACAGCCTCACATGAAATACATGAAAACTTTTCACTGTTCAGCAATCTTGGTATTAGACCATGACCCTTTCATTCCCATGGGAGGTAGATTTTGAGGAACAAATGTTTACTAGTACAGTGTTCCAGAGAACAAATTGAGTGCATGAGGTCAAATATGGGTATCTGAAGAGGTAATAAATCATTCAATGCAGACGAAATTTCCTGCTTTTCTCCCATGTACAGATCATGCACTCTGTACCATGGCCAGATGATACTGAGCAGTTCACGTAGACTGTTTTTACACTTATGTGCCTTGTACCACTATCGCTACTTGATGCTTGTACCTGTGATATATGGAGAATTTACAGTCTTTGTATAAAGATGAATTTTACAGCTTGCTTTCCTCTGTGATGATAGAAACTCTTGGTATTGGTCATGTTAATTATCTCTTGGTTCCTCGGGGCAGTTTGGAAGAACTAAAGGACATGAGTAACACGAGTGGATTTGGTTTTAATTATGCAAAAAATGGTTCTTATTGAATGATATTCTGGTACTTGAATAATTGTAGACTGGGGATTGAATAAGAAAATACATCTTCCTTTGCATTGCAAGTGTAACCAGTCATCTGGGACTGAGATTTTTTTTTTTTTCCAAGTGAAGAGTAAAGGATAAGTAGACATGTGGAAGTTTCACTGCTCAAATAGTCATTTGCTGAGGACAGAATAGGAAGTGAACACAAGGTAAGTACTGTATCTCTGGAAAGCCATTAAAGCCTAACCTTTGCTTTCTTCTGTACCTTATCACTTGGCCTAACCACTGATGGATGGCAATTGGTTTGCTCAGTTTTGCCTCTGAGTTGCTTCTTTACTCCCTTTGCAGAAACCCCAATATTAAACTTAGTATTCTCAACATGAAATCCATTTTCATAGCCACTTGCTAGTGCCTCTGTGCTTGCCTCTCCTTCCAGTTTCATTTGCTTTCTGTGAATGAACATTAAAAATTCAACTATCGTGTTGTGGAGTTTGTAGATTTGTAATTTCCCATCTTCATGTTTGAACTTCAAGACTTATTTTTTAAATGATAATATCACAATAAGTTGAATACTTTGCTTTCTGTCCTCCAGCTGCTGGGGGAAAAAGGAGGGAGAAGAAATATTGCTTATATTTAACAGATGCAAAATAAATTGAGGAGATTGAATGTTTGGTGAATGACTTGTGTGCTACTTGTTTATTTAGATAGAATTGATCTAATAGATTTGTCTCAGAAAAACTGCAGGATAATCTCATTAATCTCATTAATGGAATTGCTCTTTTATCAAATTTTGTCGGGATCATGAGAGTATTTTCTTTTTCTGAGGTACAAAGACATTAGCTGAAATGCTTCTTTTGCCTGAAAGATCTAAGTCCATGTCTATCTTCTCACTTCCACTTGTGAAGTGATGGGATATTCTGAGCTGGGGTTATCTTTTCAATTTTGCAGCTCTGCCACACTGAGATATTTATTAATCAAGATAGAAAGCGTATATGTTGTCTGAGGGAATGAAGATTTTGATTTGTATATCTGCTTCAGGTATAATGATGAATCCTGTCTGAAGTTCTATGCCTCCCTAGAAGAGCTAATGTGCCAGCAGTGAGACATTCTTCTGGGATGTAATGGATCTAACTTACCTTGGACTAAGGAAATACTCTGTGCAGTAGGATATTGGATAAAAAAAGAACGACTGGTGCTTTCTACTTTTGTATTTATGTACATCCTTCATTTCTTTCTAAGTGCTTGAACCCGTATGTTTAGTTTTGGATTTCATAGAAACATTCTTTTGATCTGAATACAAACAAAAGCATTGTAAGGTTTTGTGCATTCATGTTTGTTTTCCTTTGTGTTTGCTTTTGTTCAATGGCTAAGCCAAGAAATATGTTACCTACACAGCTCCACATTTGATTTTCTTTGCAGCAGCGGTTGTGAAATATGTGGAAAATGTGAGAGCTTTCTCATTGTGGTCTTTCACCATCAGACAGTGTTACAGGTGATCTTACAATGCTGATGCAACTGTTGAGATTTTGTTTGGTTGGTTTGGTTTGCCAGAGTGGATCCAGCCGAGGTGTTGGACAGCTTAGGCAAAAGGTGGCTTAGATCCATGTTATATTAAGCACAAGGGCATGAACTTCAGGGTAACAATTATTTCCTTACATCCTATATAAATCTCATTGGACAGCTTGTCTGAAACATACTTTACCTAGAAGGACAGAAAAATTATTGCATGATAAACCTCTAATACTCCTCTTCAATCTACGTTTTGGAATACACTGTTACAAGGAGAGTGCCTAAAGTAACTATTTGTGAATGAAAACGTGCATTAACCCTCAATTCTAAAGGGTAATCATCAAATTGCTGGTGAAATGTTTTGCCATCAGGGCTGCTTGCATAGAATCTGTCAGTTTGCCAAAGAGCCTTTAATAACTCTCTTCTTTTTAGAGCACTTTGCTTCCAAACTGCATACTCAGACAGAATGCAAAATAAGGACTTGTAAAGCAAAGTCATTTCTCAGTCAGAGGCATCCAGAACAAAAGGAACCTTTTGTTTTATTTTTCTGGCAAGATGCTGAATGGTAACTGTGAAGCAGTTTGGGCTACCCTTTGGAAGACTGAAGGATCTTTGAACTGGATTCCATGCTTTGGGAATATGAGAATACACTTGCAAAAGAGGATACAGCAAAGCTGGTGTGAATATCAGAGGAAAGAACTGCTTGAAGTTCATATTTGTGCTCACTGAATGGTTCTTTCATTTTCAATGAAGTATTTTTGTTTCATGAAGATGTAATAGAAGTTTCTTCAACTTCACACCTCACTGCTTTGCAAATGCCAATTCATTTTTGCAAGGGACCTCCTGCTTACGTGTGGTAATAGGAGACAGAGCACAGAAAGACAATGCTACTGGTTGGTTGTGAACAACAAATGTAGGTAATACAAAACATACAGAAATCACACTATAAAATTGCACAGTAAGAGTGTAATGGAGATGAGATGTTTGTGAGCTAATACTCACCTGAGCCAGTTGGACACTTGCCATGTGAGCCTGGTTGTTTGAATACTGAGTCCAAGCTGGCTCTGCCTGGAGCCAACACAGATGCCTCTGCGCCTGTAGCCTGTGAAGTCCACCACCTGCGTACTCTGCCCATGGGTGGTTTGATGTAAATGTATTTTCCAAATCTTTGCTGGGTCCTTTAGCACTTCTAGCCGAGTGTTTTTATCTCACTCTTAAGGCTATAAAACTCTTCCTCTTTGGTAGGGAATTTCCTGTCTTCAGGATGAAATTTGTGGCTTTCCTAAAAATGCCATGACATTGCTATCTACAGGGTGAGTGATATCCTAAGATTTTAGTTCTGAATAGACATGACTATGTAAGTACCATTTGGAGGAAACAGAAAAAGCACCCCCATTAATATTATTTTCAAAGTGCGTAGAAAAGCTAGTAAAATGGAATAAATTGGAGAGGTGCCAGGAGATTAAAAGAGATCAGTTAGAAGTGATGGCTTTCTTTAAAATTTCTGAATTTCCCACTTAGTTGGATATAAACATATTTGTTCATCAAATTTTCATTAAAAATATGTAGTTGCTCATGGTTGATTTTTGTAAAATAGGACTAGTCCTACAAGTTCACTGAATAAAAGCAAGTCTTTTAATGATAGACTAAGGCCAAGCAAGAACTTGATGTGAGCGTGCGCACATCTTTAACATCTTTGTAGAACAGGTGAAATGCTGAGCACCTATTCATGACCAGAGTGAACTAAAAGATGGGATGGAGAGGACCCATCCCTGCTCCCCAGGACCTGCTATAAAGGGCTCTCTTGCTGCTGAGCATAGGCGTCCTCTGATCACTTACTTTCACTGTTTTTTTGTTTTCATCTCAGTAAGTTTGAGTTTCACAATTTCAGAGCAGATGGATGGTGGCTTGTACAAGGCTTGGTGGCCTGTCCCTCACTTTTAGAAATAGTAGTCTTTCCACATTTATATAAGACGGGATAAGATTTTAACATAAGTAAGCACAAGCTATGTCTTGTGCCTTTGAACTACAGTGAACATCTATCTGTTGTTTGAATGCCATTTGGAACGTTTAACCTCTGCCAGATCCTGCTGCCTTTGAAGTCCATGGGAGTCTTGCCACCAACTCCAGTTGGGATAGGATTTAGCTCAAAAAATTTCTGTTTTCCTTTGTTTCACATAATTTGTATGTAGACTCTAACAGATGTTAATATCTCTTTATGATTAGGGCTGGGTGAGGAAAGAGAGCATTTATATACAACATGTATCTCTGGCCTAGTAATCGAGAATATTGTAGTTCACTGGAGGTTTTTGAGGTTATAATGCCAGTTATGTTTTGATATTAATGTCTGTCTTATTCACTTTTAGCAGCCTTTTACTGGTAGTATGTCTTGACAAAGGGAAATTTAATTACATGAACTTGGACATCATATCGATTGTTTAAAAATATCAATTATTCATACAATGCTACCTTTCCTGAACAGCAAGGAAATAGTTACCTTTTTTTTTAGGAAAGACAGATGAATGACTCCAGACGTTCCTTGTACTGAGTGATTGTTTGAAATGTTTAATCAGTCTTTCACTGACATACAGTTCTACACTTGTGGAACATATAGTCTTTTTATTTTTTAATCACTTGCGTTCATGTTATATGTAGTACATTTTTAAACATCTGCTTAGGTATTGCCTGAATCTAGTATTTTCGGGATCTGTGACTATACCATATGCTGCCTTGGAGAGGATTAGGCTGTCAGTATTGTGTCAGAATAGCATGGAATTGCAGTCTGGTGCATAATTAGAAGGATATATTCAGGAACATTTCTTAGGTGACTGAATTTGTATTGATTATTCAGAATAAGTGCACATCAAATTACAAACTCTGCATGTATGCAAGAAGCATGCATACACTTATAATGTTATAGGCTGATAGGGCACTGAAGAAAATATGGAAGGATTGGCAGAAATAGTCTGTGGACCAGATCAAGCGCTCAGAACAGATTAGGGAGAGGTGTTTTGTGCAAAGTGATTTTGTGCTTAGTGACTCCTCATCTTTCTTAGTGCCAGACTGTTCCTGTCACACGGATTAGAGATGGCTGGAGGGTGGATTCAGAGAGCTCTGAAGGGCCTTTGCGGCAGCCACCACCTGTGAGACAGAGCTGTGTGTCTCTGGTGCTGGGTTAGGAAGGAGAGGCTGGTTTCACATAGAGTATTTCAGACATGAGAAGAGACTATGCTTTCCGTGGCGGGATAAATTAAAGCTGCCCTAGAGCTTCCAGAAAGCCGGCCCTATCAGCTGCTGCAGTTCTGGCACTGGACAAAGAAGAGGAAAGGGTCTGAATTGCCCAAGATAAAGACTACTCTACTTTCTGCTGGCAGAAAAAAATTATTGAAGAAAGTCTCCTTTCAGCCTTTGTTTTTTTGCAATCCAGAAATGCAAATCATAATAAATGGTGTGGTTTTGATCCAGAATAGCCTCCAGTTGTTTTAAGGAGGTCTTATGAATATGGGTTTACATTGAAAATACAATAGATAATATAAAACAGGCGGTTCAAAATTGTGTGATACTATAGCTCATTGTTTAGAGTGCATGAGACAAGCGTATTTCCAAATGCTGTGCTTCGATCCCTTGGTGGCCACCCCTCACAGATAAGATGCAAACCCATATAACCGAAGAGCTTGTTCTTGCATTTCTTTTCCTACTGGTTGCTAGATGAAAATTCAGGTGCTTATCAATGTACAATCTGACCTAAAGGGAAACATGTTATATGTTAGAGGTAGAATCATTGTAAATGTAGAAAGAATAATTATTCCTATTTACATGGGATTGTTGCCTGAATCTCACCTGATTTCTGTATCGCTGTGAAGCTGTTGAACTCACTGGAGTTTCTGACTTACCGACCTGAAAAGGAGAACCGTGGCTTCTGTTTGTGAAGTCATATGTAAGACTGAACACGGCACTTGTCATGGTTGCCCTGTGCAGCTTCTAAATATTTCATATGAAGTGCTATTTTAGGCATCTGATTCATTATTTAAAGCTAAACATGGCTTCTGTTTACAGCATATGAGAGATCTGTGAGTGGCAAAGGCTGAGTTGTATAGAATATTTTGCCAAAAATCACTTCTTGTTTGCAGCAATCTGCTAAAGTCAGATGTATATGAGTGAAGATGAAGGTAAAGTTAATCTCTGAGGTTATCCCTGTTAAAGCGACTTGTTTTTATGAATGACTATTTAGACTAGCTTTGTGGTCTGTAAGATTCAGTGTCCTGTCACTGCTACTAGCCACTCCCAGATGTTTCTGAGAAAAGTGAAAGAAATCTATCTATACAACTGATAAGAGTGATTTTAAGTTTTTTAAGACTGTAGTTAAAATTAATTCATAAGAAAAATTTCCTGTTTCGCCTTTACCTCCAAATATATCTTGCTGATTTATTTTAAACTGTATTATATGCCGCTGAAGTCATAAATAAATAACCCTGTTACTACTTAATGAAAATGTATTCTTGATAAGCTAGAACACAAACTATTACTAAATATATAAATTATTGAAGCACCAATTATGAGATAAGTGCATGAAAAAAGAAGCTTGTGATTTTTCTTTCTAAGTAGTGGCAATGCATGATGCTTCTCAGGGCTGTTGAGTGATGGGGTGTTTCTTCTGTAATAGTTTGAGTGAGGTTATTAACAGTATTTTGTAGAGAAGTTGTTGAAATCTGTGATTATGCACTATCTAAAGTACCGACAGCTTCTCTTCTGTGCCGCTGTTGAAGAGCGTGACCATCAAAGCTATGCTTGCATGCTGCTCTTGGGTTTGAATGGTACTGTCTTTCACTTGGCTTAGGTGGAAGTGCTTCTGTGAGCAAGGAATTGTTCATTGAGCTGTGCTTCACCCAAACATGTTCAATGGCACTGAAGTGGTTTTGGTCATAGGCTGCGGTAGGTGGGAGAGCACAGGTTGCTACCAGATCTGTCAATGTTTGTTTGAGGATTTTCTGTGAGGGGAGCATGCGAGTGTTCTGAAGCTATAGTAACAACCGTCGGTTGGCAATATTAAAGGAAAGTGAACTTTTTGCAAAAGTTTGATTTCATATGTCAAAGTGAACATATCTGAGGGCCTTTGAGATTTGACCCTCATTCTGTGTAGCAATCATCCATATGGTGCTTGCAGCACCTGCACAGTCTGTTGTTTTTTTTAAAAAAAGTTTTTCACATCTTTACGCTTTCTGTCTTTTTCTACATTGTTCTTTCTTTTTCACTTTCCTTTCTAGACTTTTTCTGCCTTTTGCCTGTGATATTTTTTCCTTCCTTTAAGCTGTATAATTTTTCCCATTAGTTGCCTGCCAGCTGGCTATCTGCTTTTGAGGATGGGGCATCTGTAGATGACATAGGTCAAGCTGGTAGGTGTTCTCATTCTCAACTGAATGTCATAGGAGCAAGCAAGCAAAGTTTTTCTTATTTATCTTGGCCTTGTAACTGGTCCCTTCAGTATTAGGGACACAGAAGGGTTTTGCCTTCTTCTAGACAAGGCACGCTCAGATTTGGGTTCTGTACAATTTCATGCCTGCATAACGTCTTGTAACAATCCCTGTCTCTAGGACCTGAGCTTCCTCTCACCCTACCACCTTCTTTTCCTTGTTCCTGCCCTGGGAGGACTTGGGTATGGCAACAGCTACCCACATGGGAAGGGATGTTGACAAAAAATCCAACAGGTGTTTTCTGTCTAAGAGGCAGGCAGCTTGTGCAATAATAGCGAGTGTACAGTGGGGAATGGGGTCTAACACAACCAGCCAACTTTCTGTTACCTCTGATGTTATGACTTCATTAAGCCTTTTTCCCAGCAGCACCAGCTGCAGTGGGGTGTTACTAGCTGTGAAATGCAGAGTGCAGCAAGTCTGCTTCTGCTTGAGCTTGAGGTTTTTTCTGCTCTTTACAAATGGCTGCAAATGGATACTTTCCAAGGTGAATGTGTTAATTATGTCATATGCCTAATGTTACCTGTGTTTTGTGCTGTTGGTGTGGTGCTTTGAAGGGGGAGAGGGTGTGTTGGTTTTTTTTTGTTTTTGTTTTCATAATCTGAGTTATCCTATTCTGTTACCCAGAATAAATGAGTTGGCCAAGTGTTGTCTTTTGTGGAGAATTGTGCCAGGATTTACTAATAGCAGTAGGGCATTCCCTGCTGGGTGCTGTGGATACATCAGCTTAGGCCTTGCACAAACACATCTAAAGCATCAGTGATGCTAATAAGAGTTTTGTCACAGACTTCTGCCAAGTTCAGGATTTTCCATGTGGGTCTGAAGAGAGATGTGGCTTTGCAGTTGTTCTTTGTCTTTGTACTTAGCTTGCATATGACCCATATTTAACCTGAGCGCTCTTGATATGAAGTTTTCTATGTAAGTTCTCTGGTTTCCTGTATCTCAGCTTGGCTGCCTAATCAGGAAGAGGATTTTTAAACAATTCTTTAGTAGGCAACAGAAACAAGTGTGCTTAACATAACTGCAAGTGTGAAATAAGCAACCTTCTGCCGAAAGTTCATATGCCAAACACAGCTAATCCACCATATGTGTGACCTAAAAAGTACAGACATATGGATATTCTTCCCTCCCACGGTTTCTTAGCCTTTTCATGGATTGTAAGTAGCCCAGTAACACTATATGCTTGATCCGTGCATGGGATCTGTGCTGGTATTTTGCAGTTAGGGTTGCTGCATTGCATAGCATGCCTCTAAGTGAAATGAAAAGAATACCATAAGCTTTTCAGCTGTGACATGCCACCTCAGCAGTGGCGTGCCTTTGGGAGAATCAGAAGAGTGTGACAACGTTTCAGTAGCCCAGGAAGGATTTGGTATATCAGCAAATATTCTGTTCTCGATTCTTATTTAAGCAGTTTGTATGTTCCATATGAGTTTTCCTTATGAGGGACATGAATCTGTCTTCACCTTCCGACTACATCTGCTGCAGGTCCTGGAGTTACCCCAGTTCCAGTGTGAAGAAGGAAATAAGACTGGATTCTAGGGAAAATAATAAGAATGCATACTTTCAGAAAATGATTCATTTCTTGGCCACAGCATAGAGGATGTATGGCTGTAATACTCTTGGGATTTGTTTCCTTGCCTCCAAAGATGAGTTACAAAAGATGAAGCAGTGGTCAGCCTTGCACCCTTTGACGTCATTTGAGGTCTGATCCTGCACAGATGATGTCACATAGATGGCAGGACTCTTACTTGTTTGCAAGTAGATCAATACCCATCCTGGGTCCAGTTTTGTGACACATAGTTTGTCACGTGTTCCGTTGCTGCAGAATGCGATATGTTACCCACCCCCATCGAGACTGGAAAACCAAGCATGTATGTACTGGGTCATAGACAAAGTGCAAGTGTATGTTCCGCAATTCTGTAGTAGACAGAATACAGTTTGGCCAAAGTGAATATAATCAGTTCATTTGTATGCACAGCTAAAATTACTGAAGAGTAACTTCCAGATAAAGATTCATTTAGGAAACTGTGGCAACTGCTTAATTAGCTATAGGTATGGCTTTAATTGCAATCTGTAGCCAAAAAAGAATATTTGGTCTACAGGAAGAGGCAAGGAGTAGAACATGTGCATGAGGCAGTTTAATGTTTAAAGTACTGTTTGCAAATAGAAACTATTAAAATAGTGAATCATGCTGGAAAATGGTCCCAAGCCATAAAATATTAATTGATCATTAAGTTGTTGTAAGAGGCACTGATATATACCCTGTATCTAAATGTGTCCCCTTTAACTCCCATTTGCTGTTTGCATATACCAGTAAGGGGGAGGGGGGCAGAATTCTTAAGAATCAGAACATAACAAAATGTTTGCATTTTACGGAGGGTGTGGCGCGCAAAGGCTGACCAATAATTCACCAATAAGAAAGTCTTCATTTAATAGAATAATTGCATTATTGTTAAGGTTTTTCAAAGTAAGAGAACATAGACAGCCATGTCTCTCTTGGGGGACATGGCAGGTATGGAATATGGTATTACAAATTTTATATCAAAGGCCTGACTGCTCTTGTGGTATAAGAAACTATACATGCCATACGGATATGAAATCAGGAGAGGTCTTGAATCTTTGTCCACCTCAGGGCTGAATCTGGAGAAGCTTTTTAGCTTTCAGGCAGAAAGCTGGAGTGATGCAAGGCTTGACCCAGTGAGAACTCTTGAAGAGGCAGCAGAATCTGGGATGCTTTATGTGCCTGTACAGGGGAAGACCCTCAACTGATGGAGTGTAACTGAAGGATGAGGCAGGAGATAGAGGACCTGAGGATTATGTACCAATGCAGTGATGATTCTTCACATGAAAATCTCCCAACTGGAAGTGACACTATGTCCTGTTGTTAAAGCACCCTGGGAGGCAAGTTAGATCAGAGAAAAGGGAAGGAGTGGTCCTTAGGCAATGCATATAGCTTTGGGTCTGTAATATTAATTAACAATATCAGCTGTATAGCACATAAAAGATTACATTGATCTGCAATGCGTACATAAATCTGGAGAAACAGCAGAGCATATGCTGAAGTCTACTGGACTTTTCCTGTGCTTATTGTTGCTTTCTGTGTGTATACTTGACAGCTGTCCTCGAGGAAAATTTGAATTTGATACCAATCTGCTGTGAAAACATACACAAAACAGGGTAATACCTACATTACTTGAATATTTAACATGCTAAAGTGGTGCTAAAATACTACTCAATGGTACTATATATACTGTATTGCTGTATATTTTCTGAAACTGAAGTCTGATAGCTGTATGATAAGGAAAGGAACATGGTAATATTCTTTTCTCTTCTTACTCTAGCTGCATTTAGTGCTCCTCTGCCAATGAGAGGGAAATGTCACAGTTGGGAAAGGGATTGGTTGGAACTAAACCATATTTTCCCGCTCAGAGGACCAGATTCTTCTCTATTTATTTTTTTTTTGTGACTTCTAGCCTTTCTGAACATGGACTAATAATTTCTAATGCATTCTAGCTCTAGTGAGACTTTCTGGCAGCATTGATCCCTCTGCTAAAGAGTGAAGCTTGACATACTATCCTAATATAAGTAATTGACCCAAAGAATATGAAGTATGTGTTCTGAAATTAATACCTTAATTAGATAGCCAGGAATGCAGACTCACTGTTTCAAAATATTCTCTTGGGGAAAAAAAACAAAAACAAAACAACAATCAATCTTTTTTAATTTTTTTTTTCTTCCTGATTTTTTTGTTTTAAGAAAGCCAGTCATCTCATTAAGGAATGGATGTAAATTAAAGAGGAAATGTCTACTTGACCTACGACTACTAGATGTTACTTCTTTGTATTTAAAACTTGTGTCTTCTCTGACCTGGTGACTACAAGAACTTGTATTTATTTTCCCCTCATGGATAATTTGGGATCTTACAAACTATTGCCCCTTAGAAGTGGAATTTATAACAACTAAAAAGCATGACCAAACAACAATACTACAGAAGGTGATGCCTGCCTATAAATGGTGCACTATGGGTACCAGTTTCGTTGTGTATCTGGAAATTTTTGAAGATGTTCTGTAGAACTGAGAAGAGAAGTTTTTTACTTACCAAAGTAGTCATATTTTATTCACTCTGGATTGTTACTGTGAAGTAGTAATGGAAATGCACGCCTCAATTTCAAATGTTTTAATTACTTCATTTTACAAACTTCCACTTTCCTCAATTTCCCTCTACTAGAATATTTGGTCACTGCTTGTACCTTGGTGGAAAAGGGAACGAATGCCTGGAAGGAAGGTTGTCTCCTTGTCTTTTTAGGATGGCAAACCAATGCATCACGCTTACTATGCTGTATGACACATATCTATGTCAATGTCAAAAATGGTGCAGGGAATGGTGAGACCAGTACTTTTCCTCCTCATACTTGGACTGGTACAAGTGGTACTCCTGCGTAGGTCTCACTTGTCCTTCATAGATACATCAGCTATTGTCCATGCTCTCAACTACTCTAGTTCTTCAGTATCAAACCCAAACAATTCCTAGCTAGCCATACTCCCACTTACATTACAAATTAAAACTTGTATAACATGGTCATTTATTTTTTTGGCTCATTTACACTCATAGTCACATGAACGTAGTGATGAAAGGGACTGTCTATCAGTCCTCTGCAACAACACGTGATTGTGCCACTGCCATGAAGCCCATAGGACCTACTCCATGTGGGCAACATGGAGACATAAAGCATTTCTTTTGTGAAAAAATTTAATCTACAGTAAAGATAAAAGACTGCAACTGTTACTATTTTCCTCCTCAGAACACAGTCCTTGCCTAAAGAATCTGTGAGGAATCCAGAGCATTATCCACACTCGGAGTCCTTCTGCAGCACAGGGCTTGGTTATAGCACGACACATTGTTTTGGACCCTATGCACACTTTGTGCCATATGGTACTGGCATCACTGTTGCCATGTTAAAATGGTGCTGCACCATGTTTAGCATGTTTAGAGTAGCATGCACCTGCTGCCTCTCAGCCAAGTAGAATTAACTGTAGGTCAAGTAACTTTCTCTAACTTGACAAAATTCCTATTCTCTGTTGAAGGAGGGTGCTTTTCTGCTCTCTGTTCTATGTTTAGGCTCTTGTTCTAAAGCGTAAACTCACAGGAGTCCTTGATGTGAATTAATTTTCTGTGGTCTTGTTTCAAGTGAAACTAACTTCCATGCTAATCTGTTCTCCGTGGCTGTCAAGCTGTTCGGAAGACTTATTGATCCTCACCACAATAGAAAAGCGACACTTGAGCAACAGCAAACTGCTTTTGAATGTTTTCTGATGCATTGCTGGCATTAATGCTATTCAGCTTAGCACTTGGCCAGATAGATGGTTTTGTTTCACCTGTTGTTGCTCTGTTCTTTGTATATTGTGTTCAAATGCAGAGATGCTTACAATCTAATTTACACAGCACCTTAGAAACAGCCCTCCATTTTTTTTAAACCTAGATCACTGTGTACTACTGTGGTTTTTATGAACAGAGAAACAAATAAATCCTAACATTACGATTTGTTCCAGTGCTGAAAAAAGAGGAGGAAGAATTGCTGGAATCTGTATTATATATGAAGCCAAGTCTGAGAAAGTGTATGGATTAGTGAGGTACTGTAACATGACTGGGCATATGGGGACAGGGCAAATATGTGTGTGTATATACATCTTTTTAAGTGTATAGGTAATGAAAACCATATGGCTGCACTAGTCTTTGGCCATAAATGAGATGAAAGGAAGATGCGTAATGACTGAGACCTGGGAGCATCTTATGGCAATTTAGAGAAGCAGAACTTTGTAGAGCTTATTTTGCCCTGGCTGGTCAGAGGCAACACCTGCTCAGAGATGTTTTTGTGGAACTGTACTAAAAGACGCCTGAG
The DNA here is from genome assembly GCA_013396935.1 of Baryphthengus martii. Taxonomy (NCBI): domain Eukaryota; kingdom Metazoa; phylum Chordata; class Aves; order Coraciiformes; family Momotidae; genus Baryphthengus; species Baryphthengus martii. Next base: position 144,014 of record VWZK01015741.1, read on the forward strand.
AGCTTCAGGGAGGCCTGATGATCAAAGGGGAGGTACGTATGGTAGCAACAGCAAGAAAGCATGTGACAGGGAACAGTGGGACAGTTGTCATACTTATTTGCTGGTGTCAATTCTTTCCAGAAAAAAATGTGTCAAATATGGGTTTTTTTGGAAGCTGAGTTATGATTTAATTGTCAAACTACAGAAAGAAATTAGTAAAAAAGAAATGTGCAGAAACAGGGTGCACCTTGAAAACACACCAATTGGACATAGTTGAACTTTATTATAGTATGTCCAATATACCGAAGGGTTTTTTCATGGGGGACCCTGCAAGTTCCCTGGCATTTCAAGCCAAAATGCCATGCTTTTGGGTGGGTTTATTTGTTCAAGGGCATTTGGGAGGATCTTGAGGTCCCAGACAAATAGCTTGGTATAGATAGCACCTACTCTCAGGAACTTATGTAAGGAACTTAAACGTGTTTTTTTTCAGAAATGAAATCTTTGATAAAATACTATTTTAAAATCCATTTCCAAGCAGCACATCTCAGGATAGCAGTCATACAAGTCAGGTGTCTGATGCAGCTATTTTCATACAGCATGCGGTAAATGTACTGAGTTATACTCTTATTAGTCAGTTTACTGTCCCTCCAGACCTATGAGAAATATGTCCTTTGTTTTATGCCTGGGGCCAAGAATAGTCTCACAAATGCAATTTGGCAAGGAGGAGATGGGTGAGACTCAACATCTTCTCCAAAGGCCACTCAGAAATGCTGTCTGCTGTCTACTCTGGCTGAAAAGCAGAGGCAGGACTGGAAGTCCCTGTAAATAGCAGCCATTCAACAACAGTCTCTTTCCCAGAAAATGGCTGTGAGGGGGAGAGACAAAGAAGGGGAAGGGCACAAGCTCTGCTGCGTGACAGAGAAGCAAATTTTAGAGGGACCAGAAGCAGATGGAGATATAGAAATAGGAAAGAAATAGAAAGAAATAGTCTTTGAAGGGTCCTTAAGATGGGTGCACTGGAAAAAATTGTAGTATGGAGAAAGAAAGAGATGGCCTATCCCTCCTGGGCATTTTTGGCTTTATCAGTGTATGACTAAAAAGAGGAGCAGCACAGATAGTTGGGGTTTTTTTGTTGTGTTTTTTTCTGGCTTGTGCCAAAACAGATTGCTTAATGTTCTGATGAAGATGTAATACAGCATTGTTATTTCCCTTTCCTTTGCACTGACTCTGAAAAGTGAAAATCCTAGGGAATTGCTTGTGTTAAAGACAAATTTCAGGCTTGCATTTTTCATACTACTGCAGTTGGGTTTCTATCCTCTACTGGTGCATGACAGACTGTCAGAGAATGAGTACTTTGTCACAATAAATTAGCTAGTATTTAACATTGGGAAAATCTGTGGATGTTGTCTACCTGGACTTTATTAAAGCCTTTGGTACTGTTTCCCATAGAATTCTCCTGGAGAATTTGACTGCTCATGGCTTGTATGGGTGTGCTTTTCACTAGGTAAAAAAAAACTGGCTGTATGGCTGAGACCAGAGTGATGGTGAAATGGAGTTAAACCCAGGTGGTGGCAAGTCATAGGTAGTATTACCCAAGATTCAGCACTGGAGCCAGTTCTCTTCAATATCCTCATCAATGATCTGGACGATAGGATCAAGGGTACCCTCAGTAAGTTTGCAGATGACACCAAGCAAAGAGGGTCTGTTAGCCTTCTTGAAGGCATGGAGGCTCTACAGAGGGATCTAGACAGCTTGGATTGATGGGCTGAGACCAGTGGTATGTGGTTCAACAAGGCCAAGTGCTGTTTCCTGCACTTGGGCCACAGAAACCCTATGTAACACTACACGTTTGGGAAAGAGTGGTGGGAAAGTTGCCCAGCAGAAAAAGACCTGGGGATGCTAGTGGACAGCTGACTGAACATGAGCCAGCAGCATGCCCAGGTGGCCAAGAGAGGCCAACAGTATCCTAGCTTGGATCAGAAACAGTGCGGGCAGCAGGACCAGGGAAGTGATGATCTCCCTGTACTTGGCACTGGTGAGGTCTCACTTCAAAAACTGGATTCAGTTTTGGGCCCCTCACTCCAAGAAAGACATTCAGGTGCTGTAGACTGTCCGAAGAGCAATAAATCTGCTGAAGGATCTAGAGCACAAGTCTTATGAGGAATAGCTGAGGGAACTGGGCTTGTTTATCCTGGAGAAAAGGAAGAGGTGATTGAGGCACCATCCCTGAAGGAATCTAAAGGATGTGTATATGTGGTGCTGATGGACATGGTTTAGTGGTGAAGTTGGCAATGCTGGGTTAACAGTTGGACTCAATAATTTTAAAGGTCTTTTCCAACCTCTCCCTCAGGTCACAGTGTTCAGTCAGGTGGAGAGGGGAATGGGAATCCTCTATGTTATATATCTTGTCTGACTATTGGGCCTGTCGCAACGTAGGTAGGATGTGATTCCATTTTTCAATCTCACTCTCTCACTTTCTGATGCTTCTTAATCTTCCGACCTCCTCCTGGAGCTCTGTCACTAAGTGAAGGAGTTCCTCTACCTGAGGGCACCTCCCACAGATCTGCTCTCTGCTGCCATCCTGCACCGATGTGAGAGCCTGGCACAGCCTGCAGCCTGGGTGGCTGCGTGTTCCCACTGGAGCTCCAAGAAGCTGCTTCAGTCATGGTGGGTGCAGAGCTTAGAGAGGCCATGGCTTTCTGGGTGGAAACCATTCCTCCCTGGTCAGAGCTGACAGAGCTTTCAACACCCTTTCTGCATGTCTTTCTGTGCCACTCTCTGACTGAGACGCTGCCCCATTTGCCAGCCCTGGTCACTGCACTCCACAGGGGCTGCTTTTATAGACGTGATCGCCGTTGCCCTGTCAAGGCCTAGGCCTCCTCAGCCTCTCCTGCAAGAGCTGCTGACTCCTGGCAGGTCTCTCTGCTCCCCTGGAATTTCCCTACCAAAAGAAAACCCCTATATGCTGAGATCTACTGCTCCACTGCAGGTCAGGCTGGCTCCAGAGCAGTTCTTTATACAAATAAGAGATTTCTTAATTGAGTTTACCAGTTTAAAGTATTAAGTCACTCATGTTAGTAATAAAATGGAAAAGAGAAAATCTGAATATTTAGGAGCTGAGCATGCATGGGAGGAGGCCATCACCTACAGAGTTGGGATAGCTGTCTGCCGAGCTCTGTGTTCAGTTGTCCCAGTATGACTGGACTCACCAGGACACATTTGCAAAGAGAGGACAGAGCAGCTGTCACCTGCCAGGGCCAGAGAGGAGCCACATCTGTCTGATGTCCTGTTGCTGATGGGGAGCCAGCACAACGTGGTCCTTGGTACCTTCCAGCAGTGTGGAGGTCACACCATGGTTGGGGGAGGCCCTGCTTGGTGACATGAAGCAGCAAGAGCCATGTTGAAAGAGCAGGGAGGTGAGAGGCTTTCTGTCTCCTGTAGCCTGAATAAAGAATCCCCTTTACTTTCCTTACAACTCAAATACTGTTTTCAATCTGCTAGGAAGGAACCTGCAGGCACTACGCACAGGGAAGATGCTTAACAAGTAATAAAGAATAGCAATAACAACTGATTAGGTCTGGGCAGGTAAGAAGAGGGGGAATACTTTGCAAATATTTAAAATCTTAAATATATTGCAAGCAAGTCTCTCCATGCAGTATTGTTAATTACCTAGACAACAGAAGCTGTGCAATCACCTTCAATCACGGGCTTCTACTTAATGAGCTTTTTGCAAGGTATTGCTATTAATGCTGTTCTAACAGTTTGTGCAAATTTCTAGCTTTTTTTTCCCAGCGCAGCATTTCAAATCAGGCTATAAAATTTATTGGTAAAAGCCACTTTCTCCCCCTATTAAAGTAAGTAGATGAAAATACTTAGTGGCAGAGCTGAAAGTGGCATCCTCTGGGCAGAGTGATGGGATTGTCCGACCACAGTGGACAGCTACAGCTGTGCTGCCCAGTGTGGCATGACTTAGCCAACTAATTGCTAAAAGTCTTGGGGAAGTCTCACAAATTCAGTGGAAACACTTTCACATTCACATTATTAAAAATGCTTTCAGTGGGAGGAACTGAAACTTACTCATTGCTCATCCATAGTTAACTAAACTCCTCCTCTGTTGTACCAGCCCCATTCAGAACACCACCAGTATAGGAAGGAAGTTGCTCCAGTTGATACCAGAAAACTGAGAGCAAAGTTTATCCCAATTTGCCTGTTTCTGTTGATTTGGCTGAACTTTTTTCTTAGATGTATGCAATATTACATCTACTCATGAGATTCTGCTGACAGGCAGCTCTTATGCATTTGGTGTTAATTGTCCCAAAAAAAAATAATGAGAGGGAACACTCAAGAGTGATTCTGCAAGGATGATATTGCCCTGGAAGCAGTTCTTTACAGACAAGGTAAGAGTACTGTTTAGGACACTATTCCTTCACTTTTACAATCATAGATTTCCTTTCTGACACTGCTTTGTTCCAGGTTAGGTTTGGACAGTGCACTAGAATGGTGAAATATAAGAAACAGTGCAGTATTTTGACCCCCAGCAGTTAGCATTAAATTCTGTGAGATGCTTCCCCTAACAAGTATTGATTAAACTACTGGCAGTTTTTACAAAACATTTATGGAGGTGAAATATCTATATCGCAATTATCAACCATCACGCGAGACATTTTACTGTTTAAAAAAATGTGCATGTGCTATCTGAAGATATCACTCTGTGTAGAATCAGACAATATAAATACCATATGTCATGTTATGTTTGTGTCCGTATGATACGTCAAGCTGGAGGCTGGATTGAGGAAGAGGGGAGATTTTAAAAAGACAACCCACAGGCAAAGAGAGGCAATTATCCCAGTTGCCTTTTTTTTTTTAGGTGTTTTCTAAGCATAGAGCTATTCATTTTGAGAAAGATTGGACCTTTATGTGAAGTTCTTATATGAGAGATAGTACATAAGCTGCTATCACTGGCATTTGTAACAATTCCTGGTGCCACAAAGGCTGTCTTGTGGATGGTCTGATGTTCAGAGTGCTCCCTGTCCTGGTTTCCTAGGTGCTCTGGGAGTTGTGCAGGGGCAAGGAGTTCTGCAGCTCCTTCTGATGCCTCTGTCCTGATCTCTTTCCTGGGGATGTGGGGAGAAAGGAAGCTGGAGTATGTGTGGGAGGAAGGATGCAGGACCAGAGCTCGGGCCTGATGAGTTGAAGGGAGAGTGGAAAGAGGAGTGCAACCAGCTCCCAAAACAAGTGGGCACTCACCAGTCCCTTCTGGAAAACAGACACTGGGGAAAAAATTCCTCTTCTAGGAGAAAATTGAACACTTCTGAATTACAGTGTTTTGTCTGGTTTTAATACCTTTCTTCATCTCCAAGTAACCGTGCTTTCAAATGAACTTTGTTGTTGTTTTTTCTTGTTTGATTGTAAGTTATTGGCCTCTCCCCTACAAAAGTCTTGAGTCAGTTCTGTTTAAACAGTTTCTTTACTGCTCTGGAGATGGACAGGAGGCAGAAGCTTAAAGTTTCAGAGGGACCAGCTTCCTCTCCACTGAGTTTAGCTGTAGCTTTAATTCCATTCCCCTTTCGCTCCCCACCCCATCCACCTTTTTTTTTTTTCCCCTTAAGATTCTTTCTTGTGCACAGGTGAGAAACAGCCACAGAATAACTTCTGTTCTCTTGTGAGTGCTTCAATCTACTGTCTCAGAGGAAGGTACTCTGAGTCAGGTCCTCCTCCCCACTCGGCGATATAAGCAGTAGCAGTGTTCTGGTTCAAGGAGTTGTGGCATTTGAAAGGCTATCATTGTTTATCCTGAACTACAAAAATTTCTCTCCATAAATTTGATTTGTTACACATCCACAAAATATTTTAATTTTGCCGAGGTACAGGATGTCTAATGCATCATCACTGAGTTCTCAGCTAGCACTAGTGATGCTCTGTTGCTGTTATGAAGTGTTGTCACTTTGATTAGTGGTCTTAAGGGGTTCAGCTGCATTCCACTTCCTCTAATGTATATTCCTATAATAAATGGCGTCTCAGCTTTCCAGCATAAGCCAGTAATGTTGTTAACTGCCTAGCCCAAGAGATGTGAGAACATGGCAAGGTGTTAGTAGTTTCACTGGACTTACTGGTCAATCATCTTAGAGTTCAGAAACTGCTACAAGCCCCCAACTGCAAGAGAAAAGTAAATATTGCACAGATTAATTTTCAGTCTTCATCCAAGACAGATCTGTTCAGTCCTAATGACATCTGCTCGTGGGATTCTTCTGGGAGAAAACAAAAACCTAAGGCAAGAAATAACATCTAGGGGACTAAAATGTCAGAGAAAAGATTGTTAGAAATAGTAACACTAAACCAAACTCAACCAGAGAAACATTTCCTGTAAGTCACAATTGTGTGGCTTGTTTATTTTCGTATTTATTTTTAAGCTTGTATCATGTTGTTTGATCATTGAGCTTATTTTAGCCCTTCATGCATAGTTTTAAGAACAGCTAGATGATTATTCTTTTTTCTTGTTTTACTTAGAAGAAAAATGTTTTCCTACAAAAAATGCGTTATTGAAAACAGCAACAGTGATGGAAGCTAAACCATTCCATCATAATATGAATAGCAAATAAGGCAGAGTATATATAAATTAGGAATTCTTGCATCTGCTTTGTGGTAAGATTTGTTTAACATTTTGATTGCAATGTATCTGTTCCCCAACACAGCACCTGAGAAAGTTTAACACAGTTTCATTCAGCAATACTTGCTTAGAGGCTTGAAAAGAAACTTTAATCAATGGAGGTTATCAAAGTTTAGAAGGTATCACTTCCAAGGTGTCAGACTAATTTCTTTCTTTAAGGATTTTTGCTGATGACCTCTGCATTGAGTTTGGTCTCAATGTCAGCAGGTCTTAATCATGATCTTTATTGTATATGACAATCTCGATGTCTCTAATATCTAGGCTTTCAGAATTGTGGGTGGTTGGGGGGGATTGCTGTTTGGGTTTTTTTGTTTCGTTGTTGTTTGTTTGGGTTTTTTTTCCTGAGTCAAAAGGTGCTTTGAGCTATATTCAAAAGGGATGTGAGGAGTGTTAGTGCTGTGTTTATGAGGAGCTGTCACAGGTGTCTGCTGGACTGTTACAGGGCTGCCAGTTACTCAGCTTCTCCAGCTGAGCTGTGGGCACTGCCCTGCCCATTGAAAAGGCACAGACTGGCAGTACAGCATGATACTCACCCACAGCACCGGGTATTTTGCCCATGCGCAGTTATGTGAGATTGCAGGCTGCAGAGGGTCTGTCCAAAAAGCATGCACATCTGTGCAGATGTGACAACTAGAGTCAGCCTTCAGATCCGCACAACAAAACTCTTCCTCAAAACCTTTTGTTTCTCAGGCAGTAGCAAAGGCTAGACATCTTTCATTTGTTTAGGTGTATGAAACTAGGCGTGAATCCTATAGATTCGGGAAGGGGAGGGATGACTAACACCTATCACTGCCCTGAGCTTAGTCATTGATTAAACTTGTTTTCAGTGTAAGTTTTGTTATTTTTAAAGTAGAGTTACAGTAAGAATGTCTTTTCTCTTACATATTTTCCCTCTAATTACTTATACAGAGAAGTGTCACATAAGATGGTACAGGTTCTGTAAGAGACAGCAAGTATTTGGAAGAAAGAAAACATCTATCAGGGAGCCGGGAGAATCCTGAGATCTCAATGACAAATCTTTCAAGGAGTTCTTTCATCAAGTTCTTTCATCTTCCAGCTTCTGCTTTAGTTGAGAAGCAATAGTCTTGAAGTACAGGCTGTGCATCTATAACCAAAAATGATGACAACTGAATTGTACTAAAATTAATATCCTAAAATGAGTGGGCAAAAAATATTCATGTATCTTGTATGCTAGGGTTGGAAGTATAGGGTTTAATTACTGGCAATATTTGACAAATGAATTTTCAGCTTATGCATATATAAAGTCCCTGGTATCCTGATGCTGATGCACATAAATATAGAATGCTTTGCTGCTTAACAGAAAAACAAAATTTAGCATTATGTAGGTTTTTAGGACATCTCTCTTGGTACATAACAGATGTTCTGATTTCAGAGAAATGCTGAAATAGTTTTGATTGTGCATCCTTGCTAAAACCAAATAAATGCACAAGGATATTTTGCGGATTCCCAACTGAGAAGTGTATGAAAACCTGTGTAGTGCCACAGTGTTTCTTTTTACAGTGTAGAACTCTCATTGAAATGAAGTGAGGGAATTATGCCTATGTTGGCTCCTTGGATATTGTTCCTCGCAAGCTTATTTGCAACTGGAAAGAGAGAAGGATGTTGAGAGATGCATGGAACAGTGATGCTTGTGTGGCCTGTGCAATGCCAAGATTATAAGTAATACTCATTAAATAAAGAACTCCATTGGTAACAGTGCTTCTGTACCAAAATAATTTTGGATACTTTTAACTGAAGCCTCTGAGAACCTACACATAGATACGTTCTCAAGTCGTACTTGAGAACAAATTTTCTATCAACCAGAAAAGCAAGATCCAATGTCTGGAAGCTGAGGAAATTTCAGACTAGGAGCGTGACACAGTTTCTCAACAATGAGGGTAGACAGCAATTAGAAAGCTGAAATAACAGCATTTCTAGACATTTAGGTCAATATCAGATGTCTTTGGGAAATATATGTTTTGTTCAAGCATATCTTCTTACGAGAATACTCTTGTAAGTGTATTAAGACTGAATGCAAGAATTAAGAAATTAAATTCTCTGAAGGGATATTAAGAAAAGAAAGGTTGACTAGATAACTTCAGTAGTACCATGCCTTCCATTAAAGGGTATAGTTAATTTTGTTTTATTTTACAGTTTTATGGTAGATCTCCATATTATATGGTTATGTATACATTAGGTTATGTACTCTATTTCATACTTGGACATATATATGTGAGTTGGAGGCGTGGCTGCTTCTCACAGTGCTGTTGGTCCTCTTAACAACTTCACCTTTTGGATGTTAGGTACTGTCTTACGAAGACTTTTTCAGAGATTCTAAGTTTTCCCTCAGCCCTAAATATGCCAGTTTCCTGCCAAGGTTTATGCCAACATCAGAATCCAAATGTCCTTAATACAGAACAGAGGCAAATGTCAACGTGTTTCTGTGCTTTTGGTACCGCGCAAAGTAGAGCACCACTCATGGAAAAAAACTTTTCTGCATTATTCTTTGAGGTGAACGTAACGGCTCCAGATACTGAAACACCCTATGCTTTTTGAATATGGTTGGAGATAGTGGATGTTTTAATTCCAAAAACTCCTTGCAAGGTCCAGCTCTTGAGGAAGGAGTTTTTGTCTCTTGGTTCTAACAAATATCTTCTTACTTTTTTTCCTCCTATTCAATTCCTATGGACTTTCTACTTTGAAATTCAGGTGACAAGAAATGGATAAGATAATTGGATAAGATAATTTCTGTAAACCTAATTAGTCCTTCTAAAGCTTTATGTGTGTTGATGAAGTATTTTTTTGACTACAAAAAACTGGAAGGGACAAAAATTATTGTGGTGCTGTGGGGACACTTGAGTCATCTAACAGACTACTCATGAGTATTCCCACCTACTTGAGTATATTTTAAAAAAAAAAAAATTCAACTGAAAAAAACAACCCAGTGCAAGATTTTATATCCATAGAATAATGCTGTAATTTGTCAACACTTTTACTAATAATGCATAGCTTCAATATAAAGTAAACCTCATTTCAAATTTATGATTGCCTGCAATTTGGTCTAGAATATATGTTTTCAGACAAACATGACTAAGCAACACTGGAAATATAGAAGCAAAGTTTAATTTCTGTTGCCAGGAATTAGCTGAACATACTGGATCACCTTGGAAAAAAATAAATGGAGGAGAGAAATTTTATATGTAAACCAAACATTAAATCTGTATTTCCCTGAGTTACATATCTTGACTGCTACTGAAAATGCTTTAGATCATTATATAACGAGATTTTACCATGTTTGGGGGGTTTATTACACTTGAGAAACTGTGCTGTGTGGAATTAATTGTTGGTAATGGTGAAATACTATGGTTTGAGTTTCTAGGTGTTCCTGAGCAGACTGGCTCATCTCTGGGCTTCCTACAGTATACTCAGCTTAAGCTTTCTGAAAGGAAGATGCGGGTGCTCATAGAGAAGCTGAGAGAGATATTGTGGATCTCAACAAAAATCAATTTGTAACAATGTTGGAGAGTCCAATAACTGAAAAATCCTCAATGTGGTGACAAGAGTGAGAGTGCAGAGATTTCCATCAGGGCTTTTATGCAAAATTCATACTGACTTGATTGCATACATATGCTTGCACAAGATCAGTTAACTCAAAGGACACGTTTCCCTGACTCTGGACTGGGAGAAGGGGAAGGTTCAGATACTAAAGTCGTAGAAAAGAGAGAAGGAAATGTAAAACAGTTACGTGATTTTTTTTGTTGTTGTTGATCCTAGGTGTTTTAATTTGCAAAGAATAACCCATATCCTTATTTTAATATCTATGAAAATAAAATGGGGTGTGTTTGTTTTTTTGTTCCTGTTGCCTGAGAATTGGGTGTTATGGTTTATGAAAGATGCAAAACTGCTTAAAAATTGCATTTTCATCTAAACTAGTGCAATTTGGGTGGAAAAAAAAATAGTTGTGGAGTAAAAGGCTGAGAGGCCTATTTGTCATCATGGGGATTTGGGGTGGGATGGGTTTTTTGTTTGTTTTGTATATCTTCAAAATATCACTTATATTGTAAAACTTTATGCCTTAAGGCCAATTTTGGAATCTTCTTTAGTCTTGCATCTGTAGGCATCACAGAGATAACAAGATTCTTGCAGAAAAATTGAAAATGAAGATATTCATCTTCATTTGCCGAGTTTTCTTTTATTCTGTTTTCAGAGAGAAGTACTTTTTACAAATTGCATATGTATCTGGAAAACAGCCTAAAGCCCACTTAAATAGCATGGAATTAATCTAGATACCTTTGTTTTCATAATAGGATTTATTACTCTACACTGAACGCAGATATAAATATCATACAATGTGGAAAGAAAATAATTGCAGTTGAAAACTAATTTGCATTTTTGGTAATTATTTCAGATATTAGTTAATATAGATATTAGTTAATCTACTTTAAGTGCAAGGCTCTTTTTTTGTTGTTGTTAATTTAAGGTCAATGAAAATGCAAAAAAGTTTGAGGTGCTTGTCTTTTAAAAGTAGTAGTTGCCAGCATCTCTGACAGGGTCAATTGGAAATATGTAAATATGAGGAGGTAGTGCTACTGAAATGAAAGGACAGTTTGTTCTAGCTGAGGATTTGCTCTAGTATTTTCTCTTTAAAATTCTGTATGCCTGCATGAAAATATGCTTATTTTTACTTCTCAAAATAAACCTTTTTGCAGATGCTCTGCAGGCTCATAAACATCTTAACGTCAGCTTTCAGAATTGCTTTTATTAGCAGCTGGAACTCTGTTTTGATTGACTGGTAGTATGAAATCAAGAGCCCTCCACTGAATCTCGTGGAGTTGCATCAGTAGCTCTGAGCAAAAGTGAGATCATGCCATTGACTTACTGCAGTCTAAACTTTGCATTTTATCCACTGCACATGTATTTTCTGGATTGGGACACAACAGTCATCTCTTTGCTTCCCTGGGAACTAACTTCATTAATAAATGTAATATACAGTAATAGTGCAGACTGTTTTCCATTGCCTTGTGTTTTTTATTTGCCACCTACACTGTGCAATGCGAAGGTAAAACTCATATAATGAAGAGTGAACAGGGAGTGAAGAATGAACATTCTTCTGATTTTATTTATTTTATTTTAAAAAGATCTATCACTCTTCTGATGCCTTCTTAGCATTCAGATTTGTTAGGGGGAGAATAGAATGATTCAATAATCATGACACAGACACAACAGGCTGACTTAAAGTCAGGGTTCACTTCCTGTTTCTGCCATCAGTGTTGTTTTGAGACTCTTAATCCTTATGCTCTCAGTTCCCCTATGTGTAAAATGTGGATAGCAAGTCTTTCTTGTTTGAGGTGATTTTAGGGAAAAATTGATTTACTTCTGTAATGTTTTGTTTGCAGCATTGAGCTTCACAGTCAGAACTGTAACAAGAACTTAAAGGGGAAATACAGGTAACAGCCTGTGAAGGGTAAAAAGTGACAATCAGTCATGTAGTTGTAACTTGTAAAAACAATACCTTTTTTTTTTTCTGTTTTATATATTCTCAACATCTCCCCCTCCCATGCACAGTCCCCATCACTCCCTGGAGCTTTTCTGTTGTGATGCTTGTCAACAAAACGAGTAAAGTACTCGCCATTAGACATTCAGCTGAGACCATGCCCTTATCTCTGGTGTGGTGCTGTGCCTAGTTCTCCCACAGATGCAGCTGCTTTAGAGTATTTCAAACCATACCAGCTCTGAGCAGACAGTAAAGAAGTGTAAATAGAGCACAAAAATCCTGGTATAATTACTTTTTGCTTTATTTCTACTTGTTGAGAGGAGGGGATGTCATGACTAGTGTGTCGTGTATTCAGTGGTAGTGTTTTAGATTGGAAGTAGTTGAGATTTACATTGAGAAGACTTGTGGTAGAGGAGAGTTGGAGATAAGCTTCAGAGATTTGTATGTGGGGTTATTTTTGACTTTACCAGAAATTAGGAGAGTTTGTGATCCTCTAAAGAAGCCAGTTTTAGCACAAGTAGCAAATTTGATGGGTGATTGTAATGTTGAAAAGATATTTACAAATGAGCAAGGATCAGTGAAAACTGGGTTTGCAATTTACACAAAGCTTGACAAACAGACCTCCTATCTTTGAACTTATTTTCAGCCTGTGGTAACTTTTCTTCTGGCTTTCAAATAGGCTTTGGATATTGAAGCTTTGCACTGTGGCTTTTGGGTAATTGTGTGAAAATTTAGACCTTTTTGATTTGTGAAAAAAACATTTTTTCCAACTCCTCGCAAATTTGAAACAGAAGTGTTTCTGTCCATAAGACACATATTCGGCCTTGAGATACCTTGGGGAGGGTTAGGTAGAAACTCAAAAGCTTTATGTGAACCAAAGGATACGACTAGAAAAATCTGATTTGGGAGGGATCCTTCTCCAGCAGCGCAGGAATGGCATAAACAGAGCAAACCTGAGATCCAACAGATAGTTACATATCTGTGATTCGTTGTCACAGCTCAGGTCAGAGCATCCTGAAAGCTGGTTTAATTTTTGATTGCTGCGTACGATGACTAAGAGATCATAAGTAGCAGGGAGGACAGCAGGAAAACAGTACGTTTGAATCATCTCCTGTTTTCACTTTCAACGGGTCTTCAGAGGCAACATCTGGGAGGAACACGTGTACTTGTCTCATGACTTCCATCGCTGCTTTCTTTTATACTCCTTTGTAGCTTAAAAAGAGTTTCGCCCCCAAGTATCCATTTTTTTCATTGCTTTTCAGGATGTTGAGCCCTGAAGTAAATACATGGAACACTGCAATTTCAGCTTACCAAAAGAAACAAATAAAAAAATCTTCTTTGTTGCTGAAATAATACTTAAGGCTTCTGAGTGTCCTAGTAGTTCTTTTTCATTCCAAGTACCTGCTTTGGAATTTTGGTAAATGTGATTTTGACATAGCAGAATGAGGTATGACCCAGCCCTCTCAAAGTCAGAGTATTTAATTTTAAAATTGTTGCCTGTTGTCTGATTTTTTTTTTCTAAGTTCCCTTGTTAGACAAGGAAAAAGCACCAAAAAGATAGTTTATAATTCTCTTCTGTGTAAATGTTCTGTACTTTCTGAGTTTCTTAATTTTCTTCCCTCTTCTGAAATCTTACTGCTTTTTTTTAGACTGATATAGAGTAATATCTTGTTGTGTTTGTCTTAGTCCTCAAGGTGTAAGGGCAGGACCTACATTTGGAAGACTAGTGAGTGTTCCCTTTCTATGCCAAAAGGTACCCAAAAGAATTTTTCCTGTCTGTCTTCAGTAGTAATGGTGAATCATTGCCCTCAGCACCAAATCTAATGCGAAGGATGATAGGAACTGAAACCAGGTAAGTTGCCATGCTTTCTTAAGTTTGCCATGCACCGTCAATAAGAATTTTCACCATTGAGCCTGAGAGCTTAATTCCTACTCTATCTTTCTGTTCCCTCAACAATTCCAATAAATTTAATATTGGATTTCATCTGCTGTACAACAATAAAACATAATATACAGATGCGTTTTTCACCCCCAAAGAGCTGTTTGTTTCTCAAGCACTACATCTGGGAGTCCTCCATGATAGAGTCATCTTTTGTTCAATTTCTTCTGTTGCAAAGAGCTGTACATTTCTCAAACACTATATTTGGGAGTCCTCCATGACAGAGTCATCTTTTGTTCAATTTCTTCTGTTGCAAAGAGCTGTACATTTCTCAAACACTATATTTGGGAGTCCTCCATGACAGAGTCATCTTTTGTTCAATTTCTTCTGTTGCAAAGAGCTGTACATTTCTCAAACACTATATTTGGGAGTCCTCCATAACAGAGTCATCTTTTGCTCAATTTCATGTGTTGCTGACAAAGTAATTTTTTTATTCTTTTGCCTAATGTCTATGTCCATTTTAGATAAAGTGGAAGGAGCTAGACACTTATGTCCCCATTAATGTTCATCAGGGATCATCTGTCATAATTGGAGATTCTTGGAGGGACTTGTTACTAAACAGGATTTAAGACTCAATTAACTCATCTTGTGATGAATTGATGACTTGTATTTAACAACCAATACAGCTGGAGAAGTCATAGTAGTTGCAGTCTTGACTGCAATGCCTTTTTTTTCTGGAGGTGGTCTGATACCAGCTCTAAGTGAGAGTGAGTTCAGTGGGACTTAGATGCAGTTCCTAGGTTCTGCAATATATCACCCAGTGGTCTAGAGAAAAATCCTGCTACTTTCAGTTTATATGAGCATAATGTGATGGTGTGTAGCTGTCCTGCTCAGATATCTTTGCTGTGAATAAGGTCGTCTTACACAGAGGAGGGACACAGACTGTGTAGGTCAGTGACCTCTTGCTAGATTGGTTAAAAGTACTACAAGGCATTGGTCAGAACTGTTCAAGGATTAGTATGTTCCTCCTACAGTTAACTTACTTTGTATCTTATGCTTGTGAAGTGGAAGCAGTTGCCATCATAGAGCAGTGTGCAGGGTTGTCGTCCCACCATGACTCATCTGCATTGCTGCCCACGCTTCATTCTCTCCACTCAAGAGTGTAGATTTTGTGACTTTGTAAGAGCTCAAGGGAACCTTTAGGAAAACTGTATGGAACTGTTGTGGCTGTGCTTCTCCCTTGCAGGATTGGGAGGAAAAAGCTGCTTCAGATTATTCCTGCAGCAAATGAGAATGGAGAAAAGGCCTGAGTAGATGCAGGGCTTCACCGGTTCCAGGTGAAAATTTGTGCACTTCCAAACTGACATTCATGCCTAAAGCTAGAGAGCAGTTAGTTGTTTTTAACACTAAGGAGTATTCATTGACATTATCTTTTTGGTGACCCTCTTTGGCACAGGTGAAAAGGACAACAGGGATATGTGAGGAGGGATAAAGATTTTTCCACTGAAGCAGCAAATGTTTTTTTAAATATTTTTTTTTAAGCCTCTTCCGGGATGTTCCATATTCAAACTTTTGTCTTTTAGTTCTCTGTTTGGAAAAAGAGGAAATCTGTCCCATAACACTGCTATTTTTGTTCTCAGGAGCTCAAATTAATTTGCTTTCTTATTTCAGAGAGTAATATAAAGGTCTTTGGCCAAGAGAGGTTTTTTTTCTTGCATGTATGCGATACAGCATTGTGCTCAACAAAACGGAGATTCCCAAGAAATGCCTGTAGTTGCTGTCCTAACTGAAACATAAACTTTGTCTAAAGCTTTTATTTTGAGATTTCAAACAGTGCTCTTACTTAGGAGTTTGTTTCTCCTAATAATGAGACTCTAATTAATGACCAGTCTCTTCTTGAGATGCTGATTTTGATTAGCATATTGTGTCCATCAGCCTGGACAAGTTACCTGCTTGGTTGCTGTCTAGTAAGAGACCTTGTATTTGTAGACATTTTTATTAGTACATTTATACTCCAGTAACACAGCTTATCACAGTTATTTGCGTTCCTGGGTGTACAGTACCAGCTATTTGTCACGTTGATCCCTTTGTCATCAAGTGGCACAGGAATTTTGGATGTGGAGTCAGTCTATGTATACTCCCTTACTCAAAGTTAAGCAGCAGAAGCATTTACTTATGCAGGGGTTCTGGCAAATGCCTGCTGTCTTCCCCTACAGAATAACCGTAGCATTTCCATAAACACAGCTTCTACCTTTCTGAAATGCGCACCACTTTATGTAAAGAGAAGAGGCACAAATCAATCTTCACTTTTAGGAGTGTAGCTCTCTTCCAAATGGATACTGAAGTGTGCTTAGTTTGACATGTAACAGGTTGTATTTCACACTCCAAGTGTGGAAAGTTTCTTACCACAACACAGTATTAGACCAAAACAGGTGTCTTTTGAATTCAAGCAGGAGACCCATTAGACTGAGTCTGCTCTAAGAGAAAAGAAAGGAGAATGCCTGGATTGCATTTATGCACAAACAGAAGTTGACCATTTGTGTCAACGTTTCAAACCTTATGCTTTTTTTAACCCGGCCCTTTTTTATCAAAGCAAATTAGAGAAGAACAACGGCCTTTGGAAATGGATATCATCAGCAGAACAATAGATACTGTAATGTGAACAACTATAACTTCAAAGGGAATGAAGTCTATGCATCAGTTGGCAGCGGGACAGGGACTTTGCCTCATACAATAAAATAACACCAAAGGTGGCCTTTCTAGTCATGCTTCTAAGTGGTAGGATCCCCTTCCATTCATCTATGGTCCATAATCCTTGCGCATATCCATATACTGTTTTCTTTTTAGGGCCGTTAAGCCCATCCCAGGAAGCTTTATTTTTCATAAAACTACCCCATATAAATTTAATTTCCACTTACCCTCTTTATTTTCTAGCTTTATTCCTTATGCCAGTTTATGCTGATTTATTATATAAGTGTAATTGAGCACAATGAAACTGGTAATTGCATTACCAGTTACCTCTTTCTTCCATTCTGAGATGCTTCTATTGTAAGTACTCAGACTGTTTTATGCTAGCTCATCACCTGCTGATGTAACTACTGTACCTTCTAGGTTTGCTAGAAGCATGTGCTAGAAGCACATGTACACATTTTGTTACAGTATTAAAATAAAATATAGTCACCTGTATATTAAATTCATACATTGTGAATTGTACTGCAAAGAATCTTGTGAAAAAATAAAGGTTATTCTAGTTTTAACTTTAGTCAGACTGGCTTTTTTTGTCTAATGAGATCTATACATTTTTTTTTTATTTACACTTGAAGTTAGTTAGTTGAATATTGTGGTTAAAACTTCTGATTTGCCCTTAACTTTATTTTACAGAAATTTCCTCTTGAATGTCTCTCTTACATGAGACGTACTGTTTGATGCGCTTTTTTTTTTTCTTCCCTTGGCACTGTAGTTTAATTCTCTTGGTGACTGTGTAGACGATTTGTTGAATTTTAACATGTTACTCTTCTGTTGAATTTTCTGGATACCAAAACGGGTTTTTCATTTTTTTCCTGTGCTTGTCATATACATGTATTAGAGGCAATAATGAAAATTCTGTATAAGTACTTCCACTGACTACAGTAAGTATAGGATCATAGAAAGTCTCAAGTTGGAAGAGATCCCTAAGGATCATAGAGTCCAACTCCCTGCTCCTCACAGGACTACCTAAAACTAAACCATATGACTTCAAGGAGCATCATCCAGATGCTCCTTGAACTCTGACAGGCTTGGTGTGGTGACCACTGCTCTGAGGAGCCTGTTCAGTGACCAACCACTCTCTCAGTGAAGAATCTTTTCCTAATGTCCAGTCTGAACTTCTCCTGACACAGCTTCATTCTATCAGGGTGTGCCTAGACAACGGAAGGAGTGTGCTGTCAACTCTAAAGCTTCCTTCACTTTCCACTTGCCTTTCTACATTTTCTTTATGCATGGCCAAATTTTACAGATCTCTTTCCTGTAATTAAAAATCCCTGTTTTAAAATTACTATTTAAATAACATACTTGACCTGTTTCAAAGAGTTCAAATTCTTAAAGATCTGAAATTGCTTATGTACCTCATCTCTTTGAAAATTAATTGGATTGAAAAGCTCTCAGCTTGAGGAATGTGGGTTTTGAAACGTTGAGATGTCTTGTGAGACTGCATGAGCAGGCTTGACATCTCTCTTCCATTTATGTACTGATCTACTCCATATGGGTATAAGAATGAGCATTTCTTTAACAGATGAGTAAAAAGGTATCCTTTATTATTTTTACCATTTCAATTTGTGCTGTACTGAAGTGTGCTTAATCTAAGATTAATTTTATGTCTCTAATTTATTCTATGTCCAACTTTACAAAGAAGGAAATTGTTCGAATTAAAAGGATATTTTTAAATTTTGGTTTTTTACACATTTATTGCAGGAAAGACAAATCAGCAGAAGGCAGTTTTGTAAAAGTGCACTAAGGGAAAAAGAGATCATCATGTCTTTGCTTGTCCTGCAGAGGATAAAGCAACTTCCTAACCTTTTATGGGTGACTTTTCAACAGTGATACTCAGAAGCAGACCCCACTATTTGAAATAGCTTCTCAGATTGCAAAACCTTACTGACCTAATCCAACAGCTGGCTGTTGCCTAGATTGGTAATCCTGTTCACCCCTCCAACCAAAACTGTGGCTCTGTGGTCTTGCTTTCTGTCTTGCTTTTGATGCTGCTACTAACTGATCAGACAGGACAATGCCAACAAAACAGATAAAGATGTTTTTTTTCTGTTTGTTTGTTTTTCCTCTCCATTGGTTTTATTTTCTATTTTAGCAGATGGAGGTAGGATTATTCCGTTGTCAGTGAAGCACTGGAAGCCAATTTAAAGTGAAAACGGGATGCTTGTTGAAGGAATGGGATAAGGAAAGGGAGCAGCAGCACCTCATCTGTCTACATCAGGTTCTGTCTTGTGCCACCTTGCCCCTGTGCTACAAACCCACGATCTTAGGTGGTGAGCTATCTGCCAGCTTCAGGCATTGTACACCTCTAATGCAGCACAAATCCAGAGCAACCAAAATTGTTTCTTTCCAGCTTACTGGGGTAAAGTATCCAGGCACTGGCTCAGACAGACACCTATGTCAGTGCTGAGTAGGCAGGGAAACAGCTGTCAGGTGGGTTGGTTTAGCCCCCTTAGGACTGCAACATCTACCGGGACTTGAAGGCAGAAGATCCTGTCCTACTTGGAAAGGGCTGAGCTCACCCAAAAGAGAACTTTAATGTTTGTGCAGTCGTCATTTACCTGCTATTTGCCTTTCTGTTAGCTTGAGTGACCCAACCTTACATTCCGATTTGTAACAGATCATTGAGATGGATACTGGTAATACTTCTGAACCAGTTTCCGTAATTCAAAAGAGCCCACCTCTTGCCGGATTTCTTCAGATGCAGTTCCAGATCCACTTTTTTTGTGCCTTAATTATGAAGAATTCCCTGGGGCTTCAGCAGGAGTTTTGACTGTGCGAGTGATGCTGAATAAGGTCTCTAGTTCAGAGGGCTAATTACCCTATACTTTGACTTGGCTCAAATACTCCGGCAAAACCTTGCCATTGGATACCTGTGTGTGATTACTGCTGGAGATGGTAGTGCTAGAAGAAACCATCTCAAGGCAAAATTTGTTTTATTAATATCTTTAAAAATTAAAGGTAGTGATTATTTACTCTGTTTCCTACTATGCTTTTACACTTTTTCAAGACATAACTTGTATCCAAATTGGTGTGAAAAAGATAATATGTTTAAAAAAAAAAATCTGTACTTTGTACTTCAGCATTTACCCCTCTATGTTTTTTTTGTTCACGAATGCTATGTGTAGCTGCAAATCACTGTTGTCATGAGGAACTGGGGTTTCTTTCTGTTACATGTTTACATTACCTGCAAACTTTTACTCTTGGTGTCATAGTTTAACTCGAGCTGACAACTAAGCACCACCCAGCTTCTTGATCACTTCCTGTTCCCCCTGCCACACCTCACAGTGGGATGGGGAAGAGATTTGAAAAGTAAATGTGAGAAAACTTGTGGGTTTAGCTAAGGACAGTTTAATAGGTAGAAGCCATGCACGCAAGAAAAGTAAAACAAGGAATTAATTTATTCCTTCCTAAAAGCAGGCAAGTTTTCAGCCATCTTCAGGAAAGCTGGGCTCCATCACATATAACGGTTACTTGGGAGGACAAATGGCATCACTCTGAATGTGTCGTCCCCCACGCTTTCTTCCTTCTTCCTCCAGCTTTATATGCTGAGCATGATTTCATATGTTATGGAATATCACTTGGGTTAGCTGGGATCATCTGTCCCAGATGTGTCCTCTCATGGCCTCTTGTGCATCCCCAGACTACTCACTGGTGGGGTAGGGTGAGGAGCGGAAAAGGCCTTAATTCTATGTAAGCTCTGCTCAACCATACTCCCTGAAGGAAATAAAATGTGACATGTTACCTGGTGCAACTGACTCCTGCAGAATTGAGGGAGGGGAGTAGGGGGGATAGGAGTGGAATGGAACCATCATTTGAATTTTCCCTTGTTTATTTTTGTCTGCCTAACTTGTTGCTGTTGAGCAGTGGATGAAATAGAAGTGATGTCTGTGATGTGTCATGGGTTGGAGAAGTGAAGTGCTATTTTGCTATTCAAGGGCCATTCAACTCCACATTGTTTTTCTGATCAGTTGTTCCTGTCATTCAAATTATTTTTACAGTAAATGTTGAAACAATGCCACCTGATACTGGAGCTCAGTTGGTATATTTAACTTAATTTATTGTGATTTGCTGTCAGGATGCTTTGCAGGACAATTACAGCTACCTTTAGCAATTTAAGCCATGTAAAAATTTGTTAATTAGCATCAATGAATTTATCCCCAAATCTAATAATCTAATTTCCAGATCAATTGCAGCTACTAATTGAAGAATACTCTGGAAACTTATTTTGATGCCTCTTTTCTCTTGAGCCCAATGCAAAGGTAGCAGAGCTTCACTGACAGGGCCAAACCCAAGGATTTGGCTTTTTGTTGTTTTATTTTTTTCTCACACCTGCGTGTTTTGGCATAACATGGGACAAGCAAAGCAGCAGGATAAAAAGAGCCAGTCTCCAAGCATCTGCCATTGCCTACAATGCAAAGGCAGGCTCTGCTTGGCTGCCTTTTTACCTCATCCCCCAGTGCTTATACATTCTGTTTCTCTCAGGTATCATAAGGAAAATTAAACATTTCTAAGGTTTTTGCATTGATCTGGTGTCTGAATGCCAATGCAGTTCCCTTTTCAAATAGAAAGGGCGTGAGTCTCAATTCAGGAAGAAGCACTTGGGCTGGTGATGAGGGTCTGCTTTGTAGGGTATGGTGTACCCCATCTTGGATTTTCTTTCTGCCCAGTTCAAAATAGTTTTATGTCCTGTATCATTCATTGAGGCACTTGAACCTGGACTTCCAGCATCCTAGCCTAGGATGTTTGTCTTTGCTTGCTTTTCTTGCTCCTAAAAAGAAATTTCACTGAAAGCATTGTTGAAATGGAAGCATTTGTGTGAAACACGTTGAGTTTGATGAGTTAGCACGTATTTAGCAGACTGTGTGACTCAATCTTACTTCATAAAGTTGGTGGGGGAGAGGAATTGCATAAACAAAGTGGCAAACAGACTACAATGGAGTTAGTATTGGTAAGGATTTTTACAGCCAATGAGGGAGGTGCTGTTTAATTTTAGAGTTAACTCATACTTTGATAATTCAGTTACTGGTAACTGGTCTGGGATTTGAGTCTCTCCATTTTGACTCCTGAAAAAATTTTGCATGACACAAACGCAGAGCGATGAGTATGTGTTTCAAATTTTGAGAAAGCTGCTAAGGAGGACCCCACCCTGTGCTAATGGAAGTCCTGCTGCTACCCTTGTTTTGTGGGAAAAGCAAGACTTGAGTGAGAGGTACGTATATAAGTGCTCCCATTAGTATTATGTATGGGAGAGCATTTCAGTTAATGTACCGGCTTCATTTCCTGCTGATGACCTCTCCTGTTCTTGGTTGGTTCTCTCCCTTCCCCTCTTGGTGTAAGAGGGAAGGCTGAGGAGACTTCTATTGCTCATTACTATATATCTACACCCTCTCCTTAGCCTTTGTTGTACTTGGTTATCCTGTGCTGGTGCTGGCATGCACAAACTAGCAAACAGTCTTATTCTATCAGCTTACAAAGATTACTAGAACCCCTGGAGTTCTTTCACTTAAAGCAACAGGGGGCAACAGCAATATCCCGATATTCCCATCATTATATTATTTTTTTATATGATTCTTGCATCTGTTGCTGAATTGGTGTGGTTTATCTTCTGTAATATGCTCAAACATTGTTATGAGGCGATGTACACTTGAGAACTTTTTCTAAGATTAGTTCTGAGTTTTTGACTATTAGGCCAACTTCTACATAATAGAGAGATCGAAATAGAGAGCTCTGCTATGAAATGTGTCTCTCTTGTAGAGGATATACAAGTAGTAGAAAGGGAAGCCTTTTACAATCCGTCCCTTTATATGTTTTAGAGAAGCACTGTATATTTTTTTCGAGGCTTTAACTTAAACTAATTAGAACTGCATGCATAAAAATCCAGTAAAAATCCCAGCAATGACAAGGTCGAATGCTAAATTGTGAGAGGACAGCTTGAGGGATGCCACTCTGAGGGCTGTCTTGCAATTTCAGTTTTGAATGTCACTGTTTCATTTTTAATTTTGAGACTTTCTGTGGAACTTCCAAGACTTCTGCCTTTTTATTTTTGAGCTGACATTGTTGTTTTCCTCTGTTTGTTTACCTTTTGGGTGGCATTGGCTAGACTACTCACTGCTCCGAAGCAAATCAAATCAGGTCAAATGCTCTGCTTGGTAAACTCTCTGCTGTGTTGGATCCTTCAATGTGGATTTCCTCCTTTGCTCTGGGCAGTGTGCTGTGGCTTGCTGTCAAGCCATTTTCTTCTGCAGCTGGTTCTATGGTTATACTCAACTTGGCCTTCCTTCATCTTTTTTTTTTTTTTGTGACAAATGATACTGCAGCTTCTGTGAAATAGTTGCAACTTTTCATAAGAATGTGAAAAACGGAAAATCATTACTCTTGATGCTGCTCTCTACTGGCTTCTGTTGCACTTCCTGTTCTGATTTCCCTGGTCATCACTGTTCCTATTTTACTTGCATAAGTTCCAAAATTTTGCTTTTTATTTTCCTAGTTCCTAATTTTCTCAAGTACTTCTGAGAATAACACCTCTGAATATGTACGCTATCAAATGTGATCATGTATTTGTCCTGTAATCCCTAGTGAATACTAACTTGCTGAATCATCTCAGGCACTCTGATATAATAAAAATATGTAATGCAACTATCTGCCCGTCAAGATCCTCAACAAGACACATATCCTGATCTTATTTGCGTTGCTGTAAATCCAGAATCCCTTTATATCCATTAGTAGCTTTAGTATAGATTAACTCTGTTTTTTAAATGGAATCAAGATTTGGGCCAGTTGCGTATCGGATCTGAATCTCAAGTAGTGTTACTTGGCTAATGGGGATTTTGCAAATGTTAAGTTTTCTCAGATGGGAGTGCTCTGGCCATATTTGCCTTACAGAGTTCAAAACTGACAATATGCAGCATTCCTTTAGGTTACAGCTGGCTGATCCTGCCTTTGAAAGTATTTGATCCTGGCTTATATACCTTGCAAAGTTGGGTTTTTAGCACATTCATTAAATTTTGTTCCCAGTTGTGTTCAGATAGCACTGTAGAGAAGTAACTTGAAGCAGTATTTGGCTCCATTCTTGAGAGCTGGTAGTGGGTATAACTTGGAGTAGAACTCTAAATGTACTGTCCCATTAGTAAGAGAAAATTATTTTAATAGCTGTCATTTGAAATATTGAACAGACTATCTGTGAACTCCTATAGAATGCCTCCTAACATAGTATACGTTTTTTTTGTGTAAACAATAAAATAACATTTTAATTACATGTTCAGATGTGAAATATTAAATATCAGCAATTAACAACAGAGTGGATTATTAAAACATCCCTTCTCACTGAAAGAGCACATCATATGAAGAAGCTAATGGTTCTCCTCCTGTCTGGTATCAGGGAATCAAAGAAATGCAAAAAGTGGTAGTTATCTGATTCTGCTGATGGTATAAGGCCCCCTGAAGGTCATAGTTTTGCTGCTGTAAAATCAGGATAAGTGGAAATGGAGGCTTGGCTGGTAACGCTTGGTGTATTAGGTCTTTGAGGGGCATCCTTGTGATCTGTTTCCTTGTGGCTTACAGAGAAGGGCCTGAATCTAGGGAGTCAAGGGAAGAAAGAGATTTCTGGGAGATACCGTTGCTTTTAACAATAGATTAACAGGACGGGTAATTAAAATTACTGAGTATTGTGTAACTTAAAGCAAAAGCAGTCCATCTTCTTAGTCAGATATGCATTATTCTGAATATACACTTATGTGGCTTTGACCCTGACCCTGTATAATCATTTCTATTAACTTCTGTGTTAGCTTTTGATATAAGGCTTGGGAAGCTCCTAGAGAGGGAGCCAGGGTGAGTCTATTCACTCAGTATTCATTGCACAACGTGCAGGAACTGTATAAGTATTCTTGAGCTCCACCTACAGGCATATTAATGATTTGTCTAAGAATAGGTAAGTTAATGTGGGCACCATGCCCACAGCTAGCATTGCTT
This sequence comes from Baryphthengus martii, assembly GCA_013396935.1. Lineage (NCBI taxonomy): Eukaryota > Metazoa > Chordata > Aves > Coraciiformes > Momotidae > Baryphthengus > Baryphthengus martii. The sequence goes on from VWZK01015741.1 coordinate 168,749, forward strand.
GCATATTTTCACAACATGGTTATGCTGGAATCATGCTTGGGGGGCTGCTATTCCTTGTTTCTCAGCATAGACTTGAGCATTGTGCTGCTAACTTTATCTTGCTGTCAGTGTTGCCGCTGGCACATTCAAGGCTAGCTTGGGTATCAGTGTCTGACTTTCTCTTGCACATAGATGTGCCCAGACTTGACTGGTTTGCACTGACAACAGGTGCAGTGTGAGAAGCAGTCTTGGACAGACCACTTAATTTTTTTCCTGCCTTTCTTATGTGTGAGTTGAAAATAATGCTTTTCAAATTGCTTTGAAAATTTAGACACAAGGGATGCTATATAAAAGCCTCAACATGTATAAATGAAATTGCCGTTTTCTCATCCCACCTAATGGATGAGGGAAAGGCTGTGGATGTTGTATACCTGGACTTTAGTAAAACATTTGACAGTCTCCCACAGCATCCTGCTAGAGAAGCTGGCGGCTCATGGCCTAGAAAGTTTTACTCTTTGCTGGGTTAAAAACTGAATGGTTGGCTGAGCCCAGAGAGTCATGGTAAATGGAGTTAAATCTAGTTGGTGTCTGGTCACTAGTGGTGTTCCCTAGGGCTCAGTACTGGGGCCGGTCCTGTTTAACATCTTCATCAATGATTTAGATGAGGGGATTGAGTGCACTCTCAGTAAGTTTGCTGACAACACGAAATTAGGTGGGAGTGTTGATCCGCTTGAGGGCAGGAAGGCTCTTCAGAGAGATCTAGATAGGTTGGATCAGTGGACTGAGACCAATTGTATGAGGTTTAATAAGGCCAAGTGCCAGGTCCTGTACTTTGGTCGCAACAACCCCATGCAAAGATACAGGCTTGGGGATGAGTGCTGGAGAGCTGCCTGGCAGAGAAGGACCTGCCGGTGTTGCTTGACAGCCAGCTGAACACGAGCCAGCAGTGTGCCCAGGTGGCCAAGAGAGCAAACAACATCCTGGCCTGGATCAGAAATGGGGTGGTCAACAGGAGTAAGGAAGTGATTAGGCCCTCGTTCTCGGCAGTGATGAGACCGCCCCTCGAGTACTGTGTCCAGTTTTGGACACCGCAATATAAGAAGGACATTGAGGTGCTGGAGTGAGTACAGAGAAGGACAATGAAGCTGGTAAAAGGTTTGGAAAACATGTCTTATGAGGAGAGGCTAAGGGAGATGGGATTGTTTAGTCTGAAGAAGAGGAGGCTGAGAGGAGATCTTATTGCTCTCTACAGCTACCTGAAAAGAGGTTGTAGTGAGGCAGGTGTTGGTCTCTTCTCCCTAGTAACTAACTGTAGAACAAAAGGTAATGGTCTCAAGCTGTGCCAGGGAAGGTTTAGATTGGACATTATGAAGAATTTCTTGACTGAAAGAGTGGTTAGGCATTGGAACAGCCTGCCCAGGGAAGTGGTGGAGTCACCATTCCTGGAGGTGTTCAAAGAATGATTGGATATGACACTTCAGGGCATAGTCTAGTGGTCATGGAGCCATTGAGTAGTAGGTTGGACTTGATGATCCTAGAGGTCCTTTCCAATCTTAATTATTCTATGATTCTATGATGGTGATGGAGATAGAGGTCTAATGTCCATCTGGGCTGTGTCCAACTAGGACAATAAGCCTCTAAATTTAGAGGAACTGCTCTTTGGGAGAGGCACTACTCTTCTTTCAAAATTGTGTGGTGGATCTTAAACACAGCTGTAAAGGCTCGGAATGTGATCAGACTATACTTCTCCAACTTTTTGTAAACTGTTTCCCCTCTACATCCTTTCAAACAAGATTTCTTCCACTTCTCTATTTCTAGTGTGTACATCTATACCTAGAAGTAGTCAGACAAGACAGGAAGGAAGGAAAAGTTCAAGCTTTTACTGCTGTGGTCTTCTCAAGCTGGTATAAATGCACACTTCTGGGACATATTTTACACCTCCTGCTACTGAATGTCCTACTCAGGAGGTTAGTAAGAGTGATTGCACTGCCATGGGCACCCCCAGACCACTGGAGAAAGGACAGGTTAGTGATTCAGTCTTCTCAAAGTCATTAGATGTTGCTCCTCAAGGTAATGGGGGAAGGGTAGGAGAAAAAAAGGGTTATGCATGGGGTTGTATGCTCACTTACTGCATCAGCTGCTGTGATGTCATCTGCTTCATCTAAGCAGATGTTGAATTACTGTTCTAAGAATTCTGAAAATTATTATCTTTCTCTTTCCTCCCCTCTCTCTCCCCATTCACATGGTGCTTTACATCTTGCTACTGTTTTTTGCCCTGGTGCTTTAAGGATTGAGTGACGTGACTCCAGATCTGAGAATTTGAGAGAGAATGCAGTTTGCATTGTTGGGATCTTCTATTATAAATGGTGGAAATACCATAGTTGTGATCTTTTCTTTTTTGATTGCCTCAAATCTGTTTAGTTACTATAAAACATACTCTTAATATAAGCTGATATACCCAAGATTTGTTCTCTGTTAATCAGCAGCAAACACAATAAGCCAGTGTGGACCATGCGTATAGAGAAAAATCAAATGGATGAAGACATAATCAGAGCTATTCTTCTGCTCAGAGTGAATATTAACAGCAATGTTTTATGATAAACTATAATTGAGGACATTAACTTACTGGGGAAAGTCATCTTCCTTGACAAATAAGTACATGCTGCTGCTCATCAGGTGCTGAAAGGAGCAATATTAGGTAGTTTTCAGTAAGTCTGCCTGCATGCATGTGTGTCTGTAAAAGAGTATTTTATGATCCAAAAGAATATTTTTGTGAAAGTGTTCCAGATTACAATTTGATTTCCCTACTTGCTTTCTCTTAAACAGGCTTCATCTCTATCTCCGTTCATATTTTTGCAGCTACAAGCATAGCCTATATACATATTTATCTGTACCCATACATATTTAGCTAAATGTGCTTTGCCAATTGCAATATTATCAGAAGCTTTTATGTGAAGGTAAGCCTGATTTTTGATTGAAATTTATATTTAGATTATTCTGTCTTTTATTCATGTATATCTGAATCTGGGTAATTCTGTTGGTGTCAGTAGCAATGCATCTCAGTTTCACAGCTGAAATAGAGAGAAGCACAGTATGATTCTTAATCTATTTCATTGTTCTGTTGCATTTGTAATAGACCAAAGAACTTCAGTCCAGACTATGGCAACAAAAATAGAAATGTTAAATTGAAAAAAAAAAAAAAAAAAAGGCAATCACAAAAAACTTGCATCTTTTATTATCAGGAATGGAAGTAAGGGAGCATAAGAAAGTGTTTGTTCCATTTAGGATTATGCCGAAGAAAAATTGTCTATGTGATTTTAGGATTGGTTTGGTTTTATTTTTTTTTATTTTTCCAGTACAATGTGCTCTGTGCATGGAAATTAAATTCTTTGATATAGCAGCAGCAAAGCAGGAGCTGACCACTATGAATTCATGTAATATCAGAAAGAAAACAAACAGAAAAGCATGTGTAGGAGATGAATGTAAAGATGGAAATGGATGAGATCCTTGTTCCATAAAAGAAATTCGAGCAATCTGCAATTCTGTTTTGGCTGTAGTGACTCATCTCTCTTCAGAAGTTTCTCAACAGTGACAACTGTTATATGCTGTCTTTGAAACCCACATGCTCCTGCTGAAGCAGGGTTTGAATCAGCATGGAATTTGGCTTATCAGACTGTGTCTGGGAAGGCAGAAGTTTTTGTCATGGCAGATTGCATCTGGATTAAAAACTGAAGAAAAATGTAGTGACACATTGTGAAAAGAAAAAGACAAGCTTTATTGGCTTCAGTGAAATATCATAATCAAATAAATGTTTCATATTTTGGTTATTATAGTTGTTTAAGCAGTAATTATATTCATTAAATGTGTGCTTTAAAGTTAATGTTATTGGAGATATTTCAAGTATTGGACATGTACATGTAAGTAATTTTTCATATTGAGTCATCTTCTGATCCTTATAAGAATTCATCATGCTTTTTGATGTGGTTTTATGAAAATTAGGATGGAAGAACAGAATATTTTGTGCAGAAGCTACAAACTCAAAACAGTTTATTTGTGATTAAGTCTTGGGAGGACATTGACTTAGTGTCCTAAACTGGTTTGGTTTTAACCAAGGAGTGGCTTACTTATCTCACTCCTAAAGAAAACCCTAAATGCTCTTTAAGTGTACATTAGTAGTCTGGACAGAAAATTAGTATGTAGAAGTCCTTTATTTACAGGAGGTTAGATTGGCTGAAGCTCCTTAAACGAGTCTGACTAGCAATCCAGTACCTCTTTCTCAACAAGCATAGAGCGCACTTCAATGGCTGCAAATTGAATACTAACCTAGGAGAAACATCCTCTCCTGAACATTTGTCAAAAGCATAGCTGTGGAAATTAGCTATTTCTAGTTAGTCATAGGTAGATTATAAAAATGTCAGTTTGATGGGGATGAAGGAAGAAAGGGGCAGGAACGAGACTGTCAGAGTTACTTCTGAGAATGACATCTGGCAAAAAAGCAATTAGGGTTATTTGGACAGCTTGCCCACAGCAGCATATTTCTAGCCCTTGTCATTAATGGGAGGAGTTGCTGCCTGTACTAGATGTGGCCTTATGCTGCAAAAAATATAGGCTATGTTTAAGCAGGTTGTTGCAAAGTTTAAAACTGAATGTGTTATCCTGATCTAATAAGTAGGTGGGTTGTTCATTACAATACTCAAGTATTTATTTTTTTTAAATACTGACATATCAGCACAAGATCAATGAAATCTGGCTGTATCATTGCTGGCACTGTGTGTACTGGAAGGCTTAATGCTGAGGTATTTTAACTATAAGAGAACAATGTCAGAGTTGCAAGTGTCTTGCAGATATGAGAAAAGACAAAGAAAAATAAAAACTCATGATATTCTGAAATTTTGGAGGTTTGCCCCAATGTTACAAAAAACCAAAACAGAGAGAGATGGCTGTCCCATAGCATTCCACCACCAGAGTTATTGTCACCAGCTGATGATAGTGATGCTGATGTTAAAGAATGCCCATATGAGGCACATCTAGAATTAATTTGCAGATGAAATTATGGAAATTCAGTTCTGTGAATATTGCTAAGAAGAGCAGATGAAGGGCTTTTGAAAAGGACTTGCTGATGAAGGTGGAACAATAGCTTGTGTAGTGTAGAATGATCTGGGACAGTGGAGGGAGCAGATCTCCCTCAGCTTCCTTGTCACCAACTAATTGCTGAGCACATCTGTCGTGCCCATGTACATGTAGGGATTTTTGTTTTTCTTGGCTTTTTTCAAATGAGTTTAACATGTCCTATCCTTTTTTAGTTTGCTGTTGGGGCAGATTTTCTGTCCACTTTGCCAGTAATCAGATGGTCCTGCAGTCACAGTGTGTGCAGACTCACATTGGGTTAAATGATTTCCTCTGTTTCGGATTTTGTGCAGACCAGATTTAAATTCGACAGTGTTTGTTTAGGATTCTGTGCTCAGCACTTTGTATCAGATGAGAAGAAGCCCTGCATTTAAATTATTCAGTGTTTAGGACTGATGAAAATTGTCAATCACCTTCTAGCATATTTAACTTATCCTAAAGGATGCTTGCAGGTGCAAAAATTCACATCCGGTTGCATTTATAGATCATTTGGTTATGTTGTCACTGAGTGACTCCATCCTCCTTGCCTTCTGATGTATTTTTGCGTTGCCCTGCAGATGGTGGACAGAAATCATTTTTCGAATATTAAATTAATAAATTCTATTCTCTTGCAATTGACCAGACTGACAACAAAACAAGTAGCATGGAAGTGCAGGACTCATATTCCTTGACATTGAAAAACATTCACTAGAGCAGGAGCAATACTATCACACCAGGTTATTCAGTTGGTGAAGTCAGTAAGTATTACAATTTCTGATATTTACTTTCTGTCCAGATATAAGGACAAGAGATAGCACTAGTTATGAAGTGACAACAGGGCTGGAGGCGGGGAGTGTATGTGGGGGGGAATATCTCACAGAGTGTGTGCAACAGACTTGAACCAAACACATGCCTTTCCCATCCCATGGTGTAAAAATGCTTTCAACCCACATCAGGATAACAGCCAGAGCCTCCCAGTGTTTGATTAAAATAAATCAATAAAGGGTTGGAAGGATCCTTCCAGAACCAGTCTTTTCAAGAGCCACATCAGGCTGCAAGGCCTGTGCCTGCTTAGAGTGGGAGATGGGCCTGAGGGCAGGCACCCTGGGTGTCTAGACAATACAGCAGCAGAGGCTGATTTGAGGATGGAAAAGATGGGGGACAAGGCTGCAAAAAGCCCCAGGTCAGCACCTCAAGGTTGTCCACAGGAAGAGGAGCAGCGTGTGATGAGTAGTCTGTCAGCTGAAATGTCTCCCCGTGTGCCAGAGACAGCACTGCCCTGAAACAGGGATTGCTTGTGGGGACTGGAGGCTGGCAGGTGCCATGTTTGCTGGCTTGGGCCTCAACAGAGTAGGGAGGACTCACTGATATGGATGTGGCTCCATTAGGAAACTTCTGTCCTGCTTTGGCTGACACAGATGTGGTTCCATTAGGAAACTTCCATCCTGCTCTGCCTTTTGCGAAGAACCCTTTGGTCAGGGAAGCCACATTTCTCCCCAGTGGGCATGGTGAGTAAACAGTGTTTGTGTTCTTGCTCTTATTCTGGGTTTGATGCTACTTCAGCCAAAAGAGACAGTCTCAGAAAACTGACTGGTAGACCGGAAGTTGTGTTCTGTCATTACACATTTACCCTTCTGCAGGTAAAAGAAGAGAAAGACGTTGTCTTTATGCCATGTCCCAATCCTGAAACTGCCAATTGGTAATCTCCATACAGTAACAGCCTTTAATAAAAAGATGCTTGGAAGAACAGTGATTGTTGATGTATCACCATCGAGAAGTGATTTATTGAGCCAACAATTTTAAACTCTTTAAGTGAAACCATCGAAGTGAAACTGCCACATGCCATGCCCCTCAGAGGGACAGTAGCTTCATACAGCTTCATACTGAAGTGCTTTTACTGAGCTGGTGGTTACTTTGGCCCTCCATGGTGATTTGAATTTCTGTGAGTACCTCTTTATGGACTTTAGAAAAACCAACAAGACCTGCACACACGTACTTCCAGAAGGACAGTATAGAGAATACATTTTGTTTCTTCATACATAGCAGAAGCTTTCCCTAATGCTGCTGAGTAAAGGAATGAAATTCCAGGCTATTCATTTTTCTACATCCTGCAGGCCTCTGTACTTTTTTCTTTTTTTTTTTTTCCTTCTTGTGAATCTGGTTCATTTTGTTTTGAAATACCATTTTCTGCCTGATTTAGCAGTTGTCTGTATGGTAAATCTGAGGGACAGGGGAGGGGACAGCTTTTTATTTGGCAAAAATTTAATGAGGTATTCATTTCTCTCAGCTCTTAGCAGGAATAAAACCTTCCTTGTAAAAACCTCTCAGAAATTTATCCAACTGAGAGTTGTCAGATTTATGCAGACTTTTCCACTCATTTGCTGGCATAAAAAAAAAATCATTCCTAGTAGTCAGACATGCCGTGCATATGTGTGATACGCCCTAGAGGACTATGAAGCAAATGACTAGTTATCTATATATAATGTCAGGTATCTTATCCATGATAAAAAGCAATTCCAAGTTTTTCATGCTTTCAGAAATTCGCATGTAAGGGAGCTATGCAGTATCAAAGCATCCATGTTAAAATATGTTGCTAAACACTTTTAGACCTCTGTTTTTCTTTAGAATAAATAGTGATAATTCTTTTATACATCCATTTATGACATTCCTAAATGAAGATGGATTATAAGTATGTACCTTCAATGTAAGTTTTCCTTGTAAAGGTTCAGTCCTAGAATATTTTTGGATAATTTTTAAATTTATTGGGCAAAAATGGGTAAATAAATGCAGGATTGAATCTTTAAAAATAAATGTAGCCTGATGTCTTGAGGGGAATAGCTGACTAGTGAAAGTCAACAATAGCATGTCAAATATTTATTATAGCTATAGGTGGCCAACTGTCAGACGGGTCTGCACTGAATTACTTAACCATTTTTTAAGACTTTTGCTTTTGTGGTTTTACTTATTTGAGATGAGAGGATCATATTGTCATTTTCATCACTGCAACCTGTACTTACATGCAAGTCTGGAGAGCGCCCTGGAAATGTAAAAGGATTAAATCTGTGCTGTTTGCCAGGAGCCTGAAACAGTTGTTCTGAGGGTATGCCCTCTTATCTTATAATCTGCCTCCTGTTTGCAGTCGGGGAGATATCGATATGAAAGGCAATTTTTTTTAAAGGGCCTGGGAAAACAAATAAATTCCTCTCTCTTGTTCTCTTTGAAGATGCTTACATTGTTTAAAATCAATTTATGAATTTTCTGTGTGTTCTGAAGGAGGTTGTCCAAAACAAGTAAATGGGTAAGCTGTTAAGTAAGACACTTTATCAGCTATGTATTGCATAGTTAAATCTCACTACCATCTGCATTCACTGCTGCATATCTAGGCCTTGGTACTTATATCCATTCCCTCATTTTCATGGCACAGACGTGTCCTCAACACTTACACCTTTTCTGCGGTGTGGTAATGCTAAAACTGACTCTCCACAGTCAAAGGGTATCTATTCTCTGGATCTGCATTTCAAAATACCATGTTTTAGGAATCTGGTTTACCACCTCCTTACAGTGTGTATACCTGCTTACTTTTCTGCCAAGGTATCATTTTGTCACCTGCATTGACCTTTGTATAAACGTGTATACCAGGACAAGGTTTGGAACAACCAGATCTGTGAGGAAGCAATACACAGCTATAAGTTAAAGCCTCAGATGGAGCTGAAAAGTGCTTCACTGCCTTACATGAGGTCTCGAAAATACAGCGGTGTCTTGAGAAATGTGTGTATATGTTTGCCAGCTATTTTCAGTGTTGTCGCTGGTGTGCCATGATGATGGGCTGCGTTAACTAAAATGCTTCCAGATTTGGGACCTTTGCAGCAGTCCACTGAGGTCACTTCAGTGAGGGGTGGTGTTTTATTTCCTAGTGAGCCCTGATTAGTTGCTGAATATATAGGCGCAAGTGTCTTCCCATCCATGGATTTGTCAGCTGCTTTATCACCGCAAGGCAGAAACTGGTCTTTTCATTTTTAAGGTCCAAAACCAAATCTTTAATTTCAATGACACACGGTCAAACTGCAGACCTGGACCAGAGTGTAGAAATAACTTTTTTATGTTCCTGATGGTCTTGCAGTCAGTTTTGCTGGGAAATAGGAATTAGATGCTTGGTCTATGTGAAGACAGGGCAGACTGGAGCTCTAGTCTGATGAGAGCAGTGTTTGTCCCTGTGAAGATAGCTGGAGTTTGCTGTCCCAGCTCATACTGAGCTCTGCTGTGGTGGGTATGTGGTTACTGGTACCTGAGTTCAGTCACTGGTACCTGGCTTCGGTCACATTTGTGACGGTGTGTGTGCCTCTGCACACGTGTGTGAGCAATTTACTGCAGATGAATTACAGGTGGACTAATAATGAAAGCTACCAACATCTCAAGATGTAGTCAAACTTTTCTGAATTGTCTCAGGTATGTTCACTACCGCCATTCGGGGGTTTATTAATGACAATTAGAAATATTTATGGTGCCTTGATTCTCCATTGTTGTACATGGGAGTGAGTGATATTTTCAGGACTGAAGCATTAAGTTGTATTGAACTTCACCATTTGCAAGAACATTAATCTTCTGCAACTCAGTTGTGGTGTAACAAATCACACCTTATACTCTAGTTTGTTGCTGCTTACCTGACTGCAGAAGGATACAGTAATGCCATGTCATTAACTACTAATACGATAATATAGGAAGCATTCAGCTAAAATCTTAATTCTTACCATTTCCTGTTTTCTTACCTCAGAACAGTGTTTCACAATACATCTAGGAATAATTTAAGCCCACTGTCCTATAGGGGTTGGTTTTGTTTTTTCACTTGAACATACCGTTTTTCTCCTTGTAGGTAAATATTTCTGAACCAGGGTATATTAAAAATATATATCCTATTTTTATTTTCTATTGTAAAGTAATGGAAAATCTGTGACAAAAGATGTGGCTTTTGTCAGAAGTGTACTTAGTGTCATGTATGTGTTCAAAGAGATTTGAGACAGTTTGGCTTCTACAATATAGATGGAGTAATAAAACATAAAACAAAAAAATAAGTGTTTTCCTATATTTTTTTTTTGCCTAAAACATTTGTATTTCCACATTGAGTGCAAAAATATATGTAACTGAAGAGTAGCATAGTATAAAGTATATAAAAGCATCTTTTTCCTTCAGAAAAAATAGGCCTGTTTACAATTTTGCATATCCTTGGGTGTTTTGGAAATTCATCAAAGGATTTATCATCTGCTTGAGGGGATTAACTAGGGCAAGTTCAGACTACATTTTGATGTTATTTCTTTCAGACAGTTGTGTTTTCAGTGAATTCCTCCCTGCCTTCCCACTCACCCAAAGGCATGCTACTTCAGGACATTTTAAGAAAAAAAATAAATCAGATGGCCAAAGGTATAATCTTTTTATTTTTCTTTTCTTTTTATTTTCCTCAAGACACAAATTAAAATGCTTGTTTGACTGAGTGACTGCCACATCCCCTAAGAATTGCAATTTGAGTCTTTCCATTGGCTTCCGTATTCCACCACTCTGCTCTGTAAACAGGACCATACTGCAGGGAGGTACCCCTGTGCTTTGCTCCTTTGCTGGTTTTGACTGGGATTGAGTTAATTGTCTTCACAGTAGCTAGGATGGGGCTATGTCTCAGGTTTGTGCTGAAAACAGTGTTGGTAATGCAGAGATGTTTCGATTACTACTGAGCAGAATTTACACAGAATCAAGGAATTTTCTGCTCCTCACCCCACCCCAACAGCGAGTAGGCTGGGAGTGCACGAGAAGCTAGGAAGGGAAACAGCTGGGACAACTGACTCCAGCCGAGCAAAGGTATATTCCATACCATGTGACACTGCACTCAGCATGTAAAGCTAGGGGAAGAAGACGGAAAGGGGAGATGTTTGGAGTGATGGTGTTTGTCGTCCCAAGTAACTGTTACACACGATGTTGCTCAGCTTTCCTGGGGAGCAGCTGGGTGGTGCTTAGCTGTTGACTGGAGTTCAAACATGACAGTTCCCTTCCTGCTTTCAGTCAGGTCTACAGAGCAAGGCTGACGAAGGCAAGCGTGAGTGTACAACAGGTGAACCACCTGAAGTGTGGCAAAGCGATTCCCCTGGGAATGTTCTCCTTGGCTTGGAGAAAAAAAATACTGCCCAGTCAAACTGAGTGTTGATGATGACTGTGACTGCAGTGCAGTGGCAAGTTCTTTTGCTGGAATGCATAATTTTTCAAATTGTTGCTCTATTTAATTTTCACTTCTATCACATACACTAATCAGTGGTACAATTTGACTCAGTATTCAAGTGTGCAAATAGCTTAATAGGTTTAGGGTTGAAGTAATTCAGAATAATATCCTATATTTTGCTCACCATGCCTTGAAGAATTTTTTAAGTAGGCATAGTGAATGGGGTTTTTTTTTCTCATTTAATAAGAATCACTAGGAAAGATTAACATCAGAACTTGGCTTCTCAGAACAGTGATTTGAATTAGTGTGAGATCAGGGAAAACTGTGTGTGTTTTCATTTTTTGGGGATTTTTTTTTTTTCTGAGCAGGTTCCAGATGATCTGGAAAACATGGGAAAATTTTTTTAAAAAAAAAACAACAAAACCCAATGAAGTTACATAGTAAAGGATAATGTTTATTGGCTTGAGGTAGAACTATACAGACTTGCAATGCTTAATTTTAAACGCCTAAACCAGAATGTCTACAACAGGCAGATTTACCTGTTTCAGATTTTACTATATATGTTTCACAAAGATGTTCATTCTGATGACTCCTGTTCCAATTAACATCCTTGGATTTTTTTTGTTCAATGAATAATGTATTACTCTGGAGATCTATTTAGCAAGACACAGAACATAAACTGTGGTTTGTTGAGTGATCCCTGTGAACTCAGACCTTTCCCAGTAGTATCAACCATGTTATTTGGTTTACCTTCAGCTATGCATGTCTTTTGAGGTTTTAATGGAAACCTGCCAGAAACTGTTGGCTAGGAAAAGAACTGAATTTCTTCAACGTCTCCCATCTCTCTGCTTTATTTTTAGCTAGATCTTCATGTTTGGGCTGAGAGAAGCTGTCCTGAGGTTTATGGAATGTGATTGACAACAACAAAAAAAATACAACTCAGTAACTCAAAGTGGACTTATTGTGAAGTTAAATAAAATCTTGAAATCCCCCAGAGGTGCTGTCAGAAAGCAGTTAAGTGGCTTGGTGTTCCAAAGTCGGCTGTTATCGTAGTGCCCTCATTGCTCTGCAGCCATGGTGGGTTGTGACCTTCTAGTAACTCATGTGGGATTTATTCGCCAGCAAAAACATACAAGTGTGAAGTTCACACAGTCTTTGGAAACCACTAATTAAAATCAAACACTTTTCACTTTGGAAAGTCTTCCTAATCCCGATCTTAGAGCTATTTAAAATTACATCAAAAAGAATAGTATTTTTTGTCACTGAGACTGTTACAACTAAAGCTTTGACCTACAATTTTCAAAAGGAATAAGGATCAAAATTCACCTAGCTTTCACAAACGTGTCTGTGAAGCCTGAAAATTATTTATGGAACTTTCTGTTCTAGGGGATATTTTATTGGCTTTATAACTTACTAGTGCAATTGTGCAGTTTTTCTGAGAGACAATTCATAGAGTTGTAGTCCATAGGCTTGAAAAGCTTCCTGATTTTCTTTTGTTTTATGATACTTAACCAATGCAAATAGAGACTAGAGGATAGATAGGACAGAGGAAGGTACAGAACTCATTTTAAATGAAGTCAATAATATTTTTATGGCACCATAAGTACTAACAGTAATCCTAGTGAGTAATGGCATCATAAATCAGATTAGGGAAGAAATGAGTAAGAGGCCTCTGAATATGAAGAATGTGGTTTTATAAACTAAGGAGAGAAACATCCTTGGATTGTATCTAAAGTCCTCTTTCATTCAAAGGTATTACATCTATAACACATTAGAGAATCTTTTAAAACCTTTGCATTGGTTTTGCCCTTGAAGTGTAAGGTAGAAAGATCTTTATTATGTATTATTAACATTTTACAGGGAATTGATCTTCTCCATTTGATGTTGCAGACTTTCTTTGAAGGAAAATTTATACTGAAGTATCTTGATAAGTGTTTTCTTTCCCTCTTGCCTTTTCAGAAACACTGTGCATGTTTTGGAGCCAAACGTGATGAAAAATAAGAATGCTTTAAGCTATCTTTGTGTGTTCCTAATGCAGAGATGCTCTGGATGAAGAAAGAGACTGTAGGGTAAACTAAACTGTCCGTCTCTGGGCACCTCTGTAAATTGTAGTAGTCTCTCTGGAGCCATCCTTTATGGCTTTGAGCAGGTCTTTACTGTGCTGAGTCCTGTGGCTTCCTCCATACACCAGTGCTTGTAGCAGCATCTCTGGAGAACAGCTTGTAAGTCATCTTTCAAAGTTCCTGGGAAAGGGAAGATTTTCCCCTTTGACCTCATGCTTTGGCACTATCTTTACACGGCTTGAGCTTGCTGAATTATTGTCTAGTGGTTTTGTATCAATCTGATAAGGATCTTCCTTAACAGTTATTTGGAAAAGTCATTCATTAACAGAACTGTGGTTTCAGCCGTGTTCAGCTCTCCCGCAGTAAACATAAAATGTCTTTGCTTATGGCAGAACATGCTGTCCTTGGTTTCTCTTTTGGTCTAATCTCAGAATAAACAAAGGTCAAAACCATAATGTTTGATGATGGGACATAGAGGAACTAGATTGCTTTGTGGATACAGGTAAGAGATGCTTGTATTTAGAATTTCATTAGCGTACCGTAACTGTGCTATGTTATCCTGGATCATCATTTCCCATACAGTAGCTTGTCTCAAGGCGTAGAAATCCTATCCTGGTTTGCCATAAATTAATGGAGCCTATGACCTCATTAGACCCATCGTCTTTCATATTTTCTTTCACTGATTGTTCATAGGGAAAACATCTGAGTACGTATCAGTTACTGAGGAAGAAACTTCCTTTCCCCTTCTTCCCAAATCCATCCAGAAAATAAGGGACTTGGATCAGAAGCAGCAATGTGGGTGCAGTTTGGGAAGAGGAAAATGGTCTCCAACTTCAGTTCCCTTAATTTTTATGATATTCTGCCACTATTAAGGCCAAGAATAAGTGCACATCCCTTTTCTTGCTAATCTGTTAACTGCATGGGATCATGCTCCCTCAAGGTGACAATGCTTTGGTGCAGAGTAGGAGGCAGTGCTTCCCATTAGCACCGGGCAACAGAGAGCCACCTCTGTGCCAAGCCAGCTCCCATCTGACAGATCATGTTCACGTATGTGTGAGTATGGACAGATTTCTTCCAGGGCCAGTTTGGGTGGGAGCAGTAGAGTCCCTGTCTTGCAGTGTGAAGGCTGAGGAAATAAATCTGCCTGGGACCCAAGCTGTCTCTGTGCTCATCCATGGCAGGTGTGTCTCCACTGTAGTTGTCTTCCAGTCAGTATAAGCCTGACAAGGGGGCTTTGTATGGAGGTAGCAGTCAGTGGTCCTGAACAGCCTGTGTTCATCTCAACTGCCTGATTGGACCCAGCCTTGTTTCTCAAGAGCTACATCAGTCCTTAGGCACCGCGCTTCCTAGCTTTGCTGTTTCTTGATATTATTTTCATTTGTGGGATGAGTTTTGCAGCAGATAACTGAGACATTGCAGTTCCTTTGCAAAACCATACTGGAGCTCTTAGTAGCTGTTAACTCAGATGCAACAGTGTTTTTTTTAAAAAAAAAAACAAAACAAGTGTCTCATTTCATACAAGGAAGTCCTGCTAAGAAGTCAAACCAAAACCATGAAGACTTCAGACAGGGAAACACTGGTATGAGGAAGCAGAGCTAAAACCTGAATCAGTACTATTAACATGAAAAAAAAAAGGGATCAGGTGAATGGTGTCAGCAGACTGGTAAAGAGTAAGTATGAGAACTTAAGAACTTCTGGAAAGTAACAAGCAGTTCAGGCAAATGCCTTTTTTTTTTTTTAATATTACCTTATGCTTTTAGAGCTGGAAACTTCTCTGGTTGACAGCCCAGAGGAATATTGATAGGCCCAGAAGGGAAGCTCTGCCTGTCTTAACTATGACAAAATCTTTGAAAGAAGACACAGGAATAAGATCAGCATTTTGAGAAAGGAGAACAACACTCTAGAGTCCTGAAAATGTTTCAGAGAAGCTTCCCAGAGGGGGATTTATGAGGAGTTTAAAAGGCCATGTGAATTCACAGAAGAGAACTAGGTTGTTCTTTCTTCTCTCTGTAAGGTGGAGAGTTACCTGTGGGACACTGTTCTCCCACTAAGCCGACAAATTGCTTTAGGAGGCAAATAATTAATGTGAGGGGAGAGAGCAGCGTGCAGTGATGGGGCTCAATTCCCACAAGAAGCAAACGCTTCCCTCAAAGAGCTTAAGACTTTCATAGGGACAGACTCTGGGTATACATCTGTTGGCATTCTGGGCTCTTGTATATCTGCCAGATAACACGAGATCTGATTGCATGGATGAAGCTTGAAATTAGTCTTAAAATGTCCTATGAGCAATCTGTTGTAATGTGAAGTGTGTGAAGTAAACCTTCCCCTGTGAAGTAATCCTCCTTACTCAGGGCATGAGCAGAGATCTCGGAAAGCGTGGCCAAAGAATGGTACTTTTTGTGCTTTGGAGGCAGGAGAGAGACCTTTTTTTATTATTATCATTCTTAATAGGTAATAAAAATAAAATATGTCATTGTGAAAAATGGAGATCCTGGAACACTAACGTTAACAAGCTTGGAGGCTTCTTGCAGATGAGTCCCGTGTGGAAAGGCAATCGATCCTGATATCAGTACTGGGATTTGGAATCAGCCATGTATTTCATATGTGAAATGGAAAAGCTGTTATTCTGTTCACTTTCATGTTCTGTAATGTTTAAACCAATCCTTGCATGATATGCACAGTCAAAATGTGTGTGACCAATGGCTGAAATAAGTATTATTGTGTCTTACGATATCTATGATATCAGGAATGACTGCCCAATACCCTACAGCCTTACAAAATGTGCTAATAGTGTTTTCACTGGATAATGAAACCATTTTTTCAATATAAGAAATTATTCTGGGGAGTAAGCAGGGAGGGTATGGCATTTTCAGCAGATGCATACATAATTTTTAGATCTGTGTGCTTTATAAGATGACATGAACATCTGACTTCTAAAGACTTGTAGTCTTTGATCAAGGGATGTATGTTGGTTACTTGCAATAATGTATTACCTGCCACCTCTCAGCAAGGACACGAACCTCATACGGAACATAAATCTAATATTAGGGGAGTGACCCCTCTTCTGCTTTTACATTTTCTGTATTCATTTCCGCTCCTTTCAAGACACTCTTTAATGTGTTCTGTTACAATGGATCTCATTGATTTTATTTTTTTCTTAGTTTATTTTTTTAAAAAGAAATCTATTATGAATTTGGCTACATATTGGCATCTACAGGCTCTTGGAAGAATCAAATTAAGACATACAATACTTGATGGACCTGTAAATAAAAATTTTTACTTTCACCACTGTTTCAGTCAATGAATATCCATTAAATAATGGGGGAAGAAAAAATAATGCATTTTTCCTTCAGTTGTGCAAGGTTGTCTGAAGAATAGGGATGGAAAAAACGTGTTTGAAATCTTTTTTTGTAAAAATAAATAAATCAAAAGAGCCTATTGTGCAAAGTTTTGGTGCAAGACTGTTCAAGGAAAAGAGAAGTGAAAATTATACGTTCACATGCACTGACATGCATTTTCTTTTTCTTAAATAGAGATAGATTTTGTCAAAATTGTTGAAACATGAATATTTTTACCCTCTTATATACTTCAGCTTTGTGAAAGAAGTTAAGGTATGTAAAATTTGGTACCAGTTGAGCACTTTTTTCAAAGATTGCTTGAGCTGGAAATCAAAGAAATTAACAGCTGTTTCTCAGCAGTGCTGCTGGGTGTGCAACCACGTATAACTCTGAGGTCTTTCAGTTGTGCAGTTTTCCCCCATATTCCCGGAAATAGTAAATTATGCAAGGCTTTTATTGCTCAGACTTCATTTAAGTTTTGCAAATTCAAGGCTTAAAGCGTGTACAATTTGAAATGCCAAACATGTACGTTTTCCTGCACTTTTGCAAAAGGAGAAGAAAGATTTTGTTAATTTTTTTTTATTACCTAAAAGAGCCAACCAGAAAATTGCTGCACCTGGTAGCAGTACCTGTGGAAGTATCAATGTAGTAAGCTAAGATCAATTTGAAGTGTTTGGTGTGTCTAACAACTAGATTATCAGGATTTCGGTCTCAGCAAAAATTCTGGTATCTAAAGCATATTCTTTCTCTGATGCTTTCTTATCTACTGTCAGTATACCTCTGAGTAGTGGAAAATGGCTTCTATCAATGATTAGGACAAGAATTATTTTTTCCTCTTAAATTTGACATACTTGTGTGTCTGCTTTTTGTTCTTACCTTCTGTCCTTTTTTTTTTTTCCAGTTGGATTGAAACATACATGATTGTTTAATCATTCTTGCTTACAAACACTTTTTTTGTTTGTTTAAAGCCATGCCTACTTCAGTTAATGATACCACTTCTCCAAAGAAGGGAAAAAAAACCCCAGCCAACCAAAACCAACCAAACAAAAGAAACACTACCTTTTGAAGCAGTTCCTCTGTAGCAGACAATTGTTTCTATTACATGGATATTCTGAAAGTGCAAAGCAACATGAATCCAGTAATTTCTAGAGAAGGAGTCCAAGCATAGCAGTTAGGAAAACAACCCTTAAAGCACATGGACAAAACCCAAACCACCACGACAGTTCTAATTTTACAGAAATATGAAGCAGAACCAAATGCAGATAGATCAAGTGAAAAACCTGTCAAAGTTAATGCGGTACATGTGAGAAAGAAAACTGACCCAAAATTTAAGATATAACCTGTTTTGATTTTTACTTTATTAAAATTTGCTCAGCTGGTGACATATTTTTACCTGGTGTGTTCTGCCTTCCCTGCCAGTTGTAAATTTACTCCTGCCCTACCTTCCCACTGCCAACCAACTAGTGCTTCCTCTCTCTGTTGCTGGTACCTAGATTTCTACTTGAAAGCAGGCCAAGTGAGAACAGTTCTATGTGCATATGTAAACACGTATCTATTTAAAATGCTGAAATGTAATGAGTGTCGTCAGGCGGCTGCTTATGAGCAGTGGGGTCTTATGGAGCTGGCATGCAAATGTGGGTTGCTTGATAAATAATGGTGAAACATTTCCTTAAGGTCAAGGAAAGTAATACAACTATTATTTGAAAACAACTTCATATTTATAATTACATGTTAATTTTTAATTTAGTCTTCAGTTCCAAACCAGCATCAAAAAGTAAGAGAATTCAGGTGCCTTGCTCTTCTACAGCCGTTGACTGTAGTTAAAGGACTGTTCATGAACTGATGTGCAATAGTGAAGTTAATTGACCTGAAAAGGTGTTTGCAGTGATTTTATTGGTAACACTGAAAAAATTAATCATAGTTTTAAACCAGCTTCTTCCAATTTGGGAAATTGTCCAAGTTGTTAACATAATGACAGCAGTAGATTTCAGAAGATGACTATTTGAGTCATCATGCACAGGAGAGGCATCCTGCTGTACGTACTCTTTTGAGTGTGTAAATGCCGATGAGGGAGTAAGACAGGCTGGGGTAGTTCAGAGGATGTGAAACCTTACACTTCAAGATCCCTTTTAAGTTCTTGACCACTATCCACTTAACAACACCAAAACTCATAAAAGCATCGTTGTTTCAGATTGTCAAAGTTTAGTGTATTGATTTGTAGTAAGGATAAGCTGCAGGCTTTAAAAGTTAACATGGATTAACTCGAAATCAGCGCTTTACAAGCAGCCAAGAGCAAAAAAGAATACAGGGATGAATGTAGCAGGCAGTTGTGGGTGGGCTGCCTTCTGCTGACAGGGAGACCAATGGGAGCCCTTCTGATGGGGATTGCAGTACCAGAGTTTCACTGATGAAAAGGCCAGGTGGTGTGGGTGTGAGGACTTGCCAACTACAAAAGAAAAGAAAAGAAGAAAATTCATTGTGGATAGTTTGCTTGAAGGGAAGGGAGAAGAAAGGAGGGGGCTTTATGCCACATTTAAAACCAAGAATTTTATTACTTTGGAAGGTGTGCCCAACAAATCATGTCAAAACCATGAAGTGCTCTCCCTATTAAGTAAAAAAGGAGTTTTATGGATGACTTTGGGACTTAATTTCTGTGGCAGGAATTATTAAAAGTAAATGCTGACTGCCAGTCTATTAAATTGCTGGGTTAGTTTTCAAATGATGGAACAGAGAGAACGAAGCATTGTCCTTTGGAGGTGGAGGAAGAGGAGAAGTTTGTGTAGGTGTTATAGCATAATGGTGTGTTTGCTAATAAGAATCTTGCTAATTTTAATGCCGTTGCAGCAAACGCTGTGGTATCCATACAGGAATTAGAACAATGCAATGAACATTAGATGCCAACTTCAACTGCTTTGCACTCATTCTCCTGGGAATTTTGGATAGGCAATATGTTCAGAAGCATCTGCCAACAAGAAACACTCTAAGAAACAGAATTCATAAACTACTTTTTTTTTTTCTCTTCTCACTTCCTTTTATAGTCAATACCTGTCTTTCCTCTTTTTTTTCTCTCTGAGTTGACCACTTCCATTACTTTCTTATTTCTGCTGAGGCCAGTAAGCTGGTTTGATGCATTTGGCAGTCAAAAGTGCAGTTCCGTGTGCATTTGTGTTGGCTGAGTAAGCAAAATGAAGGAGGCTGACTGTGAAAGTGAAGAGGTGATTTACGCCAGTGTCATAATGCTGTGCAGTAATAAAATACAGGGATTGTTGGACGCACATTATATTGTACAATTATATAATTATAAACAATATAATTGGAGGCAGTTGAGCTTGAATGCAGTAGGCTGTTATTTAGCAATCATCTTTTTCAAGCCTCATTAAACACAGATTTATACACAAAATAAAAGCTTTGCTCTGTAAAGGCTAAATATGTAGTGGTGTTTATTCCCCAAAACATAATACATGGATCTAAAGCTGTCAATTTCTGTGACGGATTGAGTCACTAGTTGTAAATGAAGTTGTTCAGTGAGCATGACGATACTGAGCCCTTTGCCTTTATTTAAGGGATTCTTTCTGTGACTTCCTTATGTCCATTTTGGAAGGCAAAAGAGTCTTGCATATACAGCTGTGAAGTTGGATTTTTAAATCGAACAAACAGGGACATTACAGATGGTCAAAATCTTTGGAAAGGTAACTGAGATCTTTAAGTGATCAATATTTTGGGTCTATGTTAACCCTTTAAATATTTTTGAATTCTGAAATTATGAATGAGTTTATGGGGAAGAAAATAAAAAAGATTAAATATTTTGTTGCTGCTACCCCAAGACATTTAGCTTTTTGATTTTTTTTTTACATATTTAATTGTATTATCTGAAGTAAAATAAGTTTTTTATTAAAAAAAAAAAAAGGAGAGGAATCTCATGAGATAAGAGGAAAGAAAGCACAGAAATAAGAACTTCCTAAGGTGCAGTGATCTACAACACATATAGCGGTACAGTTTGACTTAAACTCTAAATAGCTGACAAGTTTAGAGTGTAAATATATGTAGAGAAGTGTATATATGTAAACTGATATTTAGGTGCTTAAATACTTTCTGTTAAGACATTTTTGAGTATCTAGAGGTCCCACTGAGTTGTAAACAAGAGTTGTGAAACAGCAATGTAAATAACAAACATTCTTGAAGGAGAGCCCGCAGGCCTTGTATCTGAGTTCAACTCTGTGAGATGAGAGTACAGCCCAGCACCACAAAGTGTCTGACCCATATATGCTAGAGACACTTTTGTTTGGTGGTGGTTTTTTTGTTTGTTTCAATGCACATGTGAATTTTTAAATGCTCCAGTTTAATGCTCTTCCTGTCATGTCATTAGCTCCAGTTTCATTTTGTAATTCTGTGCAGTGTGATTAACTTTCACTCCTTTCTTAAGTGTTTTGTTGGATCCTGATAGATGCAAGGTTCCTATGATCGGGAAGCCTCTGATGACACAAATGTTCTGGCACGGTACAGCCGCTGCATCACTGGTTCCAGCACATGGTACCTGACCTTAGCAGTTTGTGGCTGTCAGCTGTTTAAGAAGTTGCTGCATTTCACAGCACTGCCTTCCACTTTGCTGTGTCAGAAATATGTCTGCACAGCAACTGCAGTTTACTGGAGCTCATTTATGATACTGGCCATGTTAATTAATATAGTAATAAGTTACTGTAGTTAAATGTCTTGAATGCGTATAGTGTATTGTGGTTTGATGCCTTTAGCAACTGTATCTTAGTTTGAACCTTCAGTAACTGTGATGCAGAGCTGTATTTCAGAACTGTTTTCCTTCCCCCGCTTCTGCCTTGTTTCCTTATTTATCCTAATGTGCTAGCTTGCAATGTTTCTCAGAGTCATGCTAGTGAATTAACAAGGTTCAGCTTCTTGTAACACCATTCTAAAACACTGCAGTCTTTTCAAAGTTTAGAGATAAAGCATTTCCAAATACAAGCCACAAAATACAAATGTTAATGTTGTTGGTAAGACTGGCTTTGTTTGCCCTTTTTTTTTTTCCCCCCCTTTTTAATAAAAAGTGAATATTTTCTCGGTAATATAGGGACAGATGCTCTAGCAGCCTTAACTAGTTCCATTGTAAAAGGGTCTTGCAACTTTACCACAATAGTTCGGTAAAGGGTTTTTCCTTTACACAAATATAAATTCTTACACAACACAGAAAGCAGCAATGGACATGATATATTTATTAAGTTAAAAAACTTCAGGTTTAAATCTTCAGTGGTGAACTATTGTTACGTGACAAGTTGCAGTAGTGCCTCAAAAAAACCATTTTGGTTGTGTAGTTTCATTTCTTTATGGACATACATTTATATTTTGAAAATGCCAACTCATTCGTGTGTTCTGCAGAATGAGTGGAAATTACCTAAACAATCTAGCTAGCTAATCTCTTAGCTTTGGGTAGTTGGTTTGGTTGGTAGGTTTGTTTTGTTGGGTTTTGTTTGGTTTTTTTTCCTTTTCAGATCATAGAAAATTAACCTTAGCTGGAAATAGCTTTGGGAAAGCTTGCATTGCTCATGTTCATTTTGTATCTTCTGAGTGCCAAAGCAGTGAGTAAATCAGACCCCCAAACTTTCCACTTTTCTATTATATTAAACTCCTTTTTAAAATAAAATCCTAAATTATGTTAAAATTCTCTTCTTTTTGTTTCTATCTGAAGTTCTTTCTTTTCAAATAAATTGCTGGTAGTCTCCTGGTATGCTGGATAAAAGAAGTAAGCCTGATCTAGTACTTCACAGCATTTCACGGCCAGGAAACAGAGCAAAATAAAAGTTTTTCTTGGGCAATCACTACAGTAAAGTGTGGTGCCTTGTATGTTGTTCAAAAAACTAAAGTAAGATCCCATATCAAGAATTTATCTTTCCACGTGTTTTGTGTTTTTTTTGTTTTATTTTGGCTTTGAGTTACTGCCTCCTGATGCACCACTGCAACGACACAGAAATGACTATATCACAGGGTTTTATCATCCTGTGAGCTGGCATAAAAGAGCAGCAGTGTCATGGGATTTCTCTTAAAATTCGAGTTGGCAACCTCTCCCCAAGCTGCCCAGTCCCTTGAAAGCCACAGACGGGGGGAGTCTCCACCACAGGGATCTCACAGGGTCTTTGGCTTGCATGACTTCTGGTGTCCATCTGTCTTTTCTGCGTAGAAGAGCAGCTTATTCTGCGGTACATCTAGTTTTGCTCTGCTTAGCCCATCCTGACTGGCTTACTGGGAAGCTCTGCACAGGGGCAGAGCAGTGGCCGAATAAGCCTGTGTCCTTAAGTGGCAGTGTGATAGCTGAATTGTGGCTGTTTCCCATACTTGAAACACAAAATTAATGCCTTGTCTCAGATATCATGAAGTAGTAATTTAAAGTTGAGGGTCTTGAAATTATTACTTTAGGGAATATAAACACATATATGGTAAACGTAAAATAACCTTAAGAGGAAAACAGAGTAGCCCTGCATGCCAAATAGTTCATGTTACTCACTGAACAAATTACTCTTTTTGGAGGCTTTAACTCTTCTAAGAAATTGAATGCTGGTTTGTGTGCACATTTTTCTAATTGCATCCATATCAGCTTTTATGTACTACATTCCCTACTCCTAAGGTCTAGTCCAAAGATAAAATGTTCCCTCTTGTAAAGGGCTGTACTGGAGACAAACAGCACTGAGCACACCTAACAGAATTTATTCAAGGACTTTTTCTCTCATTAGTGTTTCATAACTGCTTGCTGTGCACTGGAAGGTGGTGGTCTTTCAAAAGAACGCAGGAAAGAGAAGACTGAGTCATGAACTCTGTCTTAACCTATAAAGGAAATGTCATTTTGACTCTGTATATGAGGAAACACAAAGTTTGAAATTAAAAGAAGAAAAATGTTGTGTGTTAAACTTAGTGTGTGATATCAACGACTGAATAGGTGCTAATATACTTCCATTATGCTGACATTGATTCATAAACCTTCCTGTAATCAAAAATACAAATAAAAAGAAAAACACTATAGATTAAAAATGTAGAGAGCTATATTCCTGTAGACATTACGGATCTTAAAGCATTGAAAAAGATTATTTTTTTCCTTCAGTCTTTAGCAAAGAAGTTTTAAAGACATCGTAGATGTGCCAGTGTTTATACTGCCACTCACCCTTTAAAATGTTTTGAGATCCTCATCAGAGGAAGCTGTGAAAGCCCTTCTAAGTTGTGGCAGTTACTAGGGCAGAGCTTGCTCCCATGCCTGACTCACTTGCTGAAGCCCACAGGACTTGTGCACCTTCAGGGAAAAGCAGAGACACCCTTCTGAGAGTAGCAGGTAACCAGAGGAGCTGTTCTCAATTCCTGATCTTAATAATTAGAAAGACAAAGGTTTGATTGCTTCCAAGACCTAATGCAAATATTACTTCAGAGTTGTTCAAGCCACAGAACTAAGGAAATGCTAAAAAAAGTGAAGTATATCTCACAAATGTGAAAGGAAATCAGCTTTGGATTGTTTGTTTGAAAGTGGTGGATGCACTTAGCGGAGCTGCAGAGCATTGTCCAGTTGGCATCAAGCTCATCTGTTTTAATGAATAAAAAGTTTTGTAGGTAAAATGTTATAAAATCAAACAAGCAACGCAAATCAGAAGAAAGGGCTAACTGTGCAACTCTCCTCTCCTAGGAAGGTGTAAGTGTGTGATAAGGAAATTTGCTTGCAGGCAATATTTGAAACTTAATGGTCTTTAACTCTCCCATTAGAAATCTCCTTCTGCCCCAGTCATTTTTTCTGTTCTGCATCTCTTTCCTCTATACCATGCAAGCACTCTGTGACAGCATTATTCCTGAGGAAATTTCCTGATGCATTATAAAACCACATACTTCGGGTTTTTTCCTTGCAGCATCTAACACAGTGTTAGTTTTTGCTTTCTTATTTGTACTTGGCTATATGTCAACACTGCTTGCCACAAAACAAAACAAACCATGGAAATAATCCCCTCTCACAACTCCCTCAAATAACTGCCTTTTTTTCTTTTTTTTTTTTCCCCTCCTCTTTTATATCCTAAAATATTGGTGCTTATAATCCCTGCCCAAGGCAAGAAAAAGGGGTCTGCAGGATATCTTTTGCCATTCAGGCACTGCTATAGGTCCCTATCAAGTTAATGGAAGTTCTGCCGCTTAATTGAGTGGAAATGGGATTGAGCCTTTGCTTACCGACCTCATTCTGATGTAGTGGAGTTCTCTGCACCTGTATGACCAAGAGCAAAATAGGAAGGCCAATGTTAATATAGATTTCATTAAAAAAAAAATCAATGTCAGATGTCATAGGTTAAACATTCCTAACTTGCATATCTTTTTCTAGCTTGCCCTGAAACCAGACCCCTTGCACTGCCCAAGAGGAGTCAGTGAAACAATTTAAACCAGTAATGGTGGATTTACGTTCTGCATTTCACTTCAGAGACAGCTAATAGAGCACACTGCAATACTGTACACCAAAATATGTAGATTGTGTATTGCATCATCTCAAACTCAGTCAGGTGATAAAAATTCATGTTATATTGCTGTCATGCTGGTAGAGAGTTGAAACTTGACCTGTTCTCTTTTCAAGAACGATATTAACATGAGCCATGTTTTACATATAGTAACGATGGTTGGACAGCTCTAATTTCCGCTTAACTTTTAGTGAACACAGGCTGCTAGTCTTGTTTGCCTTGATTTATAGCTTGAGAAATTTCAGCAAAACTGTTCTAAATCTCAGATTGTGTGAATATAAGAAAATTCAATACCTGACAATGATAATTTTCAGAGAGCTGATTCTATAAAAATGCAATTAATATAATGGTATTGTTGGCAGAAAACAGCCCCCTCATCTCCCTGACAGTCATTATTTATTTCCATTCCCCTTCTCTTCCATTCCCTTCACTTGACTTTACTCTGAGAGAGAAATAATATGTAAAAAGGAGCAAAGCTGCAAAGTGGAAGTAAAGGAATAAGGACACGTTTTGCTTTCTGGTCTTTGCAGATTTCTTCAAAGGGTACCACAAAAATTTATGTGTACATTTTTTTTTTTTTTCAATCAGTAACCTTCACGGGGTTTTTTGTGGGTCTTTCTGAGATACTTCTTAGAACCAAATGTTGGACCTCAATGAACTCTGCATAAAGATTAAAATGTTATAGGCTACTGATCAGGAAATCTAAATTATATCTAAGTATTTGAATTGTAGCAGAAAGCAAAAAGAAAATTGTGGGATGATAAGCTCTCCATGGTGACAAAGCGGTTATACTTTTTCCCCACAAAAATCTGTTGCTTGTTAGCCTTCTCTAAAGAGAGAATGATTTCATCATGGGTGAAAATCTATTACTTCATATTCAACAGGTCAAGTTTTCTTCGGATTAAGGTAGAACTGTGGCTCACGGACACTAATGTGATAGGTAAGTTGATTTTAACATATCTTATTACACTATTGCCACGTGACAAATATCGATCTTGATTATGCCAGTGTAAGTGCAAACTGTAGATAGACATTATCTTACTTATCTTGCATTTGCATTGATGGAAGTGAAATGAAAATTTACCTCCTTTCCTTCTCTCCTAAATGGCATTTCAAAAACAAGGTTTATGTTATTATTAATTAGCTTTTTATTCAGAAACAATATACAGCAGGAGATAAATGAACAAAAAAAGTAGCTTCAATACGCCTTTTTTCTTGAAATAATATGGTAAGATATTTTAGTGTGAGAAAGGATACTCGGGCTTATGCGGAGACAGCTAAGAATATCTGATATAATTGATGCATGGTCCACATGCTCATAGAATAATAAATAACTGTTTGAATATAGTAATAGTCAATGATACTAAATCACTTAGTGGCACTCTTTCTCTTCTCTCTTCAGACAGTGTTGTAAAGAAGGTATCCAAGCATGTCACTAGTACCTAGATGCTAAAGTAAGGGTAGAAGTTCACATTGTGCTGTTCTCTGAGTTGTATTATTCATGATAGTTGTTTAATACTGTCTGCATAGATCTACAGATCTGTTTGGTCTTACAATTATGAAACAGTGATGTGACCAAGCAGGACTTTTGCTTACCTTGGGGTATGTGAGGCTGCTCCAGTTCCAGAGAAACAATGGAGAGAAATGTGAAAGGATTTGATTTAAACTTTCCTGAGGCTCTAGAAACCCTTTGTTGCAGGGACATTCACTGTGGGAATGATTACTGGAAGGCCTGTGTCAGAAGCAGGCAATTGGTGTCTGGCATTACATTTGTTGCTCAAGCAGATGCATTCTGGGGAAGTTTATTTAATTGAAAACAGTTGATGTGACAAAGTTGAACTGCAATTTGTGTAGAAATTTCAAAGTATTAAAAAAAGGAAACAACTATTAAATAACAAATATTTGGAAACAAATATTAAAATAGCTACTAGTTTGCCATCTCTGAAATCCTGTTTAGAAGACTGTGTAATGATGTCATTTTTCAAGTTGCGGGGTAGCTTCATAAGTAATCAAGACAAGATATATATTCCTGGTAGGATTCTAAGTTTTATTTACAATACATGATTTTGTCTACATTCACTTTGTTTGCTTAGGATTTAAAAATGAAGGTAGGAAAAAGCGTCTGTTTTACTTTTGTCACTTCTCTGCAAGGTATCAAATATGTTTGGGGGGTTTTAACTTGCATTTTTCATTCATTTTGGTGCACACCATCAAAGGCTGGTAGCACCAGTCCAACACTGGGATGATGAAGTAAATTTAGTAATAGGGAATGTAAAATGTATAATAATATTTTTAACAGCAGAAGAGTTTGCTATCCACACCTATGTATTGTACATGGATTGAGTAGGTTCTAAAATGCTGATATGTTGCAACTTATAGTTGAGAAACTCATCCCTTCCTAGATAAATTAACCTCAGTTTAGCTTTGCATGTGTGTGATACCTTGCTATATATATTAGACAGGCACTTAATGTGATTTGAGCATGAATTCCTCAAGTGAGAGCTGGACTCATACTGCAGGAGTGCATGAGAAAAATTGGTGGAGGGGATGTGTGTTGTGTAGTTGGTAACACTGGATCAAATGGTTGTATTTTTTCATTGCTATGTTGCCTTTTATTGTGGATTGGACAAATCAATTCTTGCTTTCTTGGGACGCAGAAAAAGGAAAAATGGTATTTCAGAAATACATGGATCTTTCCTTGCGGAAAGGGAAGGATTTGCCTCAGCAGAGGACACTGTAAGAGCTCATCTTTTCAGAAGAGATTTTGGACATTAGGAAACATTTATACACTGAACAAGTGGTGAGGCACTGCAACAGAGTGCCAGTCACCATCCCTGGAGGTGTTCAAAAAACATGGCACTTCAGGACTTAGTTTAGTGGTGATGATGATGTTAGGTAGATGGTGTGACTTGATGATCTTGGAGGTCTTTTCCAACCTCCTGATTCTAAGATTCTTCTTTGTGTGTGTGCATGTGTGAGTACCTCCTCTGTACCATAAAAGAGCTAGGCGTTGTATAGATAGATCTTTCTTTAAAAGAGGCTACATTTCAGGGTCAGTGTTTTCTTCACTATATCAGGAGTGAGGGTCCAGCATTTGGAAGATCTGAGCCTGAGGAAATGCAATACAAATTGTGCAGCAGGCTGAAATTGGAAACACAAGGGTGACAGAATAACAGTCTGTGACACACACAGTGCTGTCGAGCCATGGAACACACTTAAAATTTTTCAAAGTGACACTATTAATGACTTAAGAAAAAATAATCAGGAAAAATAGATGTCATCCAGTAGATTTGATGGCTATATAGCTCATTATGTGAGAAGGATGGAGAGATTTTTATTCTTGCAAGAATAGCACTTTGATGAAAAGGGTATGCAAGCATGGGCAGCTGATTCAGGGAAGGAAATTCCAGCAAACTGGAAATATTTAGCTGAGATGGAGATGAAGAGCGCAAAAGTGAGAGCTCAGTGGTAGAGGTTACAGTGGAGAAGCTACGATGAGTAGCTGGTGGGGACGGGAAAGTGAAGAAATACTATTAAAAACATCTTTTGTTATCCCTGGCTTGCTGCTTGGGTTTGTCTTGTTCGTAGTGCTTCATTACCTGTTGTGATGGCAGCTCCCCCTCTTGATTCATTCTGCTTTGATTACCAGTTGGGTGGCTTGAACAGAGCAACATGACAAACGAGATGAAATCAGAGACATTGAGGCCTGATTCAGTCAACTCCTCTAAGGATGATAGAAGAGAACCTTATCTACTGAAGATAATTGTGAAAAGTTGCCCATGTGTTAGGGAATAATGCTGGTAACTGGTGTGTTTAGAAAATGAAGGAGCATAGTAGTAGTGTAGTTCAAAAGTAAAGAGAGGTACTGAATAAAGTAAATTCTGCACTTAACATGCACTGTATGTGTAAGAAGTCAGAGCAAATTCACCTTTAAAAATTAGTTATCACAAGACAATCTTCATCTTTACATATTTTCATACAAAAAAAAAAGATGGTTTGCATAAAGCATATCCTGCTGAACGTCGATTTTTTTTTTTCTTGGTTTGTCTTTTTTTAACACAGTGTCTTTAATATGCTAAGCCTGTGCTAACCAGAATAATGAACACATGAAGGGATTCAGGCATACCCAGGTCTTATTCTTAGTGGTGCTCATAAAGGGTTGGATTTTTTTTTTCTTTATTGCTCTGCTTTTAAATTGATTATTAGAGTTATTTATTATAATGATGTCAGTATTTATAGTTCAGCAGCCCTATGTTGAGAACAGTTCCTCACAGAGATGATCTTGGAGTTGAGGAAAACTAAAATAAACTTTTACTAAGGAGAGAGCTTTTGAAAATGAGGCTATTTCTATTCTGCGAGTGTTTTCTTTTGGGGGGCACGGCAACATGTAGAGGCTCAGAAAGATGTCAGTAAAAATAACAGCCTGTCAGTTTATGTGCAGTAAATACTGAAGACTGAAGTCTGATTTATTATTTTTTTTTATAAGTGGGTTGTTGTTTGGGTTCAGTTTTTGGTTTTGATTTTTTTTTTTGGTTAATACAATTCTGCTTGATACCTCATTATTTGTCTCCTTTGATTTCATGGCAGTCTACCAATTTATGTTAATGGCTCTTTCTCCACCCAATCTCGTAAGATCATAATTTGACGATTGTAACTTAGTTTGGATAAATGTTTCCGTAAGTTGATATCTCTCATCATTTAACATGGACACATTTAAAAATTGGAGAGCACTTACTTTCATCAACTGATACTGATAATCCAATGCAGTCATTTGAGACTTCTGTGTAAAATTTGCAGTCTGATATCCAATTGAAATTGATGATAATAATATATCCATTTAAGTTTTAAAAAAATCCCACAAAACCCAGACAAAACAAACAAACAGAAATCCTGGCTGGTGCTGACTTGGCCAGTGTAAGAAAAGCAAATGTCCTTCTTCTCCATCTCAAAACCCCTCCTAAGCTATAATTGGCACTAGTCTAATTACTACTGCAAATATCAAGGTGCATAGGTGTTTAAAAGCAGTATTGTATTAAACATTGGACTTTGTGCTTTAAAAAATGTGTGGATGGGTGAGGAGTCAAAATGTTTTCTGAGTTACTCAGGTGACTTTAGTATCTTTTAGGCAACTACGTGAGAAAGTAATTGGTTTGTGTGGTGAATGTTGACCAACTCTTGGATGTGACCGAGGAATCCTCGTGCCATGGAAGAGCCACACAGTGCTGCCTGGGCTGCAATGTCAGGAAACTCACCCCTGGCTATTGGCTAAGATTTGGAGCCATAGCATCTGCTGTTGGTCTGTTTATCGACTGCAGTTGGAAAACAGTGTTTCTGCAGTAAGCCCTCACTAGTAAGTGGAGCACTTTTGTGCTGCAGCACTGGATAAGAGAGAGGGCAAAGAGCAGAAAGAGAGAGGAAAGAGATAGAAGCTGCTCTTGTGTTATCGAATTCATACATGAAACTTTTCCCTTGTGTGCCTTCTCAGCAGTACCTGCCCCTGTGGAGCAACATAAAGAGCTAGCTGATCATCAGTCAGGAGGAAATCCTTGCTATTCTTCCTATTTTGTGGCATCAATCATGCAATTTGGAGCAAGGACAGAATTGGATTTTAATAAACAAGTGGAGTAGTCTGTATCCTCTACAATGAGAATATCTACTGCATCTTAGTCTCTCCTTGTGTTGTCTAGAAGGGGATGTTTGGTTAAGCCTTCGTTCTGATACACTTTCCCACATATCCCTGCACTCAGATCTACACATGTGGCAGTGCTTGTGCTATGCCCAATTCACAAGAAACCCTCTAGAAAAGTTTGGTCTCTGTTCTAGCGGTACTCTTGGAGTGGAAGGACCTGAAGAGAGTGGCAAAGCTTATTATTTTGAAGGAAAGAAATAATTTGAAATCTTTTAAATGAGTATATTTCCTGATAAACTCATCACAGTGTAAGAGAAATCCTCCTGAAGAGTGGCAATGACAGACTTAACCTCTTCTCAGTCCCCACCCTATTGCCTTGCTACTGTGGTTACTCTGAAGATTCTTTAGCTGATGTTTGTTTGGTTTGATTGGTGAGTTGCTCACTGATGCCATGTCTCAGAAAATCAGCGGGGTCACATTCTTCAGACCTTAATAAGACTCATCCATATGCTGAAATGCTTTTTTGCTGAACAATCATGTAAATGTGGGCAAAAATTGTAACATGGCCTTAACTGTTATCATAAAACTTAATTTTGTGTTAAATATTCTGTGTTGAAAATGGAATACATTTCAAAAGCCCTAACTTTCAGTTACACATATATTTCACATGTATACATCAGAGTTTGGAAGTATTATTGTTAATACCTCTGGGGAAATGTCATTTAACAAGTTTCAAGTTGCTACCAGCACTAGGTCATTATTCTTTTTACGTTCTACCATGAGTTAATGGTAGGGGAAAAAATGTCACGCACTGTGACATTTTGGTGTAACTTGAGAAATGGACTTATAAAAACAGATATCTTGTTTGTTGTCCATAAGTGCATTGAAATTTCCTTTCTCCAGCTGAACAAGGAGAGAGAGCAACCGTGAGAGCGTATGTGTTTGAAAGCGTATTGTCTCTCAGATTTGGCTTGTGACAAGAGGGTCTCTCCTCAGGGTGGTTGTTCTTGTGGATAAGGCTTTCCTTGACCCTCTGCTTCTCTTTGACACCAGCTCTCTCTTGCTAACCTCGGAGGAAGGGATGGGGGAACTGGAGGCTCAAGTTCTTCTGAGTTTGTGGCATTTATATTGTGAGACAGTTGAGATCGAGTTCATCTTGCTGAGCTGCTCACCCATAATGGGTCTGTCACAGCGGCTTGACAGCGTATTTGTACCCATTTTGGACAGCCTGTGCTGCTCGGCGTTCTCCCTCTGAAAGCTCCCAGCAGACCATGCAGATTTAATGTTTTCAAATAGTAACCTCTCCTCTCCCCCTCAGAATACATTTATCATTTTCATAGACTTAATAGGCAGTTGTCTGTTCCAGCCATACTTTACCTTTAAATTGGTGTCAAGTAGCGGAGATCACCTCTTAATGTGACCCCAATTTTCTCTTGTTCAGCTGGCATACAGATGGCACAGCCAAATAATAGAGGGTATTTTGTGTCAGAAACTCTATTCTGTTTTTTTCAGGAATTAAAAATATGTAGGAGCTTCTGGTTTATTGGTAATTTGCAAACAGTTATTAGTTTGTTTCTGAGGTAAAGACTTGACGAGGGGGGGAAGGAGAGTAATGATATCTCACAAACTGAAAATCCAACTTTTCCTGCCATCTGTGTCTGGGAAATCAAGTTAGATTTCAGAGACTGGAGTTGGTATTAATCCAGGAAATAAATGACTACTTTTTCATGTCCAACCACTAATGCTGCAATTAGGTAGGTGTACATAACTTCAAGATGAGATTCAAAATTGAATCTTATTCTGATGTAGACTTAGTTGAATTTGAAATACAGTTTTAGTCTTAGTGGAGCAGGAGAATGTTCTGCCCTCTCCCTTTTTCTTCCTCCAACAAGATACTATTTTCCAGTTCAAATGACCTAATAAACCTGCAGGAAGACATCCATTTCTGAGACACAGGTTTTCCCAAGGTCTGGGGAGCCGAGTGAAAATACAACTACTGACTCTCTCCTCTACTAATCCATATCCTGGGTCTCTCCTTCTTGGATTTCTTTTCCTTCTTTCTTCTCCTCCTCTCCCCTCACCCTTGCCATCAGTGCTGCTTTTTCTTTAACAATAGCTAGGTAATGCTGCTTCTCCATTGGGACACATCCTATATACTATAGCTTATATGTGTGTTGTTAGGTCTGCACAAATCCTTAGAGTCTTGCTTCTAAACTTAAGTTCAAAAGAGCAGTGGGTTCTCCAGAGAGTGCTGGCTCCCACAGTGGTGCCCCAGTTCCGAATTAGGGCTGCACCGTGCATGGAGTTTAGGTTTAACAAGAAGTCCCAGTACCTTCCTCGTTCATCTTGCGCAGCCTCGTCTGTAACATCTGAAGCGCTCTTTTTCTGTTTGCTGAGGCAGGTAGAAATAATAATACTGGTCAAAGGGTAATATTTTAAGGGATATTTCTTTTGAAAACAGACAAAAGTTCAGTGAATGCTGCCATCAAAGTGTGGCAGTTGAAAGTTAACTAAGAAGAGAAAGTGCAACTTGTTTCATTTCTCAACAAGTTGCATTTAGCAAGGCTATATACTCTAGGGACTGACTTTCTAACCGATGAAGAGCAAGAAGTTTTCTGTACCTGGTGCTTCTTTGTGACATGTTTGCAGTGTTCTCTCCCAGAGCTCTCCATCTGTGGCTTTCTGATTTGCACTGTATCTCTGTACTTGCTGTTGATCTTCCATTACCTTCTCTTGCAAATGCCTGTGGAAGAGAGGGAGAGAGCTTGACAAGTCCATTGCTCTTCTGAGACCTTTCCAGCACTTCCAGCATGATTGTTAATTGTAAAAGCTGAAATTAAATATCTGGGGCTGCAGTGATCTTGTCATCTGTTTTTCAGAGTGTATCCATCTCATAAATTCTCTTAAAGAGAAACTAAAAGTGCTGGTAGAAAAGATATAGCCTGGATGCACTAATTAAGCAGGTGTTAAGCAGCAGCCCATTATTCATGTGTCAGGTTTTCACATGATAACTTTTTTTATCTTTTTATTACTGCTTGAAGAGATACTTGACTGAACACCATCTCCAGGTGCCGAAAGGCAGGACTGAGTGATGGGAGACAAACTTTGTGGAAGGGACCCACCATCAGCAGAGCAGAAGTTTCCTCCAAAGCAAATCGGTGTTAGAAGTTGCTGCTTCCTTGCTGGGCAATCTCATTGAATTCCTTTGGCTGAATGCCGAGTTAAGTCTGAAGGGGCAAAAACTTTCTAAGGGTACAAAGTGTGAATGGACACAGTATTGCTTCTGTATTAGCGTCATTTAAAATACGTTTTTAGTTATACGTACGAGACAAAACTGTCAACCCTGTGGTTAAGTGCTGTATCAAGAGACTGCAGTTTGCAAATCATTCAAGCCAAAGACTATTGTGAGGTTTTAAACTTTACAGATGAGCAAGTGTGCAAAAATTCTTATCCCACTTTTAAAATGCAAGGTGGAGAGAAAACTAGGGTATTAATATAGTGTTGCAGTAAATTTGGGTATTCAGTAAAAATTTCTGTATCAAGTTTAAAATTTTCTATACAGAGATAGTAGCCAACCTGTCGTTTGGGTGTTTTTGTGGTGGGTTGTTTTTTTTTTTTTCCGCTTTCTAAACAGCTTTTCATGAAATTATGATCATTTGGAATTTGGGAGCAGAAATACTGCACAGAGAATGAAAAGCTTCAGTTGCTTATGCCAAATGAAATAACTGTGTCTAAAAGGACTCTGCCTAGATGGCTTCCGGAGGGCTGTGAAACCTGCTGGCTCTGTGCACGCTGCGCAGGGAAAGGAGAGCCTGGAGCATGGCTAACGTCTTGGTTTCCTGACTAGTCAGTGGCTGGAGAAATTTCAAATGCTTGATTGTCTTCAGAACGAAACCTTTCTGCACAGGATTGATAAATATTACTTTAATTCTTTGCATGACATAATAGTAACGTTACTGGAGAGGGGCCTGTTCCCCAGGTGTGATTGCGCTGCCACCAGTCACCGTGCGTCACGATCTCCGGATTATAAGCAATTTGGGGCAGATAAAATGTCTGCCATCGCGCTTTGTATTGTGGCTGGCACAATGAGGTCCCGCTGCTCCCTGGCTCTGCTGGGAGCTGTCAGTCTCGGAGAATTATAACAGCTAGGAAAATTGTAAAATGCACAGACAAGATGTTCAGATTAAAAGGGTACTGGATCAGTGTGAAACTCAAAAAGCTTTTGAGAGATTTCCTAGTTAAGCATTTGCTACTTTTTCTGTGTTTCATCCCCAACAAAAATGTACTTTCTCATAAAAACATATACATTCCTTTCTTGCTGTAGAGAATAAACACGATTGTGAAGTCAAAAATCAGATCTTGTTGAAGACAGGTATTTTTTTTCCCCTCCCACTCTTCACATTGTTGAAGACGACATAATAGTTCAATATTATGTAATGTAGAAATATCCACACAAAAGAAATATTCTTGAGCATTCTGTCACTTACAAAATGTACTTTCAGATATCTTTTTTCTGGAGCGGCTTATGTTATTCCTCATTTTATGAGTGGAGTCTCAAACACCCTAGAGGCATTTGTTTTGTGAAAATCTTTTCTTTTGTATGAAGATAAGAATTTCCAAGATGAAAAATTGCTTAACTGATTCCAACTTTCCTTTTGAATATTGAAATATTTAGAATTGTTATCAGGACATTAATGAGCTTCTATCTTTCAAAAATGTTTCCTGTACTTATAAAACAAGAAGCCACAAACTTTATTTATATTTGGGATTGGCTTTTGTTCAAAACAAACAAAAGGACAGGAGTAGTATAACTGTTTCTTTGTTATCATAAGTTTACAGTTTGTCATTCTCTTCAACTTGCAATGTGGTATTCTTCACTGATATCACCCTGCAAAGCTGTGAGTCAGCAATTAGAAATATTTTCAATATTTTCCTGTAAGATATCTGGATCCCAACATGTTTCCCATATATGCCTCTCCACAGCGTTTGAGTAACAGCTATGCCCTTTTACCCCTCCATTGAGTCACCCGTTGACTAGCCTGAGCGGGACCAGAGCAGCAATCTTGAAGAACCTTCTTTTTTTGTTCACTGGAAATGCAACAGTGTGGGGATTTGGGGATGGCTGAATGCATAGATAAATTTGTTTTCTAGGAGAAAAAAAATGGGAGTAAAGCTCAATAAAATTGAATGATGGCAGTTATATGATTTTTCTTTATAAAGTCTCTGACTTCTTTGGGCAAGGACAGTGCTGCAAGCACAAGTCAGACTTAATTACTTGTAGCATGCACCTAAGATTAATACAGTTTGGAAAGGACAGGACCTGCATAACTTCTTACTTATTTATTTATTTATTTTCCAGAAATTAATTAAATTAATCCAAGTCTCTCACCTTTAAGACTAAAAGCCATCACTACCAATGAACATCCATGTCTTGTGTTCTGACTTGGTAACTGCAGGAGATCACTTGCAAAATCTCCACAGCTGGGAATGATCGGTGGTAGGGAAAACAACAGCTGTCTCTCTGAAGCAGAGATGTACTGCAGCCTAGCTATAATCAAATGTACACTGTCTTTTCCTGGAGCATTTAGCTGGAGTTGTCTCCCACGTGTACTTCAAATCTTGGAGATATTGCAGTTTGTGACATGTTTCTTTTCCTTTGAAAGTTTCAAAATATCTGTAGAACTGTTCTAAGAAGAAAGGAAGTGACATTTAAATATATCCATGATTTCAGTATATTTCAAGTATTTTTAAAGCCTGTATTTTGCAGTCAGTGTGGCTCTGTTTACTACAACGTTGTTGTGCAGAGACTGAATCTGAGCATTTTGGTTTGAAGTGATGGAAATTATACCCTTCTTTCTTTGCCCTCCAAAAGACAACGTTGCTTTTAATTAGCTGTAGTGTCTTTGATAAATTGAATGAAATTACCCAGCTGCGCAGGAGCCACGGGCCAGTCATGGGTATTGGAAGCTGGAAGCACTGAGACCCTCTTTCCAACAAAAGCGTTCATAAGCCAATCTCATGTTTGAGATTGGCTTATGAACAGTGAAGTGTTTAGATATGCTTGCAGATCTGGACTGTAACTACATGTCTTTACCTGGCCAAAATACGATGTTTTCTGGCTTTTAAATTAATTGTAGTAAGACATTATTATCAAGAGTTCTCAGATTACCCAGTGAGACTGCATACTGTGATCCAAGCAGTGGTGCCATTCCTGTGTTTACTAAGAGCACCAGGTAGTGTTTTAGCTTGATCCTTCCTTGGAATTTGCTTCACGGATTAATTTGGGGCTTTCACCAGAATTATTCATGGAAGGTCAAATGGCAAAATCAATGGGGGCCCTTCCGCAAGCTGATGATCATTTACCGTGCACATGAATTACTTGCTCTGCTCTGTTAGGTAGTCCTTCTAGAGCTGCATTCAGAGTGAGACCACATGGTCTCCTTGTGCTTACAGCTGATTTTACTGAATGTTATGCATAAATGAGCTGCATGTTTAACTTTTCAGTTTCTTTATGCTATCTAGAACTTCGTTTGGAAACATGAGCTGGAGAAATAGGTGGAGAGTGATTTAGCTTTTAAATTTACTTCCTGAAATAAGAATAAACTGTTAAATTTTGTTTTCTTTTATTGTGCATATTTGGTTCACCCCTTTAAAATTGTCACACAATTATTTAGTACTTGTGCATAGAATGAGGTCTGTCTTTGGTACTAAAATAATTTCTAAAACCCACTTTCTTTCAGGTGTGCAAGCCCATCATGACAGTGACAAAATAAATGCCAAGTTTCAGGGTATTTTGTAGGGAAAAAAGCAGCAGATCCAGTTCTTTAATACCCTTCTTAATCCACAAAGCACATTATTTGTACATTTCATTTTTTTTAGGTATGTATGTGTACATGATCCTATAGTAAAAACAAGGTACAATATTCTGTTGGTTTAATATAACTGCAGGAGCATTACAAATAATATAATTATTTTTACTTATCTTCTGCATGTTTACTTATACAGGATTAAGTATTTATTTACTTTAAACTCAAAGAAATTTTTTTAAAATATTTTTTCAGTTTTTTTCTGTTCTACTTAGTTACAAGAGCACTGTACTCCTAACAAAATGTGTAAAGTTTTCTTACCTTGTAGTTTGAGCAACAGAAATCAGATGCTCTCCATGCCAGAGACAAATCATTTTCCCATATACTTACTATTAAAATGAGTACTTCAAATGTGAATAACACCAAATCGGCCAACTTGATGAAACCAAATTGTTAAGGCCAATGAGAAGTAACTCTTGTTGCAAAAAAGTTATAGGAAAACTTTAAGTTATAGAGTGATTTTTCAGTAAAGTAGCAGATGAAGCTTCATATTCAAATGATATAAGTAATTCAGATTTGGGAACAGCCTACAGTACACATATTGCATTGATGGTCCTGAAATAAGGTATTAGCACTTAGACAGGAGGTTTTGGAGCAATGCCTTATAAAGCTCTTTGAAAATGTCTCTTCAAATCAGTAACAGTCAAAACTGAGCAGTAATAAACAAAAATAATGAATAAACCAAAATATCATCCTGGTGTTATATAAATCCACGGTGTTTTCACATACTGAAAGTTTCTTGCTGATCTGGACTTTTCCCAAAGTGAAAGAGGAAAAATAGAGAAGAATAAAAAAGCCAGCAAGCAAGAGTATGAGACAATTTCTACATATGAAGAGATGACATTCACTGACATATTCCAACTTTACAATAGACATATCTTAGCAATGACCCAGAGTTTTTTCTAACTTTGAGAAGCATGAAAAAGATCAACACACATTATTTATTCTTTTTCTCTTGATGCAAGGAATCAGGCTATCAAACACAATTTTTGAACCTAGAAGTTTTCAAAGAAAAACCACAAAACTGTTAGAAATTCTTTTACACAACCAGGCTGTGAAATAATTTAATGAATTCTTGCCAAAAACCTCCTGAAGTGCTATCAGAGCAAAGGCATAGACAGAAACTTTGGCTTGGGAAGTCTCCTTGCTCTTGAGGAAATACTGCTGCTGTTCTCTTGCTCGTTTATGTTTTCCTTAGACATCAGTTGCTGATAGTGGTAGTCAAAGGTGGAGTAGCGAGTAGTGGACACTACATCTGTCTGGTTTGGGGTTTTTTTCATACTTATGCCATACACCATGCACATACAGGCCTTTTAAAAAAATATATATTATGAGGGTTGTCTACAGTGCTTAAGTGCTTGATTTAGTAGATGAAGGGAACATGTTTTTTAAAAAAAAAAATATATCATTTGTATATATTTAATGAGTGTCTTAAAATCAGAAATACACTGAAGGTGTATGTTCAGATAGAGGTTATTTGTTATTGCCTAGGCAATATTTTTTGCTGATCTGCCAGTCTAAGTCCTGATTTTCTTTATTAACAGCTTCAGTATCCTTGTTTTACCTTTTGAGCACACAGGGACCTCCAGTTCGGACAAACAGTGCAAAATCATATGGGATACAGTAGGAGTTCATTCCCATTCAAGTTGCTCCAGACTGTGAATGTTATACTACCTGTCTGTGAGAAACAATAACGTTTTCCAAGAGTAGTTTTTAATTGCATCTTTTACTTGGGTGCAGAGCAGCCCCCAGAGGTGCCTTTTCACTTCTTAAAATGGAAATAAGCAGTGCAAAATAATAATGCTCAAGGTAGAAGCAGCGGATGCTTGGCACCTGCTCACTGACTTATCTTCCTTGTTTATTTTGAGCGGAAGAAATACTATGTCTAAGACAATTCTTCTAGAAAATAGATTTTTTGAAAGGAGTTTTCAGTACTAGAAAGTGGAATTTTAAAAAATTCTGGTTCTACAAAGTAAATAACCATGATGATGATTTCCTGACTTCAGAGTGAGGAAGTTTTATTCTATTTTAGGAGCTCTTGGATGAAGAAGTTTTATATATAATGTCATTCTATTTTATTTCATTACTAGTATAACTCTAGTATGTTTAATATTAATAAAAAACCAGAATGCATGTGACAGAAAGAAAAGGCCTCCTAATTCACTGGGATTATTTTTCATTATATGGTTTGCAGAGGCCTGAAGATCTAGGAGCTACTACTAAAGCTTAACTGAGAAAAGCAAGTTTATTGTCAACAAGATTGAATCTACAATGCTCCACTGATAAATTTTTAAGGGTCTGTTAATCTCAAAATGGCTGCAAAAAAGAATTCTACTTGGGCATCTTCTGTCTTCAACTGTTCTTTGCTAATAGCTGGCAAAGTATGGTACACTAGACAAGGAGTAGCAAAGGGGGTCTTTGTGTTGCTGTGCATCCAGACCCACCCTGGACTTGAAAGGTGCCTTATGAGGAAGGTGAATCTTCACAATCCTCTGAAAGAGGCTCTCCCTGCCTGACAGTGCCACAGAGGTGATAGAGTCACCACAATGACTTGGAGGAGCAATAAAAAACAATTTATTGGTTTTCTCTGAGAACAATAGATCAACGGCGTGGATTAAAGGTGTTTTGACAACAGGGGATATTTTCTTATCAATTACTTTAAGGCATTAACTAAGTATAAAGGAAAAGTGAGTAACAAGAGGAGGAAAGGAAAAGATAGGGAGAGAAAGATAGAAAGCAATCTATCATCACCCTTGGATCCAGCGACATTTCATATGATCAGTCCAAATCCTGAGTTCTTTGGTGGTGGGTGCACACCGATCAATATTTTACTGTCTCTTTATATACTTGGGATATGAGTGGCATCTCCAATTTACATAGGAAGCATAGAGAGGCAGTGCCAATTTGCATGAGCTCCTTCTGATGCAGTGTCAGCTATAGACCTCCCCTTGGTGCAGTCCCAGTTGCTAACAGAAGAAATTAACTCAGGAAAAAGACACCATCCCACCTTTGAAGGATTTATCTCTTCCTGTTGTTAATTTATCTGCAAGTGGCTAGAGGAGGATGGCAGAGCCATTGAGGGATACTGAGAGCCATTTACACCTCCTCCTTGCTCATTCGCAATTCAGATCTTACTGCCATACAAGGTTTGAGATACAAATAGTCCAGCTCTTACAACAGGTTGCTACTAATGGTGGGCATTCCTAGTGTATGACCTGCCCAGAAATGGGAGCAGCAAATACATGAAATGTTTGTATGGTCTGAGTCAACATTATACCATGATGTAGGTCTGGATCGATGGCTGTTAACAAAGATGCAGCTGAGAGACAGCAGACCATGGAGCTCTGTTATGATTGCCAAGATCTGATGAGTTTGCTGGAGAGATACCTAAAGTGCTTTGTTGGTAACTGGGGTTTGCTTACTTGCACTCCTGTTAGATATCTGAATAGTATATGTATACATGACTTCTCTTAACTTTCTTCCTTTTACTGCCCATTTGGAGGGTGCAGGATGGTGGGTTGGTTATATCTTTGATTTCATCTGATCAGATTTGGTCTATTTGGAGTTATGCTCTTCTGCAAAATTGTTCTGGGTTCGGCTAGGATGGGGTTAATTTTCACAAGAAGCTGGGAGGGAGTACAGCCAGGATAGCTAACTCAAAATTGCCGTGGGATATTTGATAGTATATGACTGTCATGCCCAGTATACAACCGTGGGAGCTGGTTTGAGGTGCCCAGCAGATCACAGTTCAGGTCAACAGGCTGTCAGGTTTCAGGTGGTGAGCAATTGCATTGTGCATCAATTGCATTATATGTTCTTTTAGTAGTATTACTGTTACTACTGTTTATTCTGTCCTTGTGCTATTAAACTGTCTTTATCCCAGCCCACAAGGTTTTACCTTTTCTTTCTGATTCTCCCCATCCCACAGGGCAGGGGAGAAGTGAGCAAGTGGCCACTGGTTGGGTGTAAACCACAACAGTGCAGCAGAAGGAAAAATATTTCGCTAGGTATCATTATATGGCTTGTATCTTTATATGGCTTGATGGCCTGTGGGTGTTTGTTTAATTGAGAAATTGTTGGGTAGTATTCCAGTTGGAAGTTGAAGGTGCCTCCAGCAAAAAAAAGCTGGAGCTCGTTTGCGCTGCTTAAAACCCTAAATACTTTTTGGTTTTGAGAGTAAAAAAAGAGAAAAACCAGAGAATTTATGGCAGTGTTTATTTTTCTCTGAGATTTCAGCTTATGGCTGGAAGATTCTTTAGTGGTTTATGCCAAGTGGAATAGCTGCAGCAGAAGACAGAAAAAACAAGTAGAATATTGATCAAATCAAAGCAACCTGGAAGGTACTATTCTGTAAAAATTTCTCTTGAAAAAACATTCAAATAATTCCCCATGGAAGGTGTTGAGGGACAGAAAGGCAGCTATTTGCTAATGTTTTTTGTTTTTCCTTTGGAAAACATTTTCAATGGGAAGCTGAAACATATTTTGAGGGAAAAACACCCCAGCCAAGTTTGGAAGGTAGTTCAAAGCTGTGCCCCTCTCTGTCTAGGCTTTTGACGCTTTCAGTTTGATGCATTTAAGTCTGTTAACTAAAGCAGAAGTACTTGAGAATACTGTATGTAATGTCCTTGTAAGACTATAGTACCAAAATGGTAAATTCTTACAAGATTTTGAAGAACACCATCTTGTGATTTTTACAGGAAAGAAACACCTCCTAAATAGTTTTGTCAATACTCACATAAATTTCTATCTATCGTATTTGAGATAGTCATATTTATATGTCTAATAATGCTATAGCTTATATGATGACATGAGTTACTCATTTTTGTTCTATAAGTTTATGGAAGATAGAATCAGATGCCTGTGCTTATCCTGACTAAGTTTTTCAGTCCAAGATGTTTCACCTTAGTCATGTTTACAAGGACTCCTATTTGCCAGTTATAAACTGCTTGTGTCTGTCTGTCTGTGTGGTATGAAGAGGATGAAAGCACGGAAGTGTCCGGCTGAAGTGCTGGGGTCTGAACCCTGAGCCCTAAGGTGAACTTGACACCTGGATGAATTTCACAACCAGGTCAAAGGGGCTAAGGCTGCCCAGGTGCCTCCTGTTGGAATCAAGGGCAAGACTGGGTTGGCCTCTGTGTTTGCCACCAAGAAGATCTTTTAGCTCCGCTGCTGGCTGCAATCCAGTAGGTGTTGAGTGGTGGGGACACATGTCATGCCAGATCTTGATGTGAGGGATGGGTCCCCTCTGTTGTGAGAGGGCCCTCCAGGAGGGGAGGCCAGGCCAAGCACACTCTGAAATTCTGAGAGCTAAAGCAGAAATGTGAAACAGCTGCTATTTAGGTGGTGATTAGAGGGTGGAGATAAAAGGCCAATAGAGCACCTTATTGAGCTGTTGGTGCTGCTGGGAGCTGTTGGTGCTGCTGGGAGCTGCTGCTGGAGGGGTTGGTAAGAAGGAGTTTTGTGAAGTCAATGAAAGAGTCAAGGATAATGAGAGTAATGGATTGGGTAATGTATCTTTCTGGTATTTGTTTGGTTTGTGCCTGGCTATGTTGGGATATGGGGTATGGTTGCTGTCTCCTTATGTTGTTGTATTTTTGGCTTAGTGTGCCTTTCCTTCTGTTGTGTCACCCGCAGTGAGTGGATTTGTTGCTTCCTTTGTTCCCCCTGTGGTCGGTCATACTATATCATTTTTGGGGTCCGTAGAAATAGATAATAAAACCTACGTGAATTTCTGTGTATGTTTTCTGCTGATGACTGCCTCCTTTTTGCTGGGCCATGTAATTGGCAAAACACTGGCTCCTAGAGAATATTGCAATACATACTGTTCATATTATATAAGAGGTAAATGTGCAGCTAATATTTTCCCAGTTTTACCTTTTCCTGTGTTATGTGGATGAGAACAGCTCTCCCAGATGAGGCAGAGCTACTTGGAAAGTCAATTAGAAAAGTTTTGCCTCAGTAAG
This sequence comes from Baryphthengus martii, assembly GCA_013396935.1. Taxonomy (NCBI): domain Eukaryota; kingdom Metazoa; phylum Chordata; class Aves; order Coraciiformes; family Momotidae; genus Baryphthengus; species Baryphthengus martii. The sequence goes on from VWZK01015741.1 coordinate 212,369, forward strand.
GAAGAAAGCAGGGCAGCAGAACTCGGTTCCTGGTGTGTGGAGTACTAACAGGGAAAACATAATATGCCTTCCTGGGAAGTCTTTGTAGTTGATTCTCTGAAAAATCAAAGTGGGATGAAAACTACATGGATGTAGCCTGACAGTCTTGCTTTTTAAAAGCAGGACTGTCCAAAAGTCTGTTGAGGGTATCAGTCTTAGAAAGGGGAACAACAAAAATAAAGCCAGGTGATCGTTATGATTGTCATAAAGGCTACATGTGATGTTTTACCTGTTATTTTAAGAAGAGGATAAATAAGTATATGATAAATGCATGTATTTCATAGTTTCCATTCTCAACCTACCAGGTTCTGTGGCTGAATTTCATAATTGTAAGAGACTATTAAAAATGTTAAAAGTTGTTAATTATCGCCGGATAGTATGATATGCATTTATTGTAAATATGCCATTGTAATTAAAATGAAAGGCATTCTTTACATATTTGAGGTGATAGCACAAGTTCTGAAAGCTATTACTATTTTTTTTCAAGAAAATTGAGTAGCATCATTCTCTCTGTTAAAATTGTATCTGAGAGGAAGTACAATATGATTTAATGAAATTGCTTTGATATTTGAAACTGGATATTGAATGCAACTTAAGTCTATAATTCCACTATTTCACTGTGGTAGGTAACATTTAGCAAAGGGTTTCTGTAAGCTCAGAAATAATAGTAGTAGCCTTCTATAATTTGATTTCCTTCCAATTGTTCTTATTGGAAAATCTGCACATTTTCAGGAAGGATTTAATATTATGGAAGCAACCCTCCCCTTCCCCCTAAACTTAATTAATCAGTCCTTTAGGTGACTAATTAGATGTGCTGAATTTTCAGTGAAGTGTAATGTTTCATTCTAGTTCTTCACGCCTGTGTTATCCAGCTGGTATCTGTAAACTAAATGAGGATGTTGCTACAGTGCATGGTTCCTAATAAAATTCAAATTAAATAATCACCTCAATTATAGATTAAAAACTCAGGTTCAACAATTATCCGAAGAGCTCTACTTCACCGAAAACACGCAGTCACGTACCTACTCCTTTCCCATTCTGCCTGAATTTATAACTCACAGACATGATTTAGATTTAGCTTAAAATGTGTCCTAAATTGTTTTTGTTATCTCAACCTGGAGCAACCTGTGTCTATTCCTGGAATATGATATCATTATTCTAGAACTGCATTACCTACAGTGTATGCTATCTATTCTACTTCGAACGTTTTCAAGCGAAACCTTTTCAGTTCCTGTTAATGCTTAGACATTTGAGTCCGTTAACTGTGGAAGGAGGAACACATCTGACCGTACAGAATACATCTCTAGAAGGAGAATGTGTCTGACCATGTCAGATGTATCCATTTCAGTTGTGGTAATGGTCTCTGAAGAACGTTCTTACTTATTCATAGATAATACCAAGCTTTTTGATGTCCAATCTAATGTTTATAATACAGGATTATACTATATTTTGTAGATTAATGAGTAATGATGTTAGGTGGAAAAAGGCACAGCTGAAAGCTTTTCTTACTCCTGAGTCACTGTCTTCACAAGAATCCCAGTTTACTGGGTTGACATTTCCGGTGAAACAGTTCAGGTTTTCAGAGATCTGGTCAAAAAAACTGTGGGAATTCCTTTCTTACAAAGGAATTGTCTTGTCAAACACCCATGTGCTGCATACAGTCTCCCCTTTAGTGATCCAAGCTCATTTTGATTTACTGCTATTCTCTAGGAAGCCAAATTTTGATAAACTAACGGAAAATCTTTCTGTGTTCTTTCTTAGAAATAGATCTTTTTAAAGGCTATAACCCTGCAGAGATGCTGGACAGAAGTCTTAGTAGTCACGGGCTAATCTGTGTACCCCAAGAAGACAAGAGTAAACAGCAAATTGAGATCACAGATTATTCACCTAATAACTATCTGTAACCAGGGATTGTCTCACTGCTGCTAAAACTTCTCAGTTGTGGATTTTCATTGTATTCTTTGTGTGATAGCGTTTTGAGACTGAATGGTTCCTGGTCCTGAATTTATGGGTGCTACTGAATTGTTAGCTAAGTGCTAGTGACAACACATCTAGTGTACAAGGTGTAATGGCTTTTGGGTCTTTTAAGAAAATCTCTCCTTGCACTTCTGTGGAGGTACTATGCTAGCAGTGCCACTAGACTGAAAAATTCAGCTTATTGATCCACAGTGCAAACATGATCTTGGCCTCTAAGGGACTGCTAAAGCTCTGGCCTTTCTAGTCAAAGGTGAAGTGCTGAGGCTGGCAGAGCTACCAGGGCTGAGACCAAGCTCAAGAGAAAGCAAATGAAAAAGCTAAAGGTTTAACTTGATTTTTCTGTCTGGAGCTGGTGCCTCAAGTCTCTGTAGACATAGGCACTAGGTACAGGGTTAAGAAAGGGAGGGGCTGGTGATAACTATCAAGGAGATAGTTCAGTTAATTGGAGTTTAAATACAGGCAGTGCTAGCACTCCATCTGCATAAGTGATGGGACAGAAAGGGCCAGGAGAAGGACTGCAAATGTGACCCTGGTCTTCTCTCTTTCCTAGAAGGGCAATCCTAATGAAGCTATAGACTTTTTCCAGGTTGCCCTGAACTTTCAGGTCTGATCACATCCATACCAAATCACTCCGCTTTCCTGTTCCACTTCAGAAGTGAAGAATCATGTGACATCAGGAGGTGTCAAGAGGCAGGGGCATGGCCTGGCACTGTAGAGTTGCTACTGCTGCAGAGTTGTTCCACCCACAAATTGCCCGGAGAAAGGGGACTTTGGCCATGAAGCTAGTCAGGAAGATTTAAGAGCTGATGGAGTTCGCTGTGCTGACACAGAACCTGGCATTTTGTTGTGTGGTTTTCAAAACCCTAAAGAATGTGAAATATCTTAAGCTACATAGCATAAAGTGGGGTTTGTACAGATTTCTTAACTTTTCAAAGTTTCCATGCTTTACCTTCCATGATTCCATAAGGAATTTGAAAGAGCAAAATTATTGCAGTTCAGGAGTGAGCAGGGAAATCTATTTGCCCTGCCAACAAAGAAACATCCTAACCTAAAATAGTTGAGTTTGGAATTCTGTCATCTTTGAAACTCTTTAGATTCACTTTCAGCACCTCCTTATAAGCTATTTGCCATATAGATTGCTCTGTGAGGCTAACCAGTAAGAAACTCCCTGTTTATAAGAAGGCAGAGAGATCCCATGTACCTTGTCCCATGTTGTATTTCCTTCACTGTTGGTTTGAACCACATAGCAGAGGTATTTCAGTGCGTTCCTCAGGTATAACCTTGAAACCTAATGACCACAAAGGTGATATCAAATTGATGCTAAGCATGCGCTTATGTACTTTGCTAAATGAGACTAATTGAGTCAATGTTGTCTGGGGTGATCAGATCTGTTGAAGTTGAATCACTTTTACTTTACTGTCAAGAGGCAGGTTTTTTACTCTTCACTGAAAGTTATTACTTTACCAAGGCTTCTCTTGATTACACAGATGTTTACGTTATTGTTATTATTATTTACTTATCTTACTAGGGAGTGGAAAGGGTTATTTTGGATTTTACAGTTTACAGAGAAGAAAAATAATGACTTTACTCTAAATGCGGGAAAATATTCTCTTTTCCTGATATATTTGAAATGTAATTTTGTCTGGCAATTAGAGCCTATGAGAGACTGTCTGGCTGGATATATTGGGTTATGGCCATAATCAAACAGAGTCCACTTTTAATTAATCTGATTATTATACATTTTGTGGTACTCTAAAATTGTTTAGCTTCCCTGACATTTATTAAGAATGAACTTCTCTTCTACCTAGGGATGATTGCATAATGCAGAATTATTAATGGTTAGTCATAAGAAACTAATCAAGTTAGAGGCAACATGGAGTGAGGGAATGAGCACAGAACTAGGGGCTAAGTTCTTCTGTTAATTTGATACATGATCTTAAAAAAATCACTTACTGCTCACTGCAGTCTCTTGATTTTCCTTCAGCTAAAGGAGGAATATTACCTGTTTGCCTACTTTGCCAGCATATTTGGGAGAACTAGCTAATGCACCTGTTTATGAGTAAAATGTTAGTATTTCAAAATTGTAAATTTAAAAAAAATCAAATATTTATGTATATATCTATGTGTTTACCAGTGTGTGCAGGTAATTAGTAATGAAACCGAAGAACTGATTACACTCTTTATATCTTTAGTTGCCAATCCATTCATCTGGAAGGAACATTCTCAATCTATTATCTACTTAAATTGCATGTATCACCAATAATACCTGAGTGAATTTATCCTCACAAAACCTGTGTGAGGAAGTGAAGTATAGATTAAGGCCAAAACAGGCTATTACGGTAATTCAGTCTGATTGCTATAAAACAGAAGACAAAGAATTTTCTTCCAATAGTTTCTATGCCAAAGCCCTATTGCATTTCCTCTTTTTTAATTGAAGAAATATAGATCAAGGAGAATCAACTCTGATTTTTCAGACCTTTAGATATACAGGTAATTCAAATTAGAATAAGTAAAATTTTACTTGCTCTTAGCTGCTCACCAGCTTATTTGTAGTGAAAAAAATTTCATGTCCATTTAAGTATTGACAGGTTTTTTTGGAGGATTCCGAAGGTGATACAGTGTAGAAGGTTAGGAGCAGAACTTGGTTCTTCTGAAGTTCTCATTTATTCCATGCAATTGCAAGGCTCTATGGGTGATAAATATCTTGGGCTCACCTGTAGGCTCAAACTCGGATATAAACTTTATGTATTTGTGTAAAAACTCATTTCCTTTCATTCCGGTGAAGCACTGTAGTTTTCTGGCCACCAGAAATCTTTCTTCCGACATGTAAAATGCTGTTTGAAGAAAACACTGAGCCCTGAAACAAGAGAACAAATCCAACAGAACACTGGCCTTATGTGGCCCTTATCATGCAATTTTACATTTCCAGTAACAAATATTAAATATTTTGGCATCATAGAATAATTTAAGGTAGACTGGGCCTCTGGAGGCCATCTGGTTCAAGCCACTCTTCACCTGCTCGAAACAGGGCTACTTTCAAAGTTGGAGCTAATTTCAGAGTTACTTGGGGTCATCTATAAGACGTCTACAATTTCCATCTTCCTAAACGTTGTGGTGAGGTTTCTTATCTGAAATCCCCATCATCTGGGGATTCTTAGGATTTATTCCTTTACTACTAAACCCAGTAATGGTGCAATGCAGCTGAGTCAGTCTTTGTTCATCTTGTCTACGTTTTCTTAGACACCAAGATTTCACAATACACTTGTGTTTTGGGAGATAAACTTTGGGCGGGTGACAAAATAATAAGGAAATATTTGCCTTTTAATGTGCCTAGCCTGTTTGATCAGGTTACAAATAATAACCTGCAATATTGATTTAGTATAGGTAGAGGTTCTATCCCTCAGAATAAAAAAAAAAAAGCAAACCACACGCACACACAAAAAAAAACACCAAAAAAAATCAGGATTATTTCAGACTCTTTCTTATGCTTTTTTTTTTCTGAGCTGTGCAACCTACTGTGTATGAACGGGAAATGTGTAGTTACCACTTCTGTAGGAACTCTGTGGGTTACACACATTCCCTCACCCTGGTTGTTTCCACTTCTGCGTTGTGCATTTTACACTTGTTTTACATGCACTCAAAATACAGATGTGGTGAAAATGACTACATTTGGCATCCATTTCTTACCTCATGCTTTATCATTTTACCAAACTTTAATTTGAAGCTTCCATCATGATCTCTTTAATGCATTGCAGCTTTATTTAGCCAATAGTTCGATTATTGAGTGTAGAAACAGTATAAGACTGCTTCATTTTAGCAGACTCATCACAAGAGCAAGATCTGAACCTTCTTAGCAGTGGGATACATTAGATGCACTCCTGGAGCATGTCTTTTCGTGTATAGAATCACAGAATTATTTAGGTTGGAAAAGACCCTTAAGATCATTGAGTCCAAACATTAACTTAACATTGACTAGTCCACCACTAAACCATGTTCCTGAGCGCCACATCTGCATCTCTTTTAAGTACCTCCAGGGACAATGACTCCCACTGCCCTATTCCAGGGCAAGATAACCCTTTTGGTGAAGAATTTTTTTCATAATATCCAACCTAAGCCTCTTCTGGCACAACTTGAGGCCATTTCTTCCTATCCTATCCCTTGTTATTTGAGAGAAGAGACTGACCCCCACCTCACAAAAAACTGCTTTCAGATGCTCGTAGAGACCCTCCTTTTCTCCAGGCTAAACACCATCATTTCCTTCAGCCACCCCTCATAAGACTTGTTCACTAGATGCTTAACCAGCTTCATTGCCCTTCTTTGGATGAGAAAGGCGAAGTTTAGCATCACCCAGGAGGAATCCAATTCATTAGCTTTGAGATTCTTTTGTGATGTGAACTGAAGTACAATGTGAGGACATCTGGCACTTCTCCTTCAAAAGTACACTCCTGATCCAGACTAAGACGCTATTGTAGACATGCTCTCAGCCGTTTCACAGAAACACTTGAGAGGTCTTAAATACTTACCTGTGAGGTAGTTTTAAGATTGGTCATGAGATAGACTAATGTGTTGCATGCAAGAAATCATTCCTTAGAGCTAGGTTACTGTAAGTGACATCAGAAGTAGGCTGTTTGGGTTTACAGTAGGCTGTTATGACAAATCAGAACTACTGGAAACCTGAGCTTTTGAGCTAAGTAAAACAGGTGAAACTAATAATTCTTCATAATTTTTGTGTTAAAGTTTTAGAGAAAGGAAGCTATGCCAGGAATGCTCAACAAAACAGTGGTGTAGAAAACCTAGCATTCAGACTTCTGCCAGATCAAGCCCACTGCAACCACATGACATGTTTTCTAAACTCACTTAGATAAGCTCACGAAACATTGTCAGGAGCTTTATTCTAGCATGCTTCATGCCTCAGTGCATGTCATCTGTTCTTCTGCAGCCAGCAGAAACTCGTCTACAGTGCACAGTGTGCCTTGGTGAGCTTCAGCGCCGTGCCGCGCTGGCTCTGTGCCAGGTTTGGAACATGCTCCCGCTGCTGAGTAAGCCAACAGGGCACAGAACTGTCCCTCAGGATTGCGGCACCGTGACTGCGGGACACTCGCATACACCTACTTCAGTTTGTTGGTAATGCTATTTATTAAGCCTTCAGTCCTAATTACTGATACTAATGTTTGTTAAAGCAATTTTTAGTGACACAAGGGTGGGTTTTCTTTCTGATTTTTCCTTCCATGGGTTTTGCAAAATGACTTTTTAATGACTTTTAAGACGTGCAACTATAGTCAGTGTTAGCAGTTCGTACTCTCAGAAAACTAATTATTTGCCTGGAGAGAGGACATTCTGTTTTTCTCAGGTGTAAAAATATAAAATGGTCTCCACTCTGATAGAGAAATAAAATAGCAGAAAGTAGGCATAATAAGCAACTGAACATTGAATAGTTTCTAAAGCAAATAAAATTAAAGTTTAAATGTGTAGAGTTTTTCTTTTCAGAGCTGAAGGTGTGGCTTTGGTCTGAATCATTAGGGATAAAATATTGAGTATGTGTATTAACCAGTTTGGATGGATTTCCTTCCTTTCTCCACACACGCACTAAATGGCTTTGCCTGGTTGCATATTTATACAGAAACCATATTTTAGAATCGCCTGTTACTTACGTTGGAAAGAAAAGTTTTAATATTTTCTGAGGGTTCTTATGACACAATAATTCCTGTCCAGCTAATACACTGACCTTTCAGTGGTAATGTTCTGATAAGTAACTTCCCTGAAATCAATGTAATAAGCTGCTGCTTCAAAAATATTAATATATCTCTTCAGGCACAGACTTGCGAGCCCTCGTAATAACCATATGCAACGGTATAAGGCTTTTTCAAAGAATTCCATGAACAATTCTATCCCTATTTAGTCTTGCACTGAATTTGGCATTTCAATTGCATATGACGTAAGAAAGATGGTGCCTGTTTTCTCAGTAATGAAAGCATTGTATGAATATTTTTTTAAATGCCTAGAATACTTTTTTTTTTTTTTGCTTACTAAGCACTTAAAAATCAAAGTGTGTTTTTTCTCCCATCAGGAGCAGCAGGAAAATAAATATAAAACTGAGATTAATATATGTTTCACATCTATTAAATGATATGCACTGAAAGGAAAGAAAAAGTAGGTTTTGTTGGGTTTTTTCCCCTATTATGGAAGTTTTATCTAGTATAGTATTCCCTGAGAAGCCCTATGTGAAAAAGGAAAGAAGCAATTGTAATACTGCCAATTAGATGGTGAAACGACAGCTGAAAATAGACACAGTGAGCAATGCTGTGCAGAATTGGTAAATTCAAGGGAAAGAGAATCCTTAAACTTTGGGCAAATTTGAATCCCTTCAGAAATGAAAAACTTGTGGCATCCAAATCACAATTTGTGTAGGTACGTGTTTCACTTGCTCCTGATTAACAGCAACATAGCCCCTTTCTGACTGTCTTGTCATCGTGTATGGTTTTATACCTATAGTGTCTGAACGGTTTATGATCCTTAATGGGAATTTATCATCCCAACATCCCTCTGAGTGTGGAAGTGTAATTTTTAGATTAAGGGAGAACCCAGGCACACATAAAATAAGGTCACTCTCTGTGAATATAGAAAGAACAGATGATCAGGATTCAGAGTCAGAGACTCAGAAATCATCTGTAGTGTTTAATTTTAACTATATCCCTCATACTTTCTCTTTTTTTTTTTTCCTTTTTTTTTTTCCTCTTTTCCCTTTCCCCTCCTTAAGCCTTATTTCCTAAAGAAACAAGACTCTCGTGATCATTCTCTGGATATATGTAAGAGTCCTCCTCTTAATAATATTTAAACCAATTTCAGGCAAACTTTACAAAGGCATGGATTTCTAAAGCTATGGTGATGTTACAGTCACTGTCATAAGAACTGGCAGCCAGGCTGTGTTTGTGCCACCACTGAGTGGAAAACAAACAAACAAACAAAAAAAAGATCAGTGAGTATTTGAGCAATTGTCAACACACAGTCACCACAAGAAATCCATGCTTTTATTGGTTCTGAGTTCCATGATATTTTTTTAAAAATTGTATTATTATATTTCATTGGACATTTTCTTCTTTTTGCAGACAAGCTGTGTGTCATGTGTTTTATGCATACATGAATTTACGTATATATACATACATGTATATATATATATGGGTTTTGATTAAATTTTAGTCAGAAAAAAGGACAACCCATCTTATTTCCCCTGTGACTTCAGACAAGCTTAAATAAATGTTCTGGTTTCCAGAGTGAAAGGAAGCTAATGAGATTTCCATGAGCTCACTGGGTAACCCTGTCCTAGGCTCAACTGCTTTGTGCAGAAACTGCCTCTTTACACCACACATGTTCAAGTGTGGTTCCTTGTGAAGAGCAGTGGTTTGGATATGATGGATGTTATTACAATGACTGAACTAACATGTTCTTGGCAAAAAAAAATTGGAGCTCATAGCATAGAAATACTTACACTAAAGAAAGCATTGGTGGTGGTGGAACAAATAGGAAAAAAACAACAAACTAAATTTTGGAAGGAGTTCTGTAACCTGCCCATTCAAATGTCAAAATACAGTACAGCCTAAACAAAGTTGTTTGGATGTCCATATTTATTGCACTTTCCTTCAGTTAAGCCTTGGAAAAGTTGTTCTCGCTTAGTGAAGACTTTACTGAATAGCAGTGCACTCCTGTAGGCCTTGCAGGTTTTTTGACCTAAATAATTGTTTTGTTTCAACATATATTCAGTTCTGCTAGAATTAACTCTGTACTGTGAATGCTGGAGGTTGAAAGGTGATTAATAACTGCTAAGAATATGTCTGAGCTCTATTAAAGTAGTCAGATGAAAACTGTTTTTTTGCAGCCTATCAAGAGTAGCAAGTGTTTTGGAATAGACTGTTGCTATCTGTAACTTGTGTTTGTAATAATACACTGGATTCACCCTCTAGAACTGAAATAGTGTCCCCAAGACCTCTGGTGTCTCTTTGTGGTGCAAGAATCTCTCCTGATGTCAAAGGGGAGGTTTGCATATGCTAGCACACCAAGCTGTATTGCTGCCTGTTAGATTTCCAACTCTGGATTGAATCCCACCCTCTGAGATAGGGAACACTTGAAAACAGTCTGTTTCTGTTTTCTACTGGCTTATTACTGAACTCAGTTTATCCTCTCCCTGACATATACCTATTCAAAGTGCTCATGTATGGTGTGGATAATCTCTGAAGCTGGCATGCTAATAGCGCTCTTGAGAACTGCAGCTGCATGTCCAGACATGGGCTGAAAAGGCTGAGAACTATGCAAGTGATTCAATGGCTGGATACCTATCAGCTGTTGTGGTGTATATTAGGATGAAGAGAATTAGACATGGTTGGGTTCTGTTCTTAACATTCCTGGCTAGTGGAAGGGAATGGGTGCCAGGGTGCATTTGCAGTATAAAGGAGAGATGCTTGAAATATGATGGAGGCTGGCAGCCAGGCCAAATGGAAAACTCTCTGCAAGATACGCAAGTATATTATCCACTGCCTAGAACTAATGAACAGGGGAGAATCACATGCATATCATCTCGATCTAAGAAACCTCTTATTGGATTGAGGTTGGATGCATGACAGGTGGTGTACCTGCTCACTCTGTGGTCAACGAGCACAGCTCAGGGCACAGTGAGGAGACAGATCTGAGTGGCTTCTTCTTGGCAGCAGCCCTGTATGTGCTATACTGGATAATGTTCTCCAATATTGTTTTTAAAGAACAACTATGGATTTCATTTCCAGCTGATTATTAACTGACGTAATTTCTATACCTCAGACTGTCTATTAAAGTGGTGATACTGCCCACAGGTAGCATTTTCAGGACCAAGCAGTAAGGACTTGTTTGTGCAGTGCCAGACTAGTAGGCCAAGTGTTGGAAGAAAAGAGCTCTGTAAGAAGGATAGGAGTTCAAATTTCCCTTTTTTTCTTTTTTTTTTTTTGTACTTGTTAATCAGTGACATGTATCGAGTCAGGAAGTTGTGTTTCTGTGGGGAAAAAAAAGTGAGATTTGACAGACCTACAAACTCTTTGTGTGATTGATGGATAAAATAGTTTGAGTTACTTTATTTTTTTCTACTCTGTGTTTAACAAACATTTTTGTGTGTGCATGTATGTGGACTATTTTTTTCGTAATAAAACACGAAAAGTAAAATATTAATGCTCTTGTTTGCAGAAAAAAAAATGGAAGTTTGCAACACTGCAAATTACTTTGAAAGCCTTCTTTTGTCACCGTTGTTACATTCCTGATTTATAACTGATTCAAGGTAAATATTTTCCAAGCAAGGATAGGGTCATGCAGGGTCATGATCTGTGTGGGGGATATCGGTTGGGTTTTACAAACAAATATAAAACTCCAGTGATTTGTGTGTTCCTGAAACGTTTCATGGCTTTGTCAATTTTAACAGCTTGAATTAAAGTAAATGTAGTACAGAAGATTGCATAAGAGGTATAAAATTGGGTAGAATTTGACCTGGTTTAGACACTGAATTTACTACTTCCAACTTGCCTCATAGCTCTTCCATCTATGCAATTACTGCAATTGAACAGTTGCTTTATATGGGACTTAAACTGCTACTTAGAAGTATGCAACAGAAGAAAAAAAATAAATATCGCAAGTGAGGTGAAATTAATTTTGCAAGACAGAAGAAAAACACCAAGCTTACGATGGGTCCAATTCCTGTTAAAAGTTGAGGTTATGTGACCTGGTGTGTTTCATTGAAAGGCACATGTGAAAGGTATCAAAAGGCATGGCAACTTCTGTTGCAGTAAATAAAGTAGTTCTAGCATTTATCCATCTCATAAAAAATTAAGTAACAATAGAAGATTAGATTGAGATTTTTTTTTTTAAACTGTTTCTCAAGTTTCAGGATGAACAAGATGACATTTATAATGAAGTCAGTGGTCTTGCGTTAATGAGTGCTGGAGCTACTTTACAAGATTTCTGAACATGGCTTCCCTTAGCACTGCTCCCAGGTAGAAATGAAAGGCTTTGGCCGTAGGTATTCTATCTACTAAGTTCATGGGCATTGCTTCTCTGGGATTTTCTCCTCACTCAGGATGAAGCTGTGTGTGTGTAGCGGGGGGTGTGTGTTATTTTGCATAGCTTTGACTGAACGATACTTGAAGAACCAGAAATTTCAAGGTTTTCAAAAAACAACTGGTGGCTTTTAAACAAACTCCTGCTCCTGTCTGGTGAAACCAGCAGTCCACATCATCAAATGCAATATGGGTTCTGAAAACCATAACATTATCTCACTGACACCGATTTAAAACTAACAGTTGAAATTCATCTTAGACAATCACTGTTCCTCTGAATGTACTTTCATAAGAGGAGTTAGTCTTGACCTCCAGCTATGGAACACTTTCCTTGATTTGTTACACCTGAAACAAACTTGTCCTAATCCTCTCTCTGGACCATTTCTGCATTTCTTCTTTTCTTCATGCAGGAAGCAAGTGCTGTCATACTTGACACTTGTGCTTATAACTAGAAGTGCAGGTGAACAGAGCCCTTCAAAGCTGATGCAAATTCCAGCAGATAAATCCATTGCCAAGGGAATGTTGAGCAAGAAGAAGGCAATTGCTCTATCCTTTCGATAGATCTGCCACCTTTGTTTTTGCAGGATAAAGGCTTGATGTTTGCTCTCCAATTAAAGTTTCCAACTTGTCAGGTAACATACAGCCTCCGTGCCTTTGGGACAGCTGTCTGATAGAATGTATGCATCAGGCCTGCACAGCTGTTGTGACAGGAGAGGAAGTAAATCACTTCCTAAATATGCTACCCCCGTAGGTTCTGTAATTGTGACACTCTCTGTTAACTGTACTTTAAATAATTTGTCAGCAGGGAAGATCAAAAAGCAGTAAGGTTTTGAGCTGCTATAGGAGGTATTCCTTTTTTACATAAGAATAGAGAATAGCATGAATATATGTTTAAATAAGTTGAAGCCTAATTATCTTAGACTGTTTTAAACTGTCTGTTTTAAACTACTCCTTCCTGGAATACCAAGCTGTATTGTAGTCACTCGAAAACCCCTTTTTGTTTCAAGATTCAGACTAGGAACTGCTAAGAAGGTTTGGCAATTGTCCTCTCTTTTTAAATTTTATAAGGCGCTCTCCTATTTCTGTCACCATCCTATTGTCCCTTTCTCTCACTTCTTGTTTCTCCCTATTTAGAGAGAAGCTGGAGTTCCACACCTCAGGTTAACCTAGGAGCTGCTCTTTTGATGTGAGGGCAGCTGGGGAAATCTCATGCCTCTAAAAGAAGCTGCTGGTGAGTGATGTTCAGCCAGCTGAGCTGAGTACTTTGAAAGACTTGTGGGGAACAGGAATTCCTCGGAGTCTGGGGAGCAGACCTGGGAATCTGAAGTAGCAAATGGGCCTGGATTCCCCAGTAGAATGCAAGGACAAATCTTTGGACTGTAGAGAGCAAGGGCTGATGAAGCAGGACTGTAAGTGGTGTCTGCTGTATTCTCAAGTTACAGAGCCATGGCCATGGTCCTAGGATACTGGAGGGGGATTTTTAATATAGAATTCCCCACAGGCTTCCTTAGGATGGAGTGATTTCCAACAGACTTAGGAGTTTCTGGACATACAGTATTTCTCCATCCTTAAACCTGACTCCTTATCTAACTGACTTGCTTTTGTTACAGTTCTGAAACATTTCTTAGCAACATCATTTGGTGGGTTAGATGGCTATTACTTCTCCTTCTTGTTGTGAGGCTCCTCACAGTGCATTTGTAGGGATGTACTTGTTTGGATTTTTAATATGCTGAGAGTGTCCTCTCTTTTTCCTAGCTCTCTGCTACACAATGCCACACTTCTGCTGAAGCATCTAGCACCAGCCAGACACCGTTCTGAGCTGGGCATGTTGTTCTATCTGACCCAATATTTCACTTCATGTGACATAGTGAATGTTCAGGTTGATGCTGTAAGAAAAGCAAATGCAGTATTTCTCCCACTGTCCCTGGTTAAAGCTTGAGTTACTGTCCCTTGTCTAATCTTTGGGCTGTCCTACACAAAATTACCTCCAGGCAGATGGTTTTCATTTCAGTAGCAGTTAGATGGATAATTCTTACAGCCATTTTTAGAGATTCCCATTTGTTTTTGAAACATCTGCAGTGGGTTCCTTCCAAGGTCACATTAGATTTATCCAGTGTACCCCTTGTTTGTGGGCACAGCTTAAATGTGAAAACAAAGAATGACTCTGCTGAGATCATGAGTTTCTGTGCCTTTGAATATGCTGCTCTCTCTGTTGCTTGTTCTAGGCACCGCTGATTTTGGCCTGACAAACAGGACCACTTTCATGCGCAAAATGGAAAGAAATGAAATGCGTATTAAACAAGTTCTAAAGATCCTGTGATCCACCTTTAATTTTTATGGTAGCATCTTGGCCTTACTTTAGGATGACTGCATCCTAAAGTAAGCAGTGCTTCTTAATAAGGCCTGTACTGAAGAGAAAAAAAGTTACTGTTGTGTTCCTAATTTTAATGAATCAAGCCTCACTAAAATGATGAGCTCCCTTTGCAACTCTCTGTCTGAAAAGTGACGAGTGCTATAAAGGAGCTGAACAGTCTTGGTTTTGTTTTGGAAAATGTTACCACAGTTTTGATGGGTTAGTTTTTCTTTACTATCTACTTTGCTTTCTCTCTTGCTATGATTTTCTTTGAAAAGCAATATTGTGTTTACTTAGAGACAGTGAAGGATGAGTTGTTCTCAACTGTCAAACAGGAAACTTCAATTTAGATTTGACCTAGAAACATTTAATGGCAGTGTCTTTCTCGATGTCAGATTGGAAGGTTGGGGAAGTCAGAAGCAATCTATGAGATGTTAAAAAGGGGTCTGCTTCACAATGCATAAAAAACTAAAATCATATGACCAATAAATAGATCTTTCAGTACTTGTTAGAAAACAATAGGGGAAAATAAAATATTTCTCTTTTTTTCCTTCGACTGGTAAGGAGATTGATAAAAGCAAAGTAACATGAAGTACATCTTAATCTTAGGATAACAGAAATTATTTTTTCTCCCAAGTGGACTACCTAGAAACTACTGTACAGAAAGCAAAAAATACTTGCTCTCTGCAGAGCAAGTTACAGGGGATGGCAAATTTTCTGCTAGCATTTCCAATGAGATGGCTGAGGTCCCCCCACCCTCTGTCATAGATCTGTGGCTTCAGAGATGCCAAAATTCTGCCAGGAAGATCTGTACCATACTGAGCAAGTCTGTAAGACCTTTGCTCAGGCAAACATAACTGGACATTAACACCCTAGATAATTGCCTACTATTATCCAGTTCTTAGTTTGGAGTAAATATAGGGAGGAAGTTACAGACGAGGCAATTTGTGCCATGTTGCATGGTGACAAACTTGCTTTTGGCATAGTAATACATTTTGAATATTTTGTTAGTTTTTCCTCTTTCCGCCATGAAGTGCCATGACATGTATTAAAGTTGTGCCTGAACATGAAGAACACTAAGTAGTCTGCTTTTCTTGCTTTGATTGTGTGTGCTGTTGTGGCATGCTGCACTGCAGAATTGCTAGGAACCTTGGGAGGGATAAAGGTGTGGACCTTGTGGACATGATATTGCCTAGATGTACTGGTTGTCTGCTCGCTAATGCCTGTAAACTTTTGCAGTCTGCCAAGTGCTTATTCCTCTTTAAACAGTAACCCTAACTGTTAGGTTCACTTTGTAGTTAACCTATTTTTATACCGATATCTAAGTACATAGCACAAGACTTTTATTTTTAATATTTTTTTTTTCAATTTCCTGGTCATATAAATATCAATGTCTCTGTGTGATTCCTGCACATTTGATTGTGAGAGTTCTGGGACTTCTTACACCCTTATACTTTAAGGTATCTATATACTACTCTTATTTTTCAAGGCTAGGCACCTTATACCCTTTTCATTATACATAATTGATGGCTTCTGCCTATAGACATGGACTTACATTACATAGATACAGATATCATTACTAGTTCTTATATTTTGTCTTCACTGAAAGGCTTTTGTCTTAAAGGGCGGTAGATATTCAACTGATATTCTCAAAAGAATAGTCAGTCTCTCGGAGGAGGAATCTGATTTTTTTACAATGCTATTGACTATCCATGAATAATTTATCATTATGTCAGTCCACCTCTAGTATTACATGCAAGCTGTAGTGCTTATGAAATGTATTTAATGACATTTTTAGCTAAGCAGCATTGAATGCTGCTGTGGATGAATTAATGGTTCTTGTTAGCATTTGGAAAGTTAGTGCTGTTAACTGATGTTTGTATGACTTCCAGCCAGCCAGTGTGCTTAACCTAGCTTGGTTATCTTACAGCTGGGGGTTTGCCAAATCACAACAGTGATCAGGACAAGCAGGGCCGCTAGATATAGTGCAAGCAAGCTCTGATCCCATGGACTTATCTAAGTGGAATAACTCTAGATTTCATTAGAGTTGCTCTCTACGTATCATGTGGCTGAGATCTGACTCCACTTTCCCAGCACTTTGGTCAAAAATGTAACGCAATTCAAGCTAGAATTTCACATCTGAATGGCAAAAAGTCTGAAGAAAGGTGGTGATTAGAGGTAATGTTTACTTTGTGGATTATTTATAGATTTTACTAGAACTCTATGAACAATAAATGATACATCCATGTCTTCAAGGCAGAGCTTACATTATGAGGGTGAAATATTTTTTTTCATTAGTTTTGAATCAAGAAAATATAAATAGGACAGCTTTAAAGTTTTCAAAATTAGAAAGGCATACTGACATTCAATATGGTAGCTGCTGACAAAGCGTTTATTGACAGTAAAATTAATGCTAGGAGAGCTTTGCATTGTCTAAAACAGTGATAGGGACTATTATGTGAGCTTTTGAAAATAACTGAGAGATAAGTGGTTAATAATGAAACTGAGTTTTCACTGCTGCTCAGAATTTAGAGGTATTTATCAGGAACAGGACAAGTTATCAAAAAAGATGCCATACTTGCTGTTGACAAAGATCTGTTGTGGAGCTCTGCAGGACATGCATGGGCATAAAGAATTCTTGGGTGAGCAGCAGCAGAGAGGACAGTTTGTTTAATAAGACTGAGGAAAAAGCAGGGTATTTGACAGTCTCTGATGTCCTGAATAAAGAATCTTCATTATGTTTGTCATAACTGAGTCTTATCCCTTCACTCTAAATAGCCCTGCAGCTTGCATGCATCTAATCACACAAGGAGACAGGAGGTTTTATCCTGCTCATTTCCCTCACTCAAGTGCAATTTGGCCTGAGATTATGATGATTCACAGTGCACTTTATTAGAAACATTAAACAGAAAAATGACAAATTCATGTCCCTATCTAAAAAAGGCATTAACAACTGATTCTCCAGGAACCTATGAAAAGAAACAAACAGGAAAATGACAGAATATTCAATATGGTCTCTGAAATGAGAAAGGTCTGACACACAGAAAAGTAAGGTGCAGAATATATGCCATATGTACTGAAAGTGAAATATTTCGAATTTACCTGCTTTTACTGAAAAAATGAGATCTGACTAACGGTGACCTTCTTGCCAAAGTTAATCTAACTCTGAGACTGGAGGTAAGCCATGAATGGTCAGGCTTTTAAGGGATCACACAGACGCCTGGGGAGAACGTGAAAGTCCCCTGAGAAATGTGTGCGATAAAGTAGGTATTTTGACTTTAGTATGAGTAAGGAGAAACATAGATGAAATTGCCTGGTAGCTATGACCTTAAACAAGGACCTTTCAGATGAAACCCGCCTTTGATACCATCAGCCCGCTTTTGGTTTGGCTTAGCTTTAACAGAAATGGAATATGCAGCACTGGCTTTGTGAAGATCGCTCAACTCTTAGATGTTCTAAAAGATCTAGGTAAGAATCTGTGCCTTACGATGTTGCAAAAGCAATGTTGAACCCTCAAGTCCTACTACTAGCAGACAGATATCTATGGTGATGGTCCAAACATGATATCTCAAGACAAATATAAAATATCTAATCTTATGTAAAATTGCTTGTGGCCAACCAGAAGGTACAGATTCTTAAAATTATGTTCCTATTAAAGATAACTCAGGGCAGAGAATCAGAGATGTGTGAGTTCTGATTCAGTTGTGTTAAGTCAAGCAGTCTGATTACCCTTCCCTCCTCAGTACCTCTTGTGTATTTAGCACTCACCAAAAAAATTAATGACTAATAATCCTAGTTTCAGCAGAATAAGAAGCCTCGTGAACTGTAGCATGTTCAGTGAATGAGGGTTTTTTACTTTTCCAGTTAGAATAGTTGAAATATTCCACTATTATTTCCTGTAAGTTCTTAGGAATAGTTGTCAGTAGAAACAGAACATCAATGCTAAACATTAAAAATTGCTTGAGGTATAAGTAACTATTTATCTTGTTTTCCACCTTAGTATTTAGTGTAGTTAATTTTTCTTACAATTGAATGTAGACATTATTTTACTTCTTCTAGTGTGCACATTTTTCAGATCTTTTCCATCACAAACACAGACCAAATTAACCTGTCGCTTATGTCTCTTTTTTTGACCTGCCTGGGCCTGAGTATGTTTTCATTGTTCACGTACATGATTTGAATGGCTATAGCAAGGATATGTGGGTTAGTGTATTTAAACAGATTCTAGTTCTGTTTAGGAACTCACTTGTTTTGCTGCTGTGGTGCCATTCTTGACACTGCTTTCAGGAGCACCGAACTCTTACAGAGTATTTGTGGAAGAAATTATTAGCATCGAAACAGACAGAAGAGAACTAAGCAGCATGTAACTGAGCAAACCTTTGGTGGAGAGGAAGCCGCTCATGAGTGAGCAGTGTGCCCTGGCAGCTAGGAAGGCTGATGATATATTGGGATACATTAGCACGACTGCGGTTAGATCAAAAGAGAGGCTAAGGGAATGAGACTTGCTCAGCTTGCAGAAGGCTGGAAAGCTAACAGGGCCCTGCTGACACCTATGAGGAGGCTGGCAAGATGGAGCCAGGCTCTTCGCTGAGGTGTATGGCAAGAGAATGAAAGGCAGCTGAAAAGGCAAGATTCAGACTGCTAGGTCGGGAAAGAAACTTTTCCACTCTGAGAATAGCTAAGTGTGGAAATGGTGATACTGGAAAGTCTCCATCGTAGGAGGATTTCAAGACCTGCCTGGATATAGCCCTGAGCAACTTGATCTGATCCCATGGCTGACCCTGCTTTGAGCAGGAGGTTGGACCAGAGACCTCCTGAGATCCCTTCCAACTCAACTGGTTTTAAGAGACAGTAAAGCAGAAGAGTGTTGCAGGCAGTTTTAAAATCTCCTGTGAGCCATTTCTCAGCAATATGACTTTCGTTATCAGTATTTTATTACTGCCGTGTTTAAGATAGACTAAAAGCGTAGACAGATGAACTGGTCTTTAAATTGTACACCTGAGCAAAAGCTGTTCTCAAGATGGTCTATCAGTCCTTGGAACTGAATGTTCTGGAAGAACCAAACCCCGTATCTTCTGACTGCTTCCTGAAGACAATTTAGGCAGAAGCAGAGAAAGTTTGGATCTGATTCATCTTCCTTGCTTGCTATCCAGTCCTTTTGAGCCAGAAAGGGACCAGACACAATAATGTATAACAATGATGCATCAGGATAGCATGCTAATGTGCGAGTCCTCACAGTCACTTGCCTGATAAAGATGTCACTAGACTGAGGTCTTTTGATTGTGGCCAATTTTGTAATATAAAGAGTATAATTAAACAAACCAGGTGTCAGTATTGAGACTGCACCTCTCCAGCTGGTTAGTAATAGAGAAATGTATTATAAGCCCAAATGAGAAACTTTGCTACACTATGAAGCTAAATGTTTGTGAAGAAGCAATTAACCGACTTCCATCTCACCTCTACAGATAGTGCAATGCCACCTTGGAATGCTGTTTGTTTCAGAGGAGCTTGATGCTGATTAAAAAAGGCTCCATACTCCAGGCATGCACTTTTGGTAGATCTCTGTAGTCTTGGCATCCTGCTATGCCCACACTTACACCTCTGTCCTCCTCTAACATTTACTGTCTTACTGACTGCATCTTCCCATTCACCTTTTTAAACTCTATTTTTTAGGACTGAAGTAATTTATCAGAAACAACTCACAGCATTTGCATCCTATTAAGAAACACTCTGAACTCATTCTTCATGACCAGTTACAATGGTGACAATCATTTTCATTTGCACAGAAAATCATTCCGAAGCTTCCAACAAATTGGTATGCGGTGACAGGTGAAGAACTGTAATTCCATTACTAAATTGCGGTCATTTCAAAGGGTCAAAATAAGCAGCTATTTAATAACCTTGCCCTTGTAGAAAGTAATATGAAAAGTTTGAATATGAGAGGTTGTGTTTCTTTTTTTAATGCATCTTAATAGAGAAAAATAATCTTCAACTGAATAATAGTTTTCAGCATCCTCAGGCAGTTATGATTCAGTCCGTAGCAGGATATAAAGATGCAAGTGGTGGGGAAAGATTCCCCATCACCATACTGCATAGGTATTTGCTGGAGATATTAATGTATCTGTCTTGCAGTACACTTCAAGAGAAGCCTCTTGCCAACCTCAGTTAGTGTGGCTTTTGTCTGTAATGACTGCAGTCGTGTGGGTGGATTCAGAGAATCTAAGTGAACTAACTGAGGAGACGTGAACATGACCTATTTACTCGTAATCTTCTCTCAGAAAGGAATTAAAAGCAGTCGGGAAATTAGGAGTTTTCTTTGCCTGGTCACTGGGAAATTGTGCTCAGGAGTGATGTTTTAAAGATCCACTTGTAGGCAGAATGATGTTTCATTTCATCCACTGAAAGATTGATTACAAAATGAGTACAGAGATGGAAAGAAGAGACAACAATCTTAAAACAGTGAGGAATACATCAGCTCTTCTCTCTAAGCCAGCTCAAGGCTTTGTGATAGTGTAGACAAAGCTTGCTACTCCTGATGCTGTCAGGGACAAGGTGTCAGCTGTAGCTGCTTATGGGGGACCATTTCTTCCCAGCAGTAGCTGCTGTGTTCTCCAGCTCAGCCTCGCCCTCTGTGGTAGGAGCAGGGCTGAAGGGCTGTTCCAGGGAGCGGAGCTGCACTCTATCTTTCTCCCAGCTGAATTCGACTTAAAGAGCTAGAATTCTGTTTTTTTTGTGAGGCTCTAAAGCATTAGTTTGCCTTTAAATGCTTAGAACATCTAGATTTTTGGATATACTATTTTAGAGCAACATAGTTTTCAACCAGATAAGAAACTGTACGGTAAGAGGAAGCAGTTGGGGAAATTCATCTGGTGCTTCTTACAGTTTTCCTAAGCAGAACACTTCAGAGCTGCTCATGAATGCATGATGTTTCTATTTCAGGGTACACCTCCTGGCTAGTAAAAGAGCAACAGAGCGTGCCCAACACAGTGTTCAAATGCTTTGAACTTTCCTAGGTCAGAACTCTTTCAAATGATGAGGAGAGCTGAACAAGGGCCATGTGCATGGGCAAGGTGCGTCTCTCATATCCCATCTACTTTTGAAGCAGTTTTGTTAGAAGAGTGTAAAATGTGCAGTTTGGTGTTCTTCCTCTTTCATATAAAAACAGATGGTGGATTTATTTTTTTTTAAGTGTTCCCTAAAGGTGTAGGTTTTATAACATAAGCTGCATTAGACGAGTTCTCAGCTTGTCTCATTTTTTGTCTCTAATGTGTTCTTTTCAGGTGCATGCTGTACCTGAGAGTGCACTGAGGGTGGAGGCAGAAACTGGGGAGAAACGCTGTTAATTGTGTCACTCCACTGAAATTCCATGGAGTTGTGTTGCATTTGCTATGAGGAGGATGTGGCATGGTGCTTTAGAAAGAATTTTGTTTTGCTCTTCCCAAATTTCAACTGTAAATAGTAGTCACAGGCATTAGAGCCATGTTTCACTTCAGCAGGGATGCAGCTTGGTCTTGTTTTATGTTCAATTCAGAAGAAAGATTATTTGTAAAATTGCTAGTAATACCAAGCACTGAAGAACTGAGCCTCTTGTAGGTCATAAGTGTATCCTATTTAGGCATATATAACAGTGGATAATACTAGCTTGTAGCACTGGGAGTAAACAGTATGCTGAGATAAAGGAACTATGCCTTTACCAAAATACCTTGCACATTTTTTTCAGTAAGATGAAACTAACAGGAATAGCCAGAGAAGATTTTCCCAAAAATGGTCCTTATTCAGATTGGTGTGTCCAGAGGACAAACAAACACTGAGCTCTTGGCATTTCTACTAGGTGCAAGAATAGCAATTTGGGATAATATGTCTAAGGCAACATTGAAAACATTCATATCCTTAAATGATTGATTAGTTGGTTATATTCTTTCCCAAACATATAGGAAACTGAAAGCAAATGCATCGTCATTTAAATAGACTGCCAAGAATGGGGCTAGGGTAGTGTTATGTGTGCTTGTGTAAATCTGAAAAATAAGATGGAACTGGAATTCATAACTAACTGAAGATGTGGAGGTAATAGTGAATGCTATAACAAAGAGGACAATCAAAGAGACACTAATACCAAACATGCAAGAAAAGATAAGATGGAATAGTAATAGTATTAGGTAAAGGAGAGAAGAACCAAATCACATTATTCAACTCGCCACAATTTGTAACATTAGAATCAATATGGATTGAAATTCCAGATATGAGCAGGAAGAATATACTTGGACCACATTACTGACTGCTTGACCAGAACGGAAGAACCGGTGTGATGTTCTGAGAGAAGCAGAAGCAGAGAAAATTAGTAACTTGAAATTTCCTTATGTGTATTGGGGAAAATGTTATATCAGGACATGAAGTGGACACATAATTCTTAGGTGCTATCAATGATTGCTTGATGTAGAGTAGCTGCTCAAAGTTACTCGCACAGGAAAACTCGGCCCTTGAATCAGCATTTAGCAATGTAAGGAATGGCCTGATGTGAAATCTTACAGCTCGCATCTCTTCAAGAGCAACAGGGAGCAAAAAATCATCTGCTTCCGTTCAAAAGGTGAGCTGTGTAAAAATGAGAAAGCATCATTAATGGAACCTAAAAGAAGGAACCAAGAATTATCCTTACCTGTGGCATGAACATTAGCAAGGAACACAGTCCTGGAAATAAAGCACTAGAGGAAGGAATGGAAAGGGATGAAAGCAGGGCTAATCAGCAAGGTAATGGAAGCTACTAGAAGAAAGCATCCTTCAGGGAACTGAAATTGAATCCAAATTAAGAAGAGAGAAAGGATCTTAAACTCTGGCCAACTGCACAGAGATTCAGACAGCAGAAGAGTTTCAAGAGCAAGTAGTTAAAGGTATTAGAACTAACTTCTGATCCATACCCAGGAGCAAGAAGCCCTTCAAGGAGGGTTTAAAAGGCCAAACATAAAAAGAAAACACTTGAGGATGGGGTCAAAGTATAAAAGTAATATGTTACTGATAGACCAAATCATCTCTTTACATCAGCACTCACTGCCGAAGAGACCAAGGGAAGTCCACCACAAAACCTTTCTTTGGGAAGAGCACAACAGTGGCTTTGTGTGGGATTGAAATTAATGTCAAAGATGAGGTAGTAGTAACAGAGGAAATGAACACTAATGTAATGTGAGGACTGGACAGTATTCACAAATTGTCCCAAAATAACTTGGGGATAAAAAAAGATTAATGGTTGCAGAGTGTAGCATCCTATTTTAAAACGTGGTATCATAGAATACCAGGCTGGAAGTGACCTCAAGGACCATCTTGTCCAACCATTGAACATGAGTATTTGAATATGGGAGGACTGTGTGGTGCCTATCTTTTAAGAAAGAGTTAGGTGGAACTTGGAAATGGCAGTCCTGTAACTGAGATCCTTGCTGAGAAACTAATAGACATTCTAACAAAAGATAGACCTAGTGAACACTTGGATAAACATGATCTATGTGGAAAGAATCAGTATAGCTACGGTAAAGGAATTTTTGTCTTCAAGTCTTTCCTAGTTGAAGTGGTCAGCAAGTATGTGGCAATGAATGACTCAACTGATACAGTCTTCTTTCAGTCCAAGTCCCTCAGCAGAGGTCTTTGAGACAAACTGCCATGAGAGAAGGTTGTGGAATGATTTCCGTATATGAAACAACTGAATAGGCTGGGATTTCTTTTTTTTTGAAAAAGGCTGTCGAGGTGAGATCTGGTAGAAATCTATGAAACCGCAAGTGTGATGGGAGGGTAAATGCTCCTGATTGCTCACTGTGTCTTTCAGTATAAGACCAGAGGCCATTGAGTGATCCTGGTAGAAGCTAGGTTCAAAACAAATAAATAGGGGATGGTTTTCATGCACACTGTTGTAGACGTACAACTCCTCAATGAAAGATGTTACAAACGCAAAAAGTAGGTTCAACAGAAAGTTGGAAAATACTTAGACAAGAGACCTGTTGGAGATAGTTTTTGTTGAAATTTTGGTCATTGCACAGGCTTCGCTGTGCCCCAGCTGGATTGATTAGCATTTTACAGAGTACATCTTACATTAGTCATATACTTCCTCACAAGTTTTTTCATTTCTCTTATACTTTATAAAACGTTGGAAGATGAAGTCCAGCTAACATAATATTGGAACTATTGATAATCAGAATGATGACTGATGCAAACGAAGACTCCTAGTAATAAGACTTTTTCTTTTTTCTTATGAGAAACAAGCTCAAAAGTTCTGGGGTTTACATGTGCTCATAAATGTTTTGTGTAATGAAATAAAGTACTGTATCATTTATAGTATCGTAGAATCATAGGATGGTAGGGGTTGGAAGGGGCCTCTGGAGATCATTGAGTCCGACCCCCCTGCCAGAGCAGGATCTCCTAGGGCAGGCCACACAGGAACATATCCAGGAGGGTTTTGAGAGCCTCTAAAGAAGGAGATTCCACAACCTCTCTGTGCAGCCTGTTCTAGGCTCCGTCATCCTCACAATAAAGATTTCCTCAGGTTGAAGTGGAACTTCTTGTGTTCCAGTTTGTGACCATTACCTCTTGTCTTATCACTGGGCACCACTGAAAACAGACTGGCTACTTCTACCTGACACTCGCCCTTCAGATATTTGTAAAAAATCATAAGATTCCCTCTCAGTCTTCTCTTCTACAGACTAAACAGCCTTAGGTCTAGTATGGTCTGGTTCTGATTGTTAGTGCTCTTACAAAAAATTTTATCTTAATTTCATTGTGTTAAAAATCAGATCAAAATCTAATTTCCAAAATTTCATCATCTATACAATTGGAATGTGATGAAAAGTATTTATATAATTCCTGGTCTATGATACACTTGAGTTTTTTATTTTTAAGTGCATTTTAAAGCAGAATAGAGTTGTGTGTTGTGCAACGAGGAAAACAAACTAATTCATGTTCAAAGAAGTTTTAAGTGTTATTACAATTCAGGGTAGGCTACTCTTGCTATGAGAAGAGGGCCAAATGGATTCATCGGAAAATGAATATAATCAGGAAAAGCAGTAACACCTGCTGAAAAAAATTTGTGCAGAATCAAAAAGCAAATATAAAATACAAGCATTTGGATTTTTGGGGGGGTGTTAAGTATCTTAAGTAAATTATGTGCTGACACTAAGATTAGAAAGTATAACGCTTTTTTTTTTTTTAATGGGCATAAGGGTGGCTGAGAACTTGAATACCAGTAACTCACTGAAAAGTACCTCACGCTAAACCAGCTATGGTGACAAACTGCGACTCTTGCATTATAAAGAAATAGTCACTTGTGAGTCACCATTTAGAGTTTGATTTGAAGGGATTTTTTTGTGAAAGCAAAACTGTGTCTTCAGAACACCTAGAAGTTGTAGTATACAAAGAAACCCATTTAGGAAGAATGTAACTTTTTTATTTTTGCAAGTTCATCACACAAAGTCTTTCTTGGGGTTACAGCACTGCTTGCTTTCTTGTAGTTTTGTCTTGATCCTCCTCAGTTATTAATGTGTTTTTTCACAAGGTCTTTTCTTTTCCACAGATCCAAATTTCCATTTACTCATATCTATGTCTTAGGAGGCTTGTAGTTCCCAGGAGCTCTTTTTATAACGTTTCTCTCTGTGCTGTTTTGTTCGCAGTTTTATGTCTAAGTAAAGTTTAATAATGGGGATTAGGGGAACAGAGCAGTGCAGTGTGGGAGGACAAAAGAGAAAGATAGTGTCCTATTCTGAAAAGTGAAAATGTATTTGTTGCTCTTAAAAGAAGGTAGGGGAGGGATTTTTTTAAAGTTGGTCCCTATTCATATGCATCCTTCTTTCTCTGGTATCCTAAAGAAGGTATCTGGCTATAACTCTACCATGTCATGTGCATTTGATGGTTGGTTGGTTCTTAACACTGGCTTAAATTGTCATATGTAAAGATAAACTTATTTTTCTCTTCAGTCTAAATTTATGTAATCAAATGAAAAAAATATAATAAAGGGAGGGTGGAGGGAGAGGAGAGGGATGAAGAAGACAAGAATATGAAGAATGTGTCAGGATACTTCTGACAAGAGTTGATGGATTAAAAGAAAAATTCAGCTTCCTCTACATATATTCTGGGTAAGACCTTCTTTGCTGGTGGTTTTCACCAGTATCCTCCAGCTCTATTTCAGAGATTCCTATTGTCGTATAGTAACTTATGTGATCTTGCTCTACAGCCCTGGTGATTACATGAAGGTATTTTTTTTAAGCAATTACAGGAACTCAAAACCCAGATGCAGCTACAAAGAATTCTCAATGCATTATTTAAAAGGGAGGAGAAGGTTAAATTATTAATTAGTTATTACACATTAAAATACCTATTTACTGCAAGACTCAGGTTTTGACTTCCCAGTGGTCCCAACAGTGGAAACTAGTGAAACTAGCCTAAAATCCCTCCATCATGCTAAACACTTCAGCTGAAAACAAGAAACCAATGAAATAATCCTCCCGTGTAAAAGAAAAGTTACTTTTCCTGATAAGTCTGTGTATGTAAACATCGAACTAGCAAAAGGAGTTTGAATAATTGATTTGAAGCCTCATCTTTGCAAGGCAGTTCACAAAGAGTTTAGTTGCTGCAGAATTTGTTCTACTGTCTCAGAGTTTTTTCTAATTTGAAATTTCAGCCATAGTCTAGTTCCCCAAAAAATCAATGTGATCAATAAATTTTAAAGAAATCTTCTCAGGTGTAGGAAATTGAATGCAAAAAACACCCAAAGCCAAACAAAAGATCAAAAAAACCTTCTCATATCCTTTCTTTTACACTGTTTAGAGAATAATATTGTTTGTAAATGTTATCTGAATGACTTAGAAACGTTCGCTAATTAAGAGATCCAAGAAATCTATCAGATAGGAGAAGAAAACATATAGTTTCCTTATCTCCCCCAGCAAGGTACTGGTAGAGATGGGAAAAGTGTGGCATCCAATTTTTGCAGACTTGCTGAAACGGGGACTACTGTTATAAGTCAAATATTTGTTGAAAACCTCTACATTTTTATTTAGTGCATCTATTTATTTGTTTTTTTTTAACAAGTACTGCAGAGATAGGAGATATCCCGGAAGACATTGATTACATATCAGAAGTCAGGTTAACGAAGAAAGCAAGATTATGAATAATTTCCAAATTTTCATGTGGAAATCGGTTCTGTAATGATTATTCATCCACTTTTTGTTTGAACATGCAGGAGCTTTCTACTTGTCAACATTTACACAAAGACCACTTTTTGATGCTGAAATACCTACTTCAAATATTCAAATTGTTTCTATTTTGCAGAATCTGATGATGAAACTGCTCTTCTCACCTGTAGTGATGAGATTAGCATTCATAATCTAGTCCTCTGATAATGTAATGATGCAGGAGTTACGATTAGAGTTCATTCGTAACAAGGGAGATGGAAGGAGTTTATTCAGCCTTTTCTGAGATACTGAAATGTCAAATATATCACTTATTTCAAAGAATAACTATAAAGAATCACAACTGGCATTCTTGAAAAATACAGAACATCTCTTTGTCTTTCACAGAGTAATCAATGTTGTTATATCGTTCGTCCTTTTTTGCAATATTACATGTTACTATCGATGTATTTACAATCCTATGATTCTGTAATTCTATTTTTGTTCATTTTTTAATAATAGGTAATCAGTGGGTATTTGTTGCACTAAGCATGTGATTTACTGGATATGGATATTGCTTTTCAGTCCTTTCAAACTTCTAATCTCTACACATTACTCCATTTCTGTAGCACTGCAAAAAGTAAATCAGAAATCAGATACTCTAATACTATAATGTGCTGCACTATCATCTTGTCGGTTTTCAGTTCTGACGCTTCCTGTAAGCCCAAATTAAATTTCCTGCACCAGAATGGATGAACTCAAAAATGATCCTGGCACTTCAAATCTGAAAATATTGTATTAGCAGATTGAGGTCAAGGATTAGTCACATAGAAGACGTTAAGAGAACGTTAATAGAAGCAAACCTTTCCTCCCTTCTGTGACTTAAATATCTTGGTCACTCTTCAGTCATTTAGTAGGCCTGGGTCATGGCAGTGTTATACAGTGGAGACCTGAAAAGCACTGCCTTATAATCAGTATTAGAAACAAGCTATATATAAGCTTTGGAATTAAAAAGCTCACGGGGGAGATGTGGCAGCAATGTCTCATGTAGTCCAGAAAATTTTATTAGTAAGAAATAGTAACAAGAACAGTAATCAAAGGATGTCATTGTGTTGGACGTCATACACAATGAACAAAAAAGACCCTGCTGTTTTCTCACCCCCTGAGGCCCAGTTGCTGGTTGTGCCTGCTTAGGCGGCTGCTCTTCAGGTTGTGCTTCAGGCCGTTCTTCCAGTCGACACAAGGGTGCAAAAGTGCACATGTGTACACAGTGTATTGTGAACCATGTAATTTCCATTCTCAGTGATGTATGGAAGCATGGTTGAACCTTCAGCTCCTGACATCCCCACAGTTCTCAGGGAGAGCCATGCTGATGGATAGCTTTATGGTGTCCAGCACTTCCAATTACCAGGGTTGTTGGACTTGATGGAGAGGACTGGTGAAGGCAAGTGTTTGGTGTATTTTGCTGCCTTGGACATGAACTGCAGCTGGGTGTGTGGATCAACGTATGGAGAGAGACTGAGCATGTCTGGGTTAGAGCACAGGCTTGAGGACGTAGCATAAACCCATAGTATATGGCTTCAAACCATAGTATGAAGCCAATAGCACAGACTTTTAAATAGGCTATTCTCAGACAACAGTGGAAGAAGGAAAATGTTGTTAGGCTTATTTATTTTTTTAAAGAATGCTATGATTTATTATCTAAAAATAATAACAATAGTATTCCTGTTGTCTGTGCTCCCATTGAGATGAATCCCAACACGCCCTTCATTATCTTCTCACAAAAACACCTCTTTTTGTTTTCTGTTTCTTTGTGTTCTTAGGGCAGCCTTTTAAAGTTAGTTCAGTATATCTCTGCCTTCACTTCACTTTCCAAATATTCCCTCTGTTGCACCAGCCATGAATATAAAAAGAATTTTATTACTGTAAAGTTGCATTTAAATCAAAGAAAAAAAGAGACAAAAAAAAAAGTAACACATTTGGAACACCAAGACAAATGAATGCTTAGCTGAACATTCCTACAATCATATTTCTTGACTGCTCTGCCTTTTCTGCACAAGGAAAAAAAAAATGCATTTTTCTGTTTGTTTTTTTTTTTGTGGTGGTGTTTTTTTTTCAAGTGTTCTGCTTTGGGTGAAAGTAAAGTGGTTTAAGCAGTGAGACTGAGTGAGGTGAGTTCATTTTTGATGAGCAAGCATGCCTTGCTGTGGTCACCTCTGTTCTGAGGTCTGGGAGACACCTCAAGCAGTGTAGAAAGACAATGGCCCCTAGAGTTCGTTCTCCAAAATACCAGCAAACATCATTACAGATGTGATGCATTACCTGCGAGGATGCACCAACAGCAGCTGCCATGATCTGCTTGTGTCTTGGGGAGCCACTGGGCAAACTTGTTTAACCGTTTCTCCTTGCTTCAGCTCTTGATGGTACAATTGGAAATAGCTCCCCTTCAGTCCTGGCCCTAGGTCTTTTGAAAGGAGTCTTTGATAGGCAATGTTCTGCAGGCAGTTTTGGTTTCAGAACAACTGTAAGGAGGTCTGCAGTGTCTATGGAGGCTTTCCAAAAGAGTTAAGGAATAAGTACGAAACATTTAAGAGGTTCACGCACATAAGGCTTCACCTCTCTTCGGCTATGGCTCAAACACAGACATTGCCTGCAAACCATGGCTTGAGTTTCAGCCTAGAGGCTGATGTCACTTCCTGCCTGTGTATGGAAAATTAATTCAATGGACTGAGCTAATCTGGTTTACAAAAATCGGTATGCCTCTCTGTGACATGTCATTAACTGAATCTCTGACCCTCACATAGAGTAAGGGGGTATTAATCTGTCAGAAATTGTGGTGACAGGTAAGTTAGAATAAGTATGGGGAAGATGAGCAGAGGAATGTGGAGCAACTTGAGTTTTAAACATTGACTTGTTCTTAGAAGTTCTGCTGTTCTGTTTATCAATTTCATCTCAGACAGTTGGCCTGAACAGCACTTTTGTTTTTTTCCTGAGTGATTTGCTGAATGGGGAAAAAAGCATTGCGAGTTTTACATAAACTGGGAAAAATAATGAATTTGTGATGAGTGTTACTGATCTTGTATTTCAAAAAGGCTCCTTTTTGCCCTTTTTCAAAAGATGAAGGATTTTTATAGGAGGCTTTCAGCCCCATTTCTGCATAAAGTCAATTCATAAACAAAGGTCAGGCAGAGCATCTAAGTCTTTTGGTATTTTCCTACTGCTGAGATGATGTGCTCTTTTCAGTCTTTCCATGAGTCAGACTTAATGAACAAAACTGGTGGGTTCATTGGCATACTTTCACCAGCAAAAATCCTCAGTGATAAAGACTGGTTATTCCACTTGTCAAATAATGCAATAAAAACACTATGGGAAAAAAGGTTTTCCTCTCCGGGCCTTTAAGGAAGCTAAAATGTTTCTCTCTTAATCTTTGTTTAATTTTTCATCCAGCTAATGAAATAATTGAGAATCAGGCCTTAAAAGTATGATTGCTTTATTAATAATGGATGGGCACCATTAGAAAGGGCTAATCAACCTGTTAGACTGTTCTTTAATAATGTGTGCAACATAATGTTAGCATCGTAAAGCTCTCATTTGAAGGGATATTTTCCCCAGTGGTTGCATTTTCATTATTACTGAATCATCTAATGCAAGTAGTAATTTAAATCCACTTCTCAACTTATCACTGTTATCAACTGAAATACACTGATACGGATTTTCAACAAGTGTAAGGTAGCATAGCTTTATTTAATTTATATTAATTTCTATTACCCAGAATTTTAAACTGCAGTTTAGGGCAGTTGTCAGTGGGACTCAGGATCGCTCACCCACCCCAACTGCCTTTGGTGTGCTCCTCATGTGTCCCCCTGTTCTTCTCCACTGCTTGCTGTGCAGGGGCACTGCCTTTGTGTTGCATAAACCACTGGTGTAGCTTTTCTGCTTCTGTCTCTATCCTTCATTTCAATTTGTGTAATTAAGCTAAGCGTGGCGCCAGCCAAAATTTAGTTATGATAGCAGCCTGAGATTGGCTTTTCAAAATCATTTTTCCTGTGTGTTCTTATGTTTCAGTCTCTAGCATGCAGCAGTAATTTCAAAATGCCATATATATTCAACACTTTGGAGATGGAACATTAGTAATATTGAACAGGAGTTTATGATATTTTTATTAACTAAAGCGAGAGCAGGATGGCATTCCTGAGGTCTCCATGCTCTTCCCCTTAATGTCATTCTTTTCAATAACTAATACAAGTTAGTTACACTCCATGTAGCAGCAACATCTCCTGGGGCATGTCTTTAGTTGGAAAGATGTAAAATGGGAGGACAGGATGAAGGACAGTATGGGCTGAAAGGTGCTTTGGTAATGGATGAGTGTTTTGTCAGTCTTGGGGTTTATTTGCAACAGTAGTTGAAATAGACCTTGTCAAGTTATCTACTGCAGGTGTGCAATGTGCTAGTAATCTGGTGATTTCCTCTCATGGGGCTCTAAAATGCACTCTGTGGCTCTGGTGGTATAGGTCTGCAGCAATACCACCTTGTTTCATTTTATATAAATATGTGTATTATATAGATGTAATATGTGCAGTACATATACATGCATATGTACATTCATTGTATGTGTGTTTCTATAGAGATCTTTCCAATAAATACAGTAATTACAAGAAACTCTTCCAATACAATATGTCAAGTTTTGGGAAGATTTTCAAAACTATTTTCTTGGCATTTGTATGTTTCTTTTTGGTAGTCTTTGGCCACTGGGAAGAAGCTATTCCCTAGAGATGTCTTTGCCAATGAACTGGTCTGTTTTCAGCACCTATGAGCACCCTGAGAAAGAACTGCAGGATCTCATAGCACTGTCCAGGAAAGGGAAGGAAGGACACCTTAAGACAACGTACCTTTCTGCAGGTGGAGCTCAGTCAGCAATGACATTAGTATGTACACCCTTATAGAGACTGGAAGAATCCCAAGTGCTGGGCTCTGTCCCTGTGTACCTGGTAAATAGTAACGCGAAATGCCAAGTGCCTCCTATCAGGACATCTTTTGTGTTGCCATCTGCAAGAAGGGATTCCTTGTGAGCTCTTCAGATTACACAGTGACATCATCCCTCCTTTAATCTTGGCTACATCACTTGACTTCTCTGTTCTGTCCTCAATGTCAGCCTGAAGGTTTCCTTTCTGCTCGCATCAGAGCTGATGTGAAGACTGAATACTGGAAACCTCAGATTTCCAATGCAAGGT
Organism: Baryphthengus martii; assembly: GCA_013396935.1. NCBI lineage: Eukaryota > Metazoa > Chordata > Aves > Coraciiformes > Momotidae > Baryphthengus > Baryphthengus martii. The sequence goes on from VWZK01015741.1 coordinate 245,172, forward strand.
GTATTACAGAAAAGTGTTATTTAGCTAACTGTTGTTATAAATCCAGTAAAATATTAGGCTGAGTTTGTAATCAATCTACACACTCCCTCTGATGTTAAATGCTGGAAAGAGCATTTGACAGGCCACAGAGAGAATCATGAATTCACATGAAAATGTGCCTTTTTTTTTTTTTTTTACGAAGTTCTCTTAGGATAAAACAATGAATGAAAGCTTTTCACTTCTTTCACAAAAGAATATAGTTCTGCCTATATTAACATTCCACTTTTCCCCTAGTCTTGTGGCTTAACCTTTTCTTGGCTATATAAGAGAGTCTTTTGTTGAAGCAGATAGTGGAAACCTTTACATCAAAAGGTAGTACTATAATAAGATATGGTGCTATATCTAGCCTTACTTTCTTTCTTCTTACCCCCTCTTTTTCCTTCTTGTGTTTTCAGTTTTTTTTATGCATATTGCTGCTGCTTCTCTCCCTTTTTTTTTTTTTTATCATAAGAATGGAAGGTATAAATTGTATAATCTAAAAAAAATTAGCTTTTTCACATCTCACGCTTATTCTTCACTCTTCAAAAAAAAAAAAGAAAGAGGAGGAAAAATACAAACAAAATTGCTTATTTGCTGCATATGTAATACCACAAAATAAATCCAGTTGCGAAAGTTTTGTCCTGGCTGCAAACATCATCCTTCCATTCCCATCTCTCCTGTTCTACAGAGATTCTGCACTTGCTCCTGTGAACAGTAGCAATAACAGGAAAATAATGTTCATTTCTCCCTTTAACTGTTTTTAAGATATTGCTTGGATAGGTTTCCCTGTAGGGTAGTGCAGAACACAATTAAAGCTGCTGATAACTGATGTCATTTTAGAAAAACCAAGAGCATTCACTGCATTTCTCTCCCACTGTGAAATCCCACTACAGAGCAGTGCAAAAAATACCAAATGTTTACAGGTACAAATCCTGCCCAACCTTCCTGAAACACACTGTAAATCTATAGACAGCAGGATTTTTCCTTCTAGAGGTCTCTGCATATTGCTCAGGTGGGAGCAGCTGTCCCCACTGTAGGATGAAATGCTTTATGGAGCGCTGCACTTCTTCATTCGTTCCTGTGGTTTCTGGGCAGAATATTTCTGAGGCTTCAGCACAAGACAGAGAAATAAGGATAGATGGTGCAAGGGAAGGATCCCAGGGTCTGGAGGAAGATGTGTGTCTGGGGCTGCAACCAAAGCACCAGCCAGAACCACCCCTGCAATGCTAGTGGCCCAACTCCTCCTGACTACCTGATTAGACCCCTTGGCAAGCAAAGGTAGCTGAAGGACTCTTGTAATGCTATAAAAGAGCTGAAATAACACCTATATTGTTAGTGAAAATTAATGGGTATAACGTGCATAAAGATATATTTTAATACTTTCCTGATTTTCTGTCTTTGTACAGAAAAGCAGTCCTCCTGCTCTTATGATCTTAGGCTGCCTGGGTGCGCTTGACTGCTGCCCTCCCTATGTAGGGCCATTCAAAAATCAGCATATGGTTGTGTGTTCATTTGCTCAGCGTGCCGCAGTGTCTCTGGCTTCAGTGCCTCTGCAGAGTCAAGTACAAGCTGAGAAGAGTAGCAGCAAAATATCACCTTCCTTAGCTGTAGCTGAGTGGTGGATGATGCTCATCTTTCATACTTTCATTTATGTGCCCATCCTGCACATGTGTGTACACACCAGCAGCTGCCAGGATCTGTCCCTCCCGTTGTCTCTGCAGTGTTTTCCCTCATCTGAAGCAAGAGCTGCTCTTCCTTTTCCAGCTCTTGCTTGTCACTGATTGCATACTCCTTCTCAACTTACCTGGTCATCACAGACTTTTATATTCTATGTAATCTTTCTTTCAATTTACAGTAAAATATCTATTAGTTATAATTGGAAAACTGAACCTCTTCCAGCTGTGGGTAGCTTCTGTAGCCAGGATACGCTTTGCATGTAAATGGAGCACATTACATGTCAATTGAATTGAAAAGTGGATCTTAAAACTCTGTTTACCTTCCATTAAGTTTCATAATGATTATGCCCTATGCCTAAATTAGGTTTAGAAGCATTTCATTTTCATTTTTATTTATCTTGTTATGTAGTCTTATTTGGCTAATTAATGTCTTTTTGGCTTATTTGGCATTCCCAGCAATACTTCCTCTTGCAGAATATAATTGAAAAATGAAAAAAAGAAGATTTCAATTAGAGATGATTAACCTTCTTCACCTATTACTACATTGAGCTAAATTTATATGTTTTGGGGAGCTTTACCTTTAAGCAAATTAGACAATTTGTGACTATAATAAACTTCTGATTTTAGTTTAAGTCAGGAATGATACACTGTGTAAGTTATTTGGTTTATCTTTCTGGCTTTTGTGCTGGAGTAGGTGTATACAAAATTTGTCCAGCTTTGCAAATTATCACTTAAGGGTGTAGAAATCTCTGATGATTAGTGCTTTGTCACAGCCTCGGTGGGACTTCAAACAGGAATTAAAGCAGTCTCAGTACTGGCATGTCTACATTGTGGTCTGTGGTATCACCAATTGATTAGAGTAATAAGCTCCTCTAACAGAGGCTTGAGCTCAGTCTTGGTTGTACTGTTGAGACGAACCCAAGATGCTGAGTTGTGAATACTTCCGAGAGTGTTGTCTGCATTTAGGCTATGAAGGAGACAACTATAATAAAGTACTTCCAAACATTTCTCTTGCAGTTTGAGGTTAATTATATTTAGCACTAGTTACAGATCCAAACTCTTAAATTTTGGCCTGTTTCTTGCCATGCAGCATTCAGAGATGCCACCTAGGATATGAGGGAAGCTAAGGGCCAGGGCCCAGAGAAGAGATGAAGTGACTTTGTTGTTGTCATCATGAAAATTGCTTCCCACAGCTGAGGTTTGTAATTGCTTTTATATAAAGACTTCACTTTCTAATTAGGTTTCTATGTTTTCCTCTCTTTGTCTTAATCTAGTCTTCTCTTTTTGTCTGTAAGATTGTTTATATTAGAAAATATAACCTACTTCAGGTTATAATTTTTATATAACTTTATTTTCTTCTAAATTAAAAATAAGTGTTAGTCTCCTTGAAGCTGAAATACATTTGCCAAAATGTGAAACAGAGAAACACACTTTTAGAATTGAAGTGGTATTCAATATAGTATCACACTGGTATTTTATGTATTCCATAGAAACTACAGCTGTTAACTGAAGATACCTGACATGAAAGAGGTTATCTAATATCTTAGACTTCAAAGAGTCTGTGCCAATTCTGTGAACTAAACTACTGTGGTTTGCCAAGATGTGTACACTGTATATACACACACACACATATATATATATTTCCTTCCATTTGGGGAGACATCAGTTGCAAATATTTCCCCGAGTCTGCCTTCTGGGCAGTGGCAAACACACATGCACACTAGTCAGAGTGCTGCACAGGCACTTTAGTTTTGTCCCAGCTTGGGGTAATATCTGACCATCAGAATTAATCATCTGAAAATGATGTAGCTGATGCTGTTACTATACTTGACCCTAAGCATCTCTTTGCTTAAGATACTACAGCAGTATAGTGATATTTCATGACCCATCTTCAGGAAAGTTCTTTTCATTTTCCTAATGACTTTTAACATTGCCCACGTTCTTTTGGAGTCATTTTCTGTAGCCTTTGCCATCTCCTTAAATGTTAATATTTTAATTTTTCCCTGGATAGCTGAACCTCAAATCCAGTAAAAGTTCACCTTATTTATTTCCTTCTTTATCTTCAAAAACAAATTTTAAACCAAACTTTTACCTCATCCTTCTGATTCCCTATTTTCATTTTTAGATATTTAATTCCCTCAAATGTCAACTCAGTTCACCTGCTGCCTGAAAGACCTCTTGTTTTAATTTAAATCTTGACTCACCAAGTGGCTACTGTCTCTTTAGCTTTTTTTCGTGGTTTCTTTTTGGGTTTTTTTTGTATCCTGTGTTCCTTTTGTGCAGTGAGATAGCTTTTCTATTAGCTGAACTCTACATTATCCTCATTGGGTTTTCTACCTATTTTTCAGATTTCTAATATTTATGCTTATAAAACTGAACTTACTTCAAAGGCAGTATCTTTTGTTCTGTAGTATATACTGAGGGTAAAATTCTTATTACTCTCATGTTATTTTTGAGGCTTTGTATCAACAGATGTAGTCAGAGAAGCATGCACGTACAAGAGCAGCTAGAAAGCTGGGAAAAAAATTTCTCATAAATGAAAGTTCTGCAGAACCTGACAGTCAGAAGAAAAACATGTACATCTATGCCAGGTCTTGCATCTGTCAAGTTTATGATCTCTGTGAATCTTTTATTTTGAGTTTGACAGAGTATATGAACTGCTGTAGAAAATGGCATACTTTATAATCCCTAGAAATACTTAATTTCAGGGATCACAGATTTTAAAGGATGCATGAGGAAAGCAGCTGGGTCAGTATTTCACATGAGTCTCTTGCATCTATCACTACTGGGTTTTGTAATTTCTTTTAAAAATTAGCTGTTTCTCCTGTGGTCATTTGTTCATTAATCTTGACAGACATTGGTAAATTACGGTTCTAGTAGAAAAGCAACCTTCCTGGTACTTGCAACATTTGCTAATTCCACCACTCTGAGCAGACAGTTTATGAGTTCTGGATAATCAGAAGATGTCCAATGCAACAGTCTCAGGCTGCATAGCAGTCGCAGACCGAGTCATGAAATCCCTACTGGAGTCTTTCAGAGCTCTTTCAAATTGTGCTGATTAGATTATTTTTTTTTTCCTGGTCTGAAGCACAATATAATCTCTGTAAGAGAAAGATCTAAAGGGTCATGTGAGATAGCCAAACACTTTGCTCTGGCATCCGTTGTTCACTTTGAATATTTAGGGATGCTTCTGTATGATGCTTATCAGTGTAATATTGCAATGATATAGGTACATTAATACTTTTATATTTATAGCTTACAGTAGATATTGTATTCAATTGTATTGTATATCAATATAAATGATATTATATTCATTTTTGAACGAAGAAGTGAACTGTGAGATGAAATGAGGTGCTCCGGGGCTCACAAGAAACCCTTTGGTGGGAATGGGAATCAAACCTTGCTCTTTCCAAGTTCTCCTTCTCATTGGACCCTGTTAAAACAATGTCAGCAGCACACAGGCATGTGCCTAAAGGCAGTCAGCTGTACAAATTGAGCCCAAGGAAATAAGAAGAGGCTGTGACCACAGGCATGTTTTCGCTTTTAATACAACAGAGAAATTCCTCTCTGAATTCTTCCTGACAGGTGTCAGCCACAGGAATCAGCTACCCCATTTCAGATACTGTTTCTAAAAACATGTAAATGCTTTGTCCAAACTCACAAGTCTCTATTTACTCCCAGGTTTTAGGAGCTTTAAAAATCTGTCAGTTACTTTGACAGAGTTTTTCTTCCTATTTGATAAAACTTGTTGCTTCTTTTACTTAAACTGAAAAATAACACATGTCAAGTGGTACATTATGGATGGCATAGTTGCTCCTACAGCCTTGGTTTTAGCTGTGCAGCTCTTCTGCACAGGACAGTTTTACCCCACCAGAGTTTCCTCTCTCTGGTCCAGGCAGGCTGAGAAGTGGGTGAATCATTCCTCCTTTTCTGGACACTCAAGATGAACAGTGCTTGTATGGAAGTCCATCTCCTACATACAGCCACCAATGAGCTAAATCAGAGAAGCTGACAATTCGCGTGGTCTATCCAGAATCTGCAGCTTCTTTGCGATCATAATTGGAAAGAGCAACCTTTCCAAGGAAATCGAGAGTCTCTGAAAGAAACTAGAGGCCCAGAGCAAAACTCAATTACTGCCCTTTCCAGAGTAGCTGCCCATTTAATATGGATATTTGCCTATTTTTTTATAGTTATATCACTAATACAGCCATATTAAGAAATTATTTTTATTCACAGAATTATGTCATATGCTCCAAATAATGCATGACAGCACATACTTTAGTAAAAAAAAAATCATAATTAAAGTAAATTAGTCCTGTCTAGTGAGGAACGTTTTCTTTGTTCTGTGGAGGAAAAGAGTCTGTTGTTCAGGGCCTTGTGTTTCTCCTCTTGCATTCACAGAGGAAATCTGTTTGTATTTATCACATCTGTCTTCTTCCTGCACATCCCTTAGGAAACATTCTTTTTAAGACTAGGAAAAAATAAAACTAAATATGGCACAGTAATATCCCCTTTTTAAGCTCAACATGGTAATTTTTATCTATTATCTAGCATATATTATTTAAACACCAGAAAAATTATACCCTAGAATGAGCTGTGCTGCACATTGAGTTTTAATCTCCTTTTTCCTAGCAACCATCAAAAGGAACAATAAGGGCAATAAATAGCCAAATAGGGCATCAAAAATGAATAAAAATAGTATCTCTCTGGGGGAAAAAAATGGGTCTTTAATCACTTTTTCTCTATTTCCCTAAAACTGAAGGTTAGAACAATAAACAGTTTGAAAGAGCACTTTCAAAATAGCCTCAGAAAAGGTCTTAGTCTCCAGAACAATAGGTCTTTTTTTAAAAAATAAACATGATAATACCCAGAGGATCCTGTTGACTTCAGGAAGTTTAAAAGACATCTATGCTCCAACACACAGAGAAAGGAGAAGTAGCAGCCCTGGGCCGTGTCTTCCCTGAAAAACAGGGATATCTTTGCATGACACTAAATATGTTGAGATGGCAGTGGTGTTGCTTTACTATGACAGCTGAGGCAACAGTAAGATAGTTTTAGCTTTGACACAGGCAATTTGAGGTCATCCTTGAGCTGAGGTAGAAAGCCAACCTTGATGATGGTTATAATTGCTTAAAGTTGGGGTTTAAAAGAGATCTAATGGCCATCCTGGGTTATTTATTTAAATGCAAAATGGCAATGATTCGCCCATATCTATGGGAAGTCAAGCCTGCCCATATACATCAGCAAGCAGACTGCAACCCTGTAGCTGAGAATTAAACCTGCAGTGGCTCTGACTTTCTGGGTTCAACACAGGTTACATTAAAATAAAGTAAACCACAGTCTCTCTTTCAGTGCAGGCTCAAAGGGCTGACTTTGTACTTCCAAGGGTCAGTCTCCAATGGAAAAGGCTGCTGAGAGTTGGAGTTGTCTGCGTTTGGATGTATGAATGGCAATCTAGGTACCATTCTAGGTGCTTTGTTTTTTTGCTCACTGTGCTCTGCAGGGAAGCTGAAGCATCTTTCAGAGGTATACTGCAACTCTATGGCTTTCTGTAGTTAAGGGAATTAAATCCCATCCCCAGCAGCCCTTTTAAGTGGCAACATCAGAGAACCAGGACCAATATGTTGAATTCTAGACTTAATTGTAACAAGCATGAGAGCAATAGGAAGTAGCTAAGTGCTGCATCTCTCTTGCTTGACTACGGACAGAGCCTAGGAAAACTAGTTGTCTGCATTAGTTGGCTAACACCACCTGGCCCAAATGTATGCACCTTTCCAAGTGAACTGTAGATTTACGTGAGGCATTTTACTACTCTGAGTAACTGACCATGGTGCTCTGCCTTGTCACAGTTTAAGTGTTCAATCCCTTGGACCGCTGACATATTTTTTTCAGAAAGCCTCATAACATTTCACAGAAATCGCAGTTTCACCACTGACTTAAAAGAGAAGCTTTACAAAACCCTGCTCCCAAGTGCTCTGACTTCTACCTAGAAGTGCTGCCTTGCATTAGAAAGTGAAGTTCAAAGACATGAGGGTACAGTTTATTCTTCATTAATGATCCAAGGCTATTATCTGCCTAAATGCGTTATACATTGTGTGAGCTTTGGCCTGGTCTGTGGGTGGGAATTGATGCTGCAGTTAAAGGCAGGCGATCCTGCCGTCCAGTCTGAATCCACCGTGTCATTGTGCTTCCACTCACATCAGGGATGACAAAAGTGTACAATGGGAGCAGGGTACTAGTTGCAGCTTGAATAATTTTTTTTCTTGTTTCAGTATTTTTTATTTCCTGTTTATTTTGCTACCTTTTATTTTTTTTTTAAATTAAAATAAACAAGTCAGTAAATTAATGATAATACAGTCAAAACTTAATGAGGTTCTCATGTTTATTAAGAAATACAGTGAGCGGAAAAATCACTGTCGTTGCTTTCAAAACTAAAAGTCCTACCTTGAAAGATTTTGCAATTTGTAAGAGATTTTTTTACCCTTAAAATACTGTTGAACTAAAAATATTTTTGAAGGAGAAATCTCTCACCCAAGGCAGCTTTGTATTATTATTGTCTTCTGTCTTGTTTTGTTTTTTTTTAAAGAGCTTCAAAGCTTTCCAGAAGGAGAAAAGTATAAATAAAACCAAGAACTGTCATTTTTAGCTCATATTTTTATAGAATCTACTCTCTTCTGTTGTTCAGAACTCAAGACACTTTTTGTTTCATAGTTTTTAATTTAGTCTTGCAAGTTCAGAGGAGAAAGCTGGTACAAGGTGCTCTCTTAGACTGCTCTTTCGCCCATGTGGCTACCATGATGAACTGCAACATTTTCTGAGGAGAAATCCTGTGCAGGACAGTAAAATACACTGCTGGGGAATTTTTCCGTATCTATTATTACTGCAAATTTTCTGATTACAATTATTAAATTATTATTAATTTTTGTCTATTAAGTGAAAGTGATTTCTGTCCCATTTTGTTGCTTATGACATTCTAGTACTTCAAGCTGATTTTCACATGCCCTTTCACCATACCTATAATTTAACCAGGTGTTAATCTTCTCATCTCTGCCCATAAATCACAGTATCCTGCTCTTTAATAATTTCTTCTTCTTTTCTGTAAATTCCTCTGTATTTTTTGTGACACAAGCTTTTCAGAAACAGCAACACAAAAATTTAGATGTCATCTTATTGGTATATTTAGCAGGTTATTTTTATATCTCATTTTGAAGGTAAATAATACCATGTTCCTCGTTCTGCCATAAACTGTTATCTGTCCTGTATGGTAAAATGCATATTGGGTTTCTTGTTTCTTTTTAGCATTGGATACTCACGATATAAAATAGATCCTGCTGATAGAATCCAGCATGGTCTTCAACTGGAAACTATTATGACAGGGGAACTTCTTTTACCTCCACCAGTCACATCACCACAGAGTGGTGAAGCAGACACGCTACGCTGGCTGTTGGGCAGCACACTGTCCCCTCTGCATCATTCTGCCTCACTTGTATCTCTACAAACGACTGCAAAAGAGGAAGACCCGAACCTGTATGATTAAATAGCCATAAACACTATCTTTAGATAGCTGCACATGGAAATCATCAGTATCACCCGTATTTCAACTGAACATCATTGCTAATCCAGAGGCAAAATTTTGTTATGTTTTCCTTCAAAAAAAATTAACTAGAAATACATGAGACACGTAAATGCATTATTGGTTTTACCAGCTGAAGATTGTGTTCTTAGGAAACCTTTTGAAAGAATGAGATTGTTTTGTACAGTGTTTGCAATCAAATCTTTACAGCTACAATTGCAAAAAGTAAGTTTGCTACAAGAGATGAGGAAAAAAGGTGCAAATTTTTACTCAAATGTAGCCTTTCTTCTATTTTCTGAATCATTTGCAGAGAGGACTGAATTTCTGCAAAAACGTCTATTGTTAGAGATTATGTCAGAAGCCACTTTTGTGGACTTATTATAGCTCTTTTGTGAGTATTATAGCAATTTGTGTACAGAAAAGTGACATTTTAAAGATTTTAGTGTCTCCTTCACTTTGGGAATATATAAATGCTTCTAAGGACATCAGTGACCAAGCTCTTTGATGCATATAAGGAACTTGTCACAAATGCCTTCTCTCTTGTTAGCCTTTCAAGCAATTCAGAATTCTATTTTTCTCACTGAGCACATACTTCCAGTAGAAGCTATGTCCTGTATTGGAAATTATCCTTCAGCAGTCACATCTTCTAGTCTTCACCTCTTCATTTTCTCTTGTTTTTTTTCAGAAGTCAGCTTTAACATCAGGAAAATGATGTCCATCTGGCTAGCTAACCCTGCCTAAAATGTTCACACTTTATTCTCCTTTCCTTCCTCTTAAGTATCACTAATCTGTAGAACATGACTTCTTTGTATGTGAGCTTGGAGACATTTAAAAAAGCAATGAGGAAAGAGGATGTTTACAGGCAGGTACTGCTGAAGAGAAGTGTTTTGTCTACTTATGTTGCAGAGGAGCAGCCACAATACCGGGCAAGAAAGTTGGAGCTTTTGCAAAACCAGAAGTTTTCTCTCCACTAATGGATTCCTATAGGCCCGTTGAAATGGTCAGTATGATGGAGCAATCAGGGCTGACAGATGCCCAGTGACTCCCAGAGCAGTGATTTTGTTACATCTAAAGAGATAAAAAGCAATACTGGCTGACACAGCAAGGTCTTCGGAGCCTTTCTTAGCAGGATACGTCTTTCTACACTTTGCTCCTAAGCGCTCAGTATCCCATGGCAACCTCTTTTCTTCAGGGAGCTTTAGATTTTGACATATCATTAATAGATGAGTTCAGGAAGCAAAGCTGCAAAGCTAGAGATTGGTTCGTGGATTTAGCTGAGGTAAATAGCAAGGAAATTTAAAGGCAGGCCAAAACCAATTTTATGGTCTTTCCTTTGGGATTAATGCCTAACTTTTTTTTTTTGGTAATGAAGAAAAGTTATCACTTGCAGGTGCAGGCAGAAATTGTAGAGGGAGGTGTTTTTAAAGAAGAAAGTTGAAAGATAAAAAGGCCAAACATTTTTAGAAACTAGTCTATTTTGCATCATCAACTGCAGATTGAGGAAGAGGACTAGTGAAATTCATTCAGTCCATATGTATTGCCTACTGCCTGACTGCAGAATAGATATTAACAAGAGAGCAGCAACATTGCTGGGGGAAAAAAAAAACAAAACAGGCTAGAGTGTAAACTTCATACATTCGTGTATATTTTGGTATATAACAGACTGAAACACTGGAAATTACAGACTGCCTCAGTTCATTCCTTTGGTGTGTTGAGTCTTCAGCTGCTGGAAGGTAGTTCACTGTTTTGCCCCCTAGTTGTTTTAGAAGAGGCATTTACCGGGTATGAGACTTATTCACGACCTGTGAAAGATGATATGGAGATGATTAGAAGCAAACACTACATATGCAGACTGCACTATTCAGAATCATATTATCATTCATTCACTAACCTCTATCTTTAATTTCTGTCAGGCTCAAATATGATGATTGTGCAATAAAATCCAAGTCCTTTGTCCTGTGAATCACACATGGTCTTGCTTAGCAGGAAAGATACAAGTGTTTTAGCTTTGCTGAGTGCTTATCACCTGCTCGTGATAGGCTTATATTAATATTTAGATTGTACAGGGAGGAAAGATTCATGGATGCAAGTATAGAAACAGATTTTTCCAGTTTTATTTATGAGAAGCAAGATCTTATTTCCTCAGATCTTATTTCCCCCAAGATGCTTACTGGTTTAACTCAGGCAATTTCTGAAGTAAGGTCCAGATCCCCCAAGGAATACAGGGAGATAAAATACATTAATGAATTTTGTCCTCAGCTGTCTCTTGGTGCAGATATGGCAGAATGTGGCCTCAAATTTTGAAATAGTTGTTTATGGTTGTGGGTGGAAGGAACTCTGGTGGAAAGGAACTCAGGGACTTTCAAAATTAATACCTTGTGGAATAATTTCTCATGAAATTGGTAGAAGCTCATTTACTCCAGAGTAGACATATAAAGCAAGATGTATACTTTATCTGGAGAAAACAGATGATAGGTTGTATAAATTCTCTAGTCTTATGTCTTATTTTACCAGCGCTGACACAGAGCAAGGTGTCTGAATGTGTTTTAAAAAGATGAGCTGCTTCTGCTCATGTTTTATTGCAAATAGATGTCTGAAGTAGTCTAGTAATTCAACCAGAAGGTCCTGCTTCATTGTTTAATGTAAAATGATGATCATTTGTATTGACATGGTAACTTCAGTTAGGAGATAACATTAGCAAAGACTATTCTGTCTGAATGAAGTTTAGTTACAGAACGCCTGAGAAATGGTAAAATAACATTTTAGATAGTGAACTTTCTAAATTAGATCTGACATTTTGCATTAGTTCTTAAGCCTTAGATTTTGTAAATGCATCTAGAAGATCTGGGGAGAGAGCTGTCATCATGTGTTCTGATCACTTGCCCAGTGTAATTTTCCATAGGACAAAATAATGATTTAGACAACAGGACAGTTAATTTGTCCATGTCCAGCCTGAAATTTGAACTTTAAGATATTGGGGAAAGATGACAAAGTGTTACTTGCTGGAATATACAAGAAGCCCGTCAGAAAAAAAAAAGCAACATAACAATACAAAAAACCCAAAACAACCTACTAAGGAAGATACATATGGAAAGTCTTCCCTAAGCTGGCATATGGTTTCATTAAGCCTAAAAAAATTACGCGTCCAGTCTTAGAGAAATGCCCCCATCAGATGTGAGATCCCCTCTAAGGGTATGGAAATGCTGCAGCTCTTCAAAAAGTAGCGAAAGGACTTATACTAGCAAGTGCTGGTCACTTCTGTAGATGAAAGTTTATGCTATTTTTTCTTTATTTCACCATATCTGCTTAACCATAACTCTGAGGCGCTGTTTAGAACATTGAACACATTTTCTGTGCAATTTCATCTTTTTGTATGGCCACACTCATGCAGTGTGTCTTGTTCATCTCTCTTACCCAGATTTTAATGATTAAATGGTAGGATACAGTGCTGTTGTTTCTGGTAGTTTTGCTGCAAGATATGTAGTTACACGTTTTCCTGAATTCTGTAGTTCTTGGGAGAAGACAATAGAAGAAACTTGATAGTCTTCATGATTGCAGAGGAAAGTGTGAAAATACGTCTTGCTACATTTTGAAGGCTCAAAGTCACATTTAAAACTTGCAATTTTAATGTTTGACTAATAATTACTGTCCTGTTTGGAGCTGATGATAGAAATGAGATCCTTAACTGCAGGTCAGTATTTGTAAATGCAACTTTGAGACAAGCAGTAATAACTACAGCAAGTTGTGGCACAGCATCCTCAGAACATTTAAAGTGAATTATTACCTGTGGCAACTATCACAGTCCTACACTTACCCTTCTTCCCATGTTTTTTAAGGGATGACTTTGGAGAAGGTGGATAATAATAGATACTCAGGAATCCTTCCACCCTTCGGGGAATGGCAGCTTTTGTGTGCACAAACTCAATGTCCAAGCCTGACCTAGTAAGATGTGAGATGAGACTGTGCATTGCTGGGCATATGTGAAACATATGGGACTAACTGGGGGAAGATTGACTTAGATCTTGACTTAGAAAAACATTCTCTGGTTATACTTTAATACACCTCTAATATTTATTTCTCAGATATTTTATTCAGCAGGACTTCCTGCTATTGAAAGATATTTGAATGAAAAAAGGCCTAGAAAAATTGCAACTGAACAAAATGAAAGTAAGTATGCTAGTTTGGGTTGTCAGCCCATCAATTTGAATTTCTTGTACATGTGATGCTTTTTATGAGGGTAGTAACAAGCAACAGTCTACAGACCTTGATGGCATTAGCATCAAATGATCATACAGCTACTGGGGGAAAGAGGGGGCAGCTGTGAGTAGTGCATTTCATATCATGTCTTCTTAAGAGGCAGGTTCCATGTCAGAAACAGCAGAAACAACAACAAAAAAGGGCTTTCAGCTGTGACCAGGCTTAGGTGAACTGACTGACTGCAGATGGCCTCATAAATAATAAAACAAATAAGTGGTAAAAGCAGCTTCAAATATCCTTTCTGTACTGAGACACATACTTGAGCAGGTCTTGTTGTCTTGATCCATTTTAGTTTCCCAGCCACAATACAGAGCCAAAACTCCCTTGTGATATGACTGGGAATTTTTAATTTTAAATTAATTTTAGAGGTACTGAAATATGAACACATAAGAGGGGTGAGAATACTGATGCGTAGCACAACCTTTTCTTCATTCCTCACCGCTCCCTATCGCTGAAGATTCTTAAATAAATTTTGTTATGTGAATATTCATAATTTATGCTAGGTTTCCATTTGATTGAAAACAGCTTACAGGTTCTAAAAGCAAAATAGTGGAGATGAGGCTTGTTGCTTTCACAGAAGTTGCAGTTGAAACACACTTTGTGTCTCAGTACGTGTATAGAAAGAGGGAAATGCTGCTGAATGAGGTATCTGGCCCTACTTCACTGCTATGACCTCAGAAGCTGATCCATTGAGATCAGTTAAGCAAGCATTTAACTGTTAATATCTGCTCTATAACCCTTCTCCATCCCCAGTAACTCAAATTCCCATCCCATGTCTTTTCTGATATCCCTGTGAGGCAAAAGAGAGTCTGTGCTATATGTGGTGTAGTCCTTCATCAGCTGGGACTGAACGTCCAGCCAGTGGATTTATGTTTTTATGGCAGCCTGACTCTTGCTGTCCTTCAGGCATTTTTACAGCAAAGCACAACTGGATTAAAGCAAGATAGCAAACACAGAGTGCTAGGTGTAAAAGTTATCTTGAGTTCTGAGCTCTCCTCTGAACTGCTCAACTGTTACAGGACTTCATGATACTCCTTGTCACCTGGTGCTCCTCTTCATGCATTGGCTTGGCAATGACAGGTCATCAGAGATGTTTTCTATCTCTGACCACAGGATGTGGGGGATTTTGTCCATGATCTCTATCTATTTTATTTATTTATTTTTATCCCCAAGTCTGAAGTAAGCTCAGAAACTAGGCAACGGAATAGTTAAAACCGTTCAACAAACCTAAATATTTAAATGCTAGGCAGCATTTGACATTGGATCTTTAAGCATCTTGTGTTCTTTTCAAGCAAATAAGGAACGTACTTACAATGTGACACGGAGAAGAGATGCAAAATGTGCAGGCAGGCTTAATATCTTTCATTAGATCGCTAATAAAGTCAGGAAGATGGACAGGCTTTTGGCAACATGATCCTTTTTCTATGTCACATATATAAATGAGCGTGCAGTAAGGAATACATGTAGCAAGGTATGTTATGCTTTAGTTTTATTTTTGTATCCATTGATTTTAGTGGACTGACATTAAAGGCAGGATGCTGTCCTGTCTCTGTCTGACAGAACGCATATCTAATCACTTCATTTTTTCAACATCTTATTGCACTTATATGGCCCCTAGCTGTTTTGGCATGTAACGGTACCCCAGTGCAATTTTACGGGATTCTGGTAGTTAAAATAATCAGAAAACACATATACATTTTATAGCCTGTTGGCAGGACAGAAAGGTACAATTTTAGATGTATCCTAAATGTGTAGAACCAGAAACATAAAAAGAATTAAAAAAAGGAAATATATAACTATTTTCTTAGACATAGAAGGTTGCAAAAACAGGCTTAAGCTCAAGTGCTGATTTTGATGGGATATGTAGCATATTCGGAAAGGCTCTGACGATTCCCACGTTGTCTTACTGTGATGTTTTTCAGTGATCAATATCAATCCTATGACCCAGAGCAATGCAAATAGGAAGTAAGAGGTAAATACAGAAGGGAAATAACAAGTGTCTTCGTGTGTCTAGTCATTCTTCTCTCTCAAAGGTGTCATTGAGCAGGGTCATATTATTCTTTGCATTTTTTTTTTTATATTAGAGCAACTGTCACAAAAAGATTTTAAAATTATACTCAATCTGATGCTGCATCTTTTTTTTTTAGTTAAATGATGTTTACTGTCTCATAGCTTCTGTTAGTTTTGCAGTAGATATTTTTTAACACCTGATCTTTTCAACACCTTTCTCATTTACTGTCAACCTCTCATAAATGTCTTTGGAGTTGTTGCCGTTAAAATGCTTATGATTTTTCAGAGTTCAGTCAAAAGAAGGCAAGTGGCAGAGTTAAAACAGTGATGAGAAATCAATATTGCAATGCTGGACTCCCAATGAGTTTCTGTGCAGACACTGCACTCCCTCAACACGTATTTTGCCCTGTAGCTTCCTCAAAGAGCTGTATGGGAAGCAAAGCCCAAAGGTCACATTCTGTTGCCATGCAGGTGGCCTGGTGTCCATCACTGCACCAGGTCTTCGGCTGTGTTGTGCCAGCACTTCATCCTGATCTGTTTACTTTCTCTGTCTCTCCTACCCATGTGTGTGATGGGAAATCTTTTGAAAAAACCTAGCTTTTCCTTTCTTGTCCCTAAGTATGGCAGATGGCAGCTCTGTTTCAGAGTGTGCTCCAGCAGGATTTGATTAACACTTAGCAAGCACAGGTTTTCAGGCTTTGCTTCCAGTCTAATGGCAGCTCCCTGTTATTAATTGTTAATTGTTTTCACAAAAGTCCTTTTCACTGAATTGGTCAAATTAAATTCCATGGTGACAGAAGTGGAGAGTGTAGCTTTACTTCTTAAATAGAAAACAATCGGATCTTTGTATCAGATCATTTAGCATTTATTCTTGTGGTTTATGTATGGTAGCAACCTTTCATTAACCAAACATCTTAATTTTTGAAGCAAATAATTGCACCATCATTAAAAATTAATATCTTTAGCACACTTTGCTTTTAGCCCAATTCCAGCTTCTTCAGAAGTGCCCTACATAATTTATTTTCTAGATAGTTAGAAGATGGTGTTGGTAGCCTCCTGAATGTCTTCCTTCAAGCTCTGCAGGGTGGTAGCTGGTAACTTCATGAAAGTAAAAGGGACAGTGTAAGACTAAAAGAAAATTAGGGAGCTTTAGAGCTTTCCCCGAGATTGCCTGGACCTCTCAAACAAGCAAAAGTCATATTATCCAAGAGTTCAGTTCACATCCTTCCTGCCTTAAAGACTCGCTTGTTAAGGATACTTCATGAAGCTATGTATCTGTCTGTGGAGCTTAATAGTCTGGGTTTTACACCTGATTTTTAAAGAAAACAAAGTAAAGGTCACCTATTTTCTCTCCCTTTCTCACCACCAGTTGCTATATCGCTCTCCGATGCCTGGTGCCACTGACTGCAAAGCTTAATCTTGTTGCACATATGTACAGTCCAAGATGTGGTTTCCCCACTCTTTTTTCCTATTCCCATTCAGAGGAATGGGCTGACCGAAGTGTCCTCCTGGAGTTCTTTTGAGTTACATGGCAGCTGCTGTGGTGAGATCATCATCACAGAGGAGATAGTTGTAGATTTTTGTAGGTTTATTTGGGGGACAGGATTGCAGGCTATACGTGGGGCTTCTCATGGCAGGCGTGTGGTGAGCTGCAGCAGTGGTGTCTTTCCTGCTGAGGATTTTGCAAACCACTTCCAACTTTATCCTTGGGATTCATTGCACAGGGGTTGTAAGGTGCAGAGGAAACCCCTAAGGTTTCTGCTTTTTGTACATGCAGAAGCAGACATTTTTGTTTTCTAGATGAGTGGAAGGTGTTAATGAGTGGGCTGATGGGGAGTCCCCTCTCCTGGTAGAGTTGTGCGAGGGTGCAAGGATTCAGGACTAAAAGCTGGTTGTAACCTAGTGAAGAGTATGCAAAGTGGAAGGAGAAAAACACAGGAGGTATGTTCAAAGAAGTAAATTAAGCCAGAGGCCTGGCAACTTCCAATATAGCCTGGTAAATGAGAGAAGTGCAAGAAACAGTATCCCAGGGAGGATTGCCCAGGGAATTTCTTAACTCATAACTTAATTGGAGGCAGAGCTTGAGGAATGAGCTCTGGGATGACTCCACCCCTGGCTGAAACATTTGGCCAGGACCAAGTGCAGGTCTCCCCCTGGCTCTGGGCTGGAAGCTGGACTGCTTTTGCAGGGCCTGAGCGCTTTATACAGCTGTAGTATGAGAATCCCAGACGTGCATTCATACAAAAGTTCATAACAGTCTGAAGACACTAAACCGTAGCTACTTACAGAGAATTTTGCCTTTCACAGAAGTAAAAATCAAAGACTTTTTTCACAGCCCTGCAGAAGTTAATCATGACCTGCAGGAAAGCTCTACTTGTGAAATTGCTTTGGAAATCAATATTCTAAACCAGCAACTTGTATGAACAGTGCTATTGAGGAAACAATACTGCTCACCTGACTCAAATGGTTTGGCCTACATGGGTACAGCCCTTCATAAGTATTTATTAATGTTTATATTTTTGAATAATTTGAATAATTTTTCATATATTTAATTTAGAGTGCTCAGTACTTGAGATTTCACTGTTTTCACCTATTCTTTACAAAAATCGTGCATATAATATCTCTGATAGTGGATGGTGTATTAATAAACATACCCATCTATCTGCTTCTGCGAATAGTCTTAAAAGGAGTGGAGTATCAAATTCTGCTTTTAAGATGATTTGTGTAAATATTTTCATTAAAGTCCTGAACTTAACTCTGACTTAGTGTCATGTAACTAAAAGAACACAGAATAACCTGCCTTCTTTCTAAAACCGTATTTTTTTTCCTTCTCAAAAGCTATGCACTTACGTTTGCAAGCTGAAACAGTTTGTAAATATACTATTGGAGAAAGACATAAGGTCAAATAGATTTCTTACTGAGTTCTGAAAATCAGATTTCAGTTAAGTTTGTAGGGAGATTTAGCTGCGTATTCAGAGAGTACTAATCTCCAGGTCGCAGTTTTCTATTAGAGACAGGTCAGCTAAGATGGTTTAGACTGCCCTGTCATGCAGCCATGAAACTTCACAAGCATTTCAGATCAGATTGTTTTTAAATGTGGAAGTGTTTTCATGATGTTACTTCCCTTGCTCATGGTACTATTTGCATGTTTGCATCCAGGTTCAAGCAATGCCTTGGTGTTTCCAACGCAAGCTATTGCAGCTCTTCTTTCTGTTACAATGGTGTAGTTTGAGCTCTTATCTCAAAACTGTGGGTTGTTGCTGAACAGAAATTCTGCTTACTGCTCAGTTCAAACCAAAATAAAGCCATCTGAGTATAGCTTGAGTATGTCTTTTCTTACTTTAGGTTTAAATACCTTAAGATGATTAGACCAAAGTGCCAGTCATTTGAATCAATACAGACTGAGAGATGTAATGAAACTATACCACAAGTAACTTCATAACAACCTCTACTGCTGTCCTTTTATTATATTTCTTGTATAATAATAACACAGGCTCACTCAGAAAAAATGTCAGTTTGGATGAAATGGAGTATTCCTAAACTGTCACAAGAAGACGTTATACAAGTAATTAAGCAAATCTAGGTGTCAGGATGACAGATGTATTCACAGTGTAATACCTGTGTTGCCTTCTTGCTGAGAACATTGTCACTGCTGCCTTCCTTGCTGAATGTATGTGTTCAGAACGTAATATTTTCTCATATTTGAGTCTATGTTTGTAGGTATTCCTAAGAGAAGTTATTCCATTGAAGACTGCAGATTGTTATAGGTTGAAAGATGTCAGAGTAGGGCTTTTATATTTTATCAGCATGTGTGTGTTTGTCTTTGAAAGACACAGATGTCATGCATTCAGCTTGTTGCTTATTAATAATTCCTGTGCTGGACAGAAGTCTTCATGTCACTTCATCTCACAGGATTTTCCCCCTTTCATCCTAACTGAATCCATACTGTTCTCATTGGTTGTGTACAATGGAAAAGTCGAGGCCTAAATGCTACAACAAAGTCTCTGAGAATACTTCATAGTACAAGAATTGTGGAATTGGGTCAGTTTTTTTCAGGATAGTAATTCGTATGCCCTGATTGGTGCAGTGTTCATGGACCTAGGAGAGATCAGGGCTTGGAAAGGACAATTAAAGCTCTTCTGTAGTGCTGCACCAGCAGCCTAGTGGGCATGACCAAATGAATATGTAATGTGTACAGCCGGTTGACAAGAAATTCTCACAACTAGAAGAGCCTAGTAAGGATTTACAGTTCCTCTGCTGCACTGGTCAAACTCAGGTGTCCCTTTCAGCTCAAGTCCTGATAATAAAACTTCTGAATTTCTCAACTAATCCTACTACCTTGCCATTCATGGTAGGAGGCCATGTTCCTTAAAATGTGCCTTCCTTATGGTTACTTTTCATCCTTCTGGATTCAGGGAAACATCTACCAAGAATCACAATTGGAGGCTGTAAAAGCATAAAATGAGCAATGGGAAGTTTACTGGGACCTTTTAATCAACAAAAGGTTGAGGATGCTATATAAGGCAAGTTGTGAATTGAGGGTGCTTAATTAGGTGCTGGACAACCATATGCTATGTACAAATTCAGTCATATCTGAAAATGTCAATTTTAATTTTTGCTATCCGTATATATGTCACTTCAGCTTAGGAAAATGTATCAGCAGAATAAATCTAATTAGGAAAACTCTCTTTAGGAGTTAGTTTCTCTTTTGTGTAGTATCACAAAAAAGCCCATGTTTTTTCCCTTGTTCTTGTCATTAAGCATACATAGTTAGCAAGAGATCTGATTAGATGATGTCCTCTTTTGGTTAGTTTGTAACGATTCAATATGTAATTCAGTATTACAATTCAGAATAGCACAGAAATTTGGACTCTTGAAAATCAATAGATATAGCATACAGGGCTTCAACATGATTCCTCAATGATCCAAGCTATGCTTAGAGCAGATTAAACCTGTCTGCTTTCTACTAGACTATGCTGAGAATTTGAAATCAAATTCAAAATTACAGTCCTTTTCTCTTGTAGTGATCCCCTGGTGGTATTTGGGATGCTCAGTCCTGGAGCAAGAACCTGTCTCAAAAGCACTGTTCTTTCTCTGATGCAATTTCTCACTCTCTTAAAATGAAAATGACAACCTACACTTTCTCAAACAAATCCAAGGGCCACTCAAATAGTTTTGAAAACAACAGATGGGCAAAGTATTATTTACTATATTTAATTTACAACAAAAAAGTAAAAATGGTTACCAAAGTTCCTTGACTTTTTTTTTATATCCTTCTTTCTGTTTGTTTACTTGTAATGAATGAGAATATGCATTCCATTTTTTCAAATCTTTGGTTAAAAAGAAAAGTTTTTTGATTACTACTTGGACCCGTTTCCAATGTCTCCTGAGTCACTGGTTGAGTAACATTGTTCTACAATATGGGTAGCTGGATCAGACAGTACTTGGGAGAAAACAATTCTTGGCTGAGCTGTAGGAAGCAAGAACAATCGCAGTCTTATCATACTTGCCTCCAGATGTGAGCACATACCTTTGACACCACTTTTTCTAATGAATAAACATTGGTTTCTATTCTTATTATATTACAATCTAAAGAGAGAAAACCTGTTTTTAAACTGGGCAACCTCCCACAGTGGGAAGAAGATACATTAACGAAAAGCATGTGTACTGGAAAGTGTTAATAGTATATTTCGTGAGGTTTTTTTTTTTTTTTCATTTTTTACTTTTTGTTGAAGTTATCTGATACTCTAAATTTTTTTTTTTTAAGAAAAAAAAAAGCAAAGTAGCTTCAATTTGAAATTCACTGGTGGATCATACCTCAGTCATTATTGTGAACAGTTAATAATAATAATCTAAAAGAAAGACTGAAAGTTTACTCTCATTTCTCTTGATATCAGAGTTTCCTCATGGCCTGAAATGCCTGTAGGGAACTGAGCTTCCAATTTTCTCCTTCTGTTCTGCACACGGGTGTAAGGAATAAAGTAGCAATTTAAGTAAAATATGTGCCTCTGAACCCTATTCTTTCTGTAGGAAATCTAGTTGTTACAATCCACAGATGAAATCAGAAATGAATGTGCTGACTGAATTCTATTTAATATTTATGGTCACATACAAAGAAGCCTTTAATGGAGTTGTGAATGAGAGTAACAAAATAAGTAATTTAAAATCATGTTTTAAACTTTAGCTTTCAGGGAGACTCAGAAGAGGTCTCCATATCAACCACGCTGCCACAGTTAAATCCTTCGCCAAATTCAACTATGGAATAGGGATGGTATCTATTGGTTTGCTATAGGAAATAATGAGTATTAAATCTGAGAATTACTCATTTGCCTTATGGTATTAAAATCTGGGTGTGCTTGCACACACTTGTGCACTAGCACGGCACTGCATACAAGACAAGCAATACTAGGTCACACCTACCACTGAATGAAAGGAAGTGAGAATGGATCTGAGACATGCCTCTGAGAACCGCCAGAAAACCAAAATTCACCTGAGCACAGACAATCCTCTTTTAGAAGCCTGGTAGGGCATGGAGCCAGAGGCTCATCTTTCTTTAGAAAAATGGGACTGGTAGTTTTGTATTATAAAATAAAGGTGCTGAACAGACAGCCCTGCAGACCAGATGCTGACTGCTGTGGCTGTTCCTAAATTTGATAGGACAGAATGGAAAATCTGGCATGACTTGGTCCCTGGCGGGTATCTGGAAATTTCTAGTAACATGACACCGCCTCTGGCAGATGTTGTCAGAGTGCAAGCCAGCGCTTTTAGTTGTGCAGGAAGCCCGTGTGCAATGGTAGTATGCTAATACAGGGCTCACATCTCACTTTCAGCTGAAGAAACAATGACAAAAACTAGATCTCTTTGACAGCCCTCAGGATACAGGGAACTGAAGAGCGCTGCTTTGCACAGCAAGGACCACTGGTGATGTGTAGAAAGGCTAGAGACCTGCAGAGGCAAAGAGATCCTTTGTCTAAAATCAAGTCCAAGGTAGTGACTGTTTTTCTGTTTACTTTACATAAATCAACAAAACTGAATTTGCGCTGCTTGATTCTGATGTAATGATAGTGACGGAGATCAAATATTTTTTCTAGATAAGCTGGATTTAATTCTCACTCTGCAGTGAGCTAGGCACTAGGAGGCAGCTCTGTGATAGCTACAGCAACATGGAGCAAGTTGGCAGTAGTCTTTCAAATATCACAGACCATCCAATGCAAGAAACTTTAGAGGTGTTTTTTTAATCACCTTCTGGTAAAATGGCTAAGGAAAGGGTGCAGCTGGGAAAGATAGAGGTAAGTAATGTAAAAAAGTAAATGTTTTGACTGCAGGCCTCAAAATACTGAGGAATTGAGCACATGAGTAAAAGTGAAACACCCAGATGGTAGTAAAACACCTGTAAAAAAGGAGTGCCTTGTGAACCACTTTGCCAGCTCATTCCAGTGTTTTCATGAACGTGCAGCTGCCACTGAAGTGAAACGATGTTGATGAATGTGTAAAATATAGATAGGGGTAGCAAATGAAAGATGACACCAGTGTAAATTATTGATGCCTTCAACGCTTCTTGATTCCAGAGTTTAAGCAAGTCCTGCTGTGAATTGGTTTTGAAAGGTAACTAGTGAAAGTGCTCAAGTCCTGAGGCTTTTCTTCTCTTTTGCTACTTTTTCTGAAATTAGGTAATAGTGAAGTGTGGACAAGTTTTGTTAGTGAATACACTATTATTTAGGGAGGTGATGAAAACCCAGTTTGCTTTTGATCCTTCAGGAAGGCTTTGAAGCTCTTCTCAGCATAAATATTACAGTGATAGTAGGAGAACTTGTGAAATAGTAGGTGCAAGAAAATGTATTTTTATATCCGCAGAAATGTGAGGCGCTTTCTCTAAGAACTTTCTTGCCTCAGAATAACCACTGGCATACATGGTGGAATTGAAAATTGTGCTGGTTCAGCCTCCTGATGCTCTGCTTTGATGTCATCGTGAGTAAAGTCTTGTGCCTGTTTGTAGGCTTGTGTGTGGAAAATTATGTATCCAAAAGTGGAATGAGATTAACAGCTTTGCGTAGTCCGAAGAAGGAAATGGATGCTAGGTATGAACGTTTGGAAAAGACTGATGTAAAAAACAAAACCAACCCTTACTACACACGTCTGCCATTAGCAATAAGACTAACAATAGATTTTGAACAACTCAGAAAATAAATATGCAGTCCTGCTTATGAGGCATATATCAGTGTATTTTACAGTTATCCATTATTTATTAGACACAGCAAACTTAAGACATAAACTTGGCTACTCACTTGTTCCAGAGAGATTGTGATGAAGAGTGCAAGCGACTTTTACAATGGGACCCAAATAAACCTTCAACAATGTTAAATTAGGTTCTTTCCCTGTATTTGAGTCCAGCAGCTTCCTCCTCTGTGCTAGTTCATGATGAGGAGAAGGCAGACTAGGTGTCCTTCATTACACTGTCCTGTACTGCTGCAGCTCAGAGGGGTGAAGGAGGCTTATCTTCCTCTCTCCCGGTTGGAGCAGTGTGAGTCCTGCAGGGCAGGTGATGTACCAGCTGATATACCAGCTGATAAGTCCAGTCATAAACAGCGAAAGGATGGAGCTTCCTCAGCAAGAAGATCCAAGTATTTTAGCCAGCTCTGAGAAACCTCCCATAAAGGCATCATTGGTTTTTGTAACAGTAGCTCACGTTTTCATAGTTTGGACAACTTTGGGAGGATTTGCATAAGAATAAGGAGCACAAAAGCTTACCCACCAATTTTCCAAATTTCAGGTTACATAAGATGCTCCAATTTCTCAGGGAGCGATCACCTAAATTGTCTGAAATTACAGACCAATGGATTTTTCTCTACCCTCATTCTTGGAAATGCCTAAACAGTAATGTCTGAAATTGGATGGTCTGATTGTGTATGGGAAACCCAGCTGCAAACTGTCGCAGAATGTCAGTCAGTTGTTTATTTTCCCATCTTTTCAGGACTTTATAAGAAGAACTGGCAGGTAGCTTTAATAACTGGCAAAGCTTTGAGTCCTGCTATTGGCTTTCTGACAATGAATGTCAGCTAAAAATTACTGGTGCATTAAGGAGAGTGTGACCAGCAGGTTGAGGGAGGTTTTCCTCCCACTCTACTCTGCCCTAGTGAGACCACATCTGGAGTACTGTGCCCAGTTCTCAGCTCCCCACTTCAAGAGCAATAGGGAACTACTGGACAGAGTCCAGCAGAGGGCTACAGAGAAGATGAGGGCTACAGAGCATCTCTCTGACGAGGAAAGGCCAAGAGATCT
>VWZK01015742.1:0-22372 GCA_013396935.1 Baryphthengus martii
CACGGTACCCAAGGGGCGGTCTCACCAGTACCAAGTAGAAGGGTACAATCCCTTCCTTACTCCTGCTGGCCACTCCATTTCTGATCCAGGCTAGGATGCTGTTGACAAACACAAAGGAGCATTCGATGGTTTCCTCTTCGACTCACCTGCAAAGGTTCACTGTGAGGATTGTGGATATTTATTATAGGAGAAAAACTGCTATTTACAGGAACTCGTGCCCCAATAAACGGGCGCAATCGATAGGGGTTCGGTACCCCAATGCCAAACACCTGGTGTAGAAAAAGAAAAATAAAAACTTAAGTAGCTGTGTGTGATTTTTGTAGATCCTAACATACATGCAGCAATTTTAGTCATCTGCCAAGTACTCTTTTTGATCAGTTTTACAATATACTTCTAACCAAACATATAAAACCAGTATCATGCTGAAGCCCTGGGATAAAGAAGCTGGTTTCACTGGCAGCTGAAAGGTGTTTCTCACAGCTACTACTTACTTACACTGACATATCAGACCACAGGAAGTCAAAATACCATCTTTTTTCCTGATATTCTAAAAGACTACAGCCCAGCTAAAAGTTTAAAAGATGTGAAATATTCTTGAGTCACAGAATTGTCATGGTTGGAAAAAACCCTTAAGATCAGTGTCCAACCATCAACTCAAAAAAAATAAACCAAACTCAACACACACACACACACCCCGCCCGAAAAACAAAACCACAAAAAACCCCTCACCATCCCACTCGAGCATGTCCTGAAGTGCCACATCTACATGATTTGGGCACACCCCCAGGGATGGTGACTCCACCACCTCCCTGGGCAGCCTGTTCCAAGGCCTGACTACTCTTTCAGTAAAGAAATTCTTCCTAATATCTCATCTAAACCCCACCAGGTGCAACCTCAGGCCATTTCCTCTAGTCCTGTCATTATTTACTTGAGAGAAGAGGCTGCACCCACCTCACTACAACCTCCTTTCAGGGAGCTGTAGAGACCAAGAAGGTCTCCCCTAAGCCTCCTCTTCTCCAAACTAAAAAATCCCAATTCCCTCAGCTGCTTCTCATAGGACTTGTTCTCCCGACCCTTCACCAGCTTGGTTGTCCTTTTCTGAACTCACTCCAGCACCCAGCATCTCCTGTTCCAGGATCACACCATTATGGAACAGACTATCCATATGGGAAGAGTTTTTGCCGTCGTTTTCAGAACTTTGCCGTGTTAAGACTCATTCTTTCAACAAAAGTCACTTTTCAGACTCTCTCAATTGTTTATCCTAAATCTCAAGTGAGTCATGGGTTTTTTTTTGGTCAGCTTAAGGAATAGTATTGTCTTGTCATTGGGTCAGATGAGTACAGAGCTAAAGAATGTGCTAGAACACGGCAATGAACCAGTAAGACACACACAAAAGTTGTTGGGAGGATCTTCAACCCTACCTAATTTCATCGATCTCTCTTACATTACCACCTTACAGATGTTTACAGAGATAAATCTGTGTTAAAACCAGTAGCAGGGATAGAAACTTCTTCAGCTGGGCCAGTAAAAAACCTCCATTCTTGTGCAAATATCCTTGGCTGGTTAAAGATGTTGTAAGAGTCTGCTCTGGTTGGTTTATACTTCACAAGTTTTTCTGAAGGAGTGTAATTCTCTTACCTGATAAGTAAATACCCCATGATTTGAAGTGTTAATAAATAAAGTGTTCTCTACATTTCCAACTACTCTTGCGAGGAAAACTACATCAAAGGATGTGTTCCCTCCTGGAAGAATTTTCTGAAAAAGAAGAGAAAAAGCAAGAAAACAGAGGAATAAGCAGAATTGTTTATTGAAGACTTTCTACCCTGCAGATGAACAAGTTTTTGCGCTACAAAAGATGTCTGTGTGTTCTTTATGGAAAATCAGAGTTAGAAATTCTACTGCAGATTTAGGGGAAAAAAAAAGAGTAGAAGTTCTAGATGAATAAAA
Source organism: Baryphthengus martii (assembly GCA_013396935.1). NCBI lineage: Eukaryota > Metazoa > Chordata > Aves > Coraciiformes > Momotidae > Baryphthengus > Baryphthengus martii. Next base: position 1,948 of record VWZK01015742.1, read on the forward strand.
ATGTCTAACAAAATAATAAACACACCAATATTTTACAATATTACCTAGTACAGGATCATTTTTAATTTATCTGGGAAGTGATTCTGCCCCTCTGCTCTGGTGAGACCCCACCTGGAGCACTGCGTCCAGCTCTGGAGCCACCAACATAAGAAGGACATGGATCTGTTGGAGAGGGTTCAGAGGAGGCCACCAAGATGATCCAAAGGCTGGAGCACTTCTCTTATGAGGACAGGCTGAGGGAGTTGGGGCTGTTCAGCCTGGAGAAGAGAAGGCTCCAGGGAGACCTCAGAGCGGCCTCCAGGATCTGAAGGGGCTCCAGGAAAGCTGGGGAGGGACTTTTGCTAAGGGCCTGTGGGGATAGGACAAGGGGCAAGGGTTTGAAACTAGAGCAGGGGAGATTTCGATTGGCCATGAGGAAGAAGTTCTTTCCTGTGAGGGTGGTGAGACACCGGAAGGGATTGCCCAAAGAAGCTGTGGAGCCTCCTCCCTGGCAGTGTTGAAGCCCAGGCTGGATGAGGCTCTGAGCAACCTGCTCTAGGGGGAGGTGTCCCTGCCCATGGCAGGGGGGTTGGAACGAGATGATCTTGAAGGTCCCATTCAACTCAGCCACTCTATGATTCTATGATTTTTATATTGAATTCTGAACTCCAGGGTTCAGCTCATCACAGAAATAGCTTGGATTAACAGTTTACAGAACAGTGGAGAATTACAATTACTACAGGAATCCCATAAAGGAGAAAGGTTGTTTATAGACAGGTTTGGGGAAGTTTTTCGTGTTTACAGGGCTCCTGCAGATCAAAATGAAATCAGGGGACTGTATCTGAAAGCAAGGCGGTTAAGAGTTAACTCTGCTGACACCGTGGGGGTTTAACACGCAAGTTCCTGTAACAGGATTGCAGTGGAAGTGCATTGGAGTGACTGTTTCACACTAACACCACCTCACTGGACCTACAATTTTCAGGAAGGCTGCAAGAACAGCTTGTTCCTGTACGTGTTGCAAAGGCAAGATACAGTTTTTGTCACTCCAGCAACAAAGCAGATCTGCTGCTAAACCCTCGGTGACACTTCACACTTCCACCACAGTCAGAACTCCTGTGCAGTATTTCAGTCCTTCTCTCCAAGGAGGGTTTCTGTGTCTCTCCGCTCGCTTCAAATTTGCTCGGGATCTGAGAGGAGATCAAGAACTGCAGGATCTTACTACTTTTAGGTATGGAATTCTTGCAGTAAGTAGCTCGTTTAAAGAAAGGAGGAAAATCAGGCTCCCAGTTGGTGTGGGGAGGGGGAAGGAAAAGCTCATTCTGAGAAAGTAAAAGAACTTACCCTATTTTGAAAAAATGATGCATGAAAATGTGATGTCGTAGCAGATATTGATACTAATGTAATTGTTTCTTCTGAGCTAGGGTTATGTAGGTAAACTTTTTCCATTTTTGGCATTCCAACTGGCCTGTTGAAATAGAGAGAGAATATTTTTACAAAGTGTTAGAATTCTAGAAAATAGAGCAGTGGGCTTTGTCCCAATAAGCCAGAAAGGACCATAAAAGTGACGAACGCTGACAACAGAACTTTGCACTAAATGCTTTTTCCAAGTAATATTTGTAAATTCTACCGTGAAGAATTACTTAGTTAACATCTTTTCCATTATTTTATCGGTTACTTTACCTGAAAGCTTACCTAACGTTGTATCATCCTCTAAAATGACACTTGGCCCAAATGAAATTCTGGTTATCTGATTCTGAAGTGAAAACCTGAAGAGGCAAAGTTTTCTATTCCTGTGCTCTAACCTCTTAATTAATTATCTTAAAAAAAGATGATTGCACATAGCAACTTAAAATAAATGGAACACATCCTAGACAGAAGTCTATGCACAATTTTTTTTTCTGATCGCTTGTAAACAGTTTTACCTAGAACCCAGAATTTTTCTGGTACTATATTTTCTAATATGCTCTACAGAATTAAGTACACAGACATGTGTAGCAACTATTTAATTTGTATATTGAATTTGAACTCACACCTTACAGGAGGAAAAAAAAAAAAGAAATTCTAGAATTACAAATTCTAAACCACAGAAGTCAAATAGTTAAGCAACAGAACACTTTTTTAGGAAGAAGACATGTTACCAATTTATTCCACACCAGCTTTAGGCTTGTTCCTTTTTGCTTACAACAGTTCAGCCAGTTATTTTTCAGATTTTCTCTTCAGAGTTTTTTTCCTGCCTTTTAATACACACGCCCTAGAGCATTTAATAAAGTGTGTAGATTACAAGTTGCTTCCCATTAAATTCTGAAATTCAAAATAGTTAACTCTTGACATTCAGGCAACATATATCCCAGGTAGCACTCCCTCCCATGTCACTTGCTCCAAACATCGCAAGGACCATCAAACTATTGGTAAGAATTACTACCCGTAGTACCCGAAGTGATGGTGACCAGCAACAGGCAGTGGTTTGGCCACCCTCAGTTAACATTAACAGGCCAAATTAAGAAGTGTTATTGTAGTTGCACAGATTTTCAGCTTGTGGAGGAGGAAGAGTGAGCAACAGAAGTTTACTGTAAATTAAAGGTTTCACTGAATGGAGGATTTAGTGACAGTCATCAAGCCGGACCACAATTTACGACGGGATTGCGGTAACAGCTAGAACCTCCTACTTATGAAACGTGGGTTACACAGAGAGATGCCAGAGACTGTGGTACTGCCTCAAAGATGTAATTACTAAACAATAAACTGTGTCATCAATTCAGTAGACTGTATCTGCGCTCTACTACAGTAAATCTCTTTGCTTTGCTCTGAGTCCTCCTAATTTCACGTCTCCATCAGCAAACACTTGTTCTTGATCCTTCTCTCACTGTCAAAAAAACCCCTCATTTTGACTTCTCTAACTTAATTAGTAATGAAGACAATTTCTCTCCTCACCTTTTTTCCTGTTTTGGTTTTAACCCATATAAAACCTAACATAAAACATAAAAGTATTCACATCTATTGCCAGTATCTGTGGGGATATTAGAAAGAGAAATGGTTTATCAGCTGTAATTTTTTCCATGAACTGCTGTAACCACTACATTATTATCAGTGGAACCAAACAGCAAACACACATACACCAGTTCTCCTTTTGCTACGGAAAACCTTATCAGACCAGAGAAATCTGAATGACAACCAGCCCTCCAAAGTTCCCCATCTCTAACCCAGCAAAAAAGCAACAAAAACAACAACAACAAAAAAAACACCACCAAAAAAATCCAAACCAAACCAACCACTAAAGCACAACTGAGGAAAGTGTCTGCAAAACTGAAAAGGAGCAGTAATCCCCAAATTCTGAGCCTACTGCTTCAAATGCTCCTCCACTGGCATCAGTACAGATTAGATTGAGTATTTTATCTGCTTGGTAACTGTGAAAGGCATAAACAAGTTTCTACAAGTCAACAATATTGCAGGGAATTCACTGTTTAGAGAGAGTGGTCATGCCTTATGTACTCTCTTGTTGTACCAACACCAAAAAAACCCACCAAACAAAACTCCAACAAAACCTCCGTTTAACTCCTCCAACACTGAAGCAAGCTCCCCTAAGGATCTGTTCCCTAATTCTCACGGCAATTTCTCATTTTCCTCAGCGCAAGCCACGCTCCCAGCATCTTGTTGCAACTCTTTTGCTTGGCACAGTGCAATTTCTGGATCCTTCTCTTCCCTAGAGCGTGTTCTGTGGCTCCCCAAGAAGGGGAACCCATCCTCTAATGCACTCAAATTCATCTCCATAAGAGAAGCTTAATTGCTGAAAACGAGAAGCAAATAGAACAGTTCCCACCAACCACAACAGCTGGAAGTGAGGGAAGATGAGGGAGATTGGAAGCACTGGATTAACTATGAGCAAATGGCACAACTTGCAGATCACCTGTGGGCTCTAAAGAGAACCTGTTGTGCACTGAAAACCTACGATCAGAGCTGACTTTTAAGTGACACTTTTTATGATGCATAATGGGTGAAACATCACAAAGCCAAGAAAACTCTGTTGAATGAACCAATAATACCGAATTCCATCTGAATATGAGGAGGAACTTTGAGGGTGACAGATCCTGGAATAGGCTGCCCAGAGAGGTGGTGGAGTCTCCTTCTCTGGAGACTTTCCAAACCCCCCTGGACATGTTCCTGTGCAACCTTCTTTAGATGAACCTGCCTTGGGCAGGGGGGTTGGACTAGATGATCTCCAGAGGTCCCTTCCAGCTCCTATCATTTTGTGATTCGGTGAAGTGTCAGCCTGTTCCTGTCAGAAAGGCAATAGGGAAGTAAAACTCACTACCCCAGGAAATGTTTCAAGTATTAAGAATTTTTTAAGGCCTTCAGGCTTTTCCAGTTCTGAAAAGAGGGGACTACAAAGCAGTATATTTGAGAGCCTAAAGCCTGTGAAAACAACTAGTAGGGAAGCAGCCACGACAGGCATCACAGTTCACTAACTTCAGATTCCAGACTAAACCACCACAGTATAATTACAGGTGATAAAGGCAGAAGTCACTGAAAAGGAATTCTGGTGCTAGGACTATGTTTTATTTTACTGTTCTGCTGACCAATCTGACTTTGAAACAATGAGCCTCACCATTATGTTTTGCTCATATACAGCTTTCCTTACATTCTTTAAGCTTGATGTGAGCCACATCTACAGAAACAGGATAAACCTCACTTGTTTTTACTGCCCTCAGACACGGTAAAATCCTGGGAAAGCCGTGTGCATCAGACACCTTTAATGAACCTACATCCCAAGCAAGAATGACATAAGGGATGTTCTACAGGCTATCAAGCTGCAACGATCTGCACAAGCAGAGCGTTACCTGGTGCCAAATTTTACAGCAGAATTTCCTGGAGCAGTCACAGCCAGAACTTCTCACTGCAAGAAGCTGGTACAGACACACACCTTCAGGCAAAAATGAACTGTCGAAGCATGTAACATTGCGTTCCTGAGCTTTTGTCCCTGCATGATACCAGGTCCACCTACACTGATAAAAAAAAAAGCAGATATCAAAACCTAGATGAGAAGATGATAATTAACAAGGGTGAGGTGCCCGTTCTAATGGGTAAACAGGGCTGTGTTCATGCTCTTTGCTGCTGCAACTCAGCTCTTTCCAAAATCTGAGCTAATATCTGCAGTGTATCGTAAGCGTGTCCTTGAAATGGAATCCATTGCTGCTCTAGGGATCAAGAGGTAGATTTTTTTTTTTTTTTTTAAAGAAAGGAAACCAGTTACTGCAAAAAAAAAAGTTGGAGATGAGTCCTTGAGTCATTGGCTCAAATTTAACTTGCAGAAATACCTAGCTTACTCACTGCAAAGCAAACAGGGATTGAAAAAATGCCCTTTCAAGAGTAATTCCATTTCTTATTTATTGCATCTACTTTAGACAACTCTGTAAAATGCTCGCTTGATTTATAAAAACTGATAGAAATCTATATCCTTTGCTTTTCAGCAGTAAGTTCAGCCAAAACATTCTTCTTCCATCCTCTATTCTTCCTAACAAGACAGGAGAGAGAATTGAAGGTTTCAACCAAAAGCTTCCCGCTTAGATTTTAGAATGCTGGGAATATGGAGAAATATACTGAAGATTCAGTTCAGGTAAATTCCTCATGAATTTGAGAGCTTTACAAATACATTTCTGAAACGTTAAGTTTGAGAATGCAAATGTGTCTCAGTCAGAAAAGCAAAAGAAAAAGAGAGTCTTACTCGGTCGTGTCATCAATTGTGATGTGAATTAATCTAACAGTGTAATTAACTATTAATTGTTTTGGCAGAATTCTGCAGTCTAACATGATATGCCAAACAAACACAGAGGGAGATCTCAATCAGATGTCAACTCACTGTCAAGAGTTTCTTACATTTAACAAACTCCAAGGGAAATGAAAATTTCATTTTGCGACACCTTTTAAAAATTCCAGTCATCTCCCACACATGAGAAGTGTATCCAATGTAGTGTGTAAACATGTAGCTGCACATGATAGGTATCTTTATCTTTAGTAAACATACTTGTTTAAAATGTAAGAAAACCAGTGATTTGGATAAACTCTAGTTGCTAAAATTCTCCACTACTGACTATTAAGAAATCAGAGTTTATGAAGAAAAAAGACCCATTTCCTAATTTATGCTTATGTTATTTTTAGTAACATAAGGTCTCAAGACCTGCAAGGTCTCAAATATTTGCACATCACCAAGCAACTGCTTTCAGGGCCAGCTGAAGTTTTCATAGAAGATCCTGCCAAAGGTTACAAAAATCCTCTAAGAAAAGCATTTCAAAGGAAATGCAGTGAGTTTCTGTTCATCAACAGAAAACCAAAAGAGATATTTTCAGAATACTGTCCTACCAATGAGAAAACTTTGCCTAGAGAATGGGACCTCGCTCTAGCTGAGTGAAGCAAGAACCTCCCTTCACCACAGAAGGAGACGTTGATCAAGGATTAAAACATTATTTTTAGCAAAAGTAAGATTTCATACATTACCAATTATTTCTATGAAGCTGGAGTAAGATGTCAACTGAATCTTTAAAATAATTCCACATTTTACAATTTTGATGGCGAGCAATTCTAGCTTGTATTGTGTTATTAAAATATTAAATACCAAAGTGCTTCATTACTTCTACCAGAAATTTGATTGCCAAGAACTTACAAACTTTACTTTTGATATAGTCAGAGTGGAACTAAGACAGATGAAGAGCAAATGTTTTGGATATCAAGCTCTCCCACAAAGCAGGTGCAAGAACTGAATATAAACTGTCCTGCAAGAGTATTTTTCAGTCTTTGCCCAGACAGGCCACCTGCAAGAGCTCCGATAGAAAGACTTGTGTCCAACGCAGAAAGCCATATATATCATCTCTATAGGTAATGGATAGGTAATGAGCACCCAGTTCCCAGGGCCATGGAAGATGACATCATGGTTATCGTTTGTGTGTTAGAACACCTCAATTATTCCCTTCCCATTTAACAGCAGGGGAGAGTGACAGATTAAAAGAGAGATTACAAAGAACAAGGCAGGTAGTTGCGGAGCTGGTTTCAAGGGGAGGGTTTGTGGTTGGTTTTCCTTGCTTTCTAAAAGGAAGACTGGTGTTGCTTCAGAAACAAAGGCAGGAGGCTTTCACATTAAATATGGAATATTCCAGTCAGTCTGAGCAATCCCCCGGAGCAGTGATGTGGGAGAACCTGCCTCAGTTCCAACCCATTCCCAGGGGCTTAATCTACACGAAGAACATTTGGGATGTCAAGTGAGCTAAAGATGTGCATGTCCTAGCACAGAGCATACATTTCCTTTGATAAATGTGAGATTACCTGGACTGCCTTCAAAGAGGTAGAATCTGGTGGTGTTTATTCTATACTAAAACAGCATTAAAAGCCCCCTAACTGTTACCAAACAGAAGGAGAAGGCCATTGTAATCTCATCCCCAGGTGGAACATAGCAAGTGTGTCTACAGCACTTATTTACCAACTCAACACTGATTTTGATTTTGCTGAGATCCCCTCAATAAAATCACTTTTAATAAACATTATTCCTGCTCAAGTTGGCATGGTTTGGAAACAGCTGGTTAAACCCACACGCTCTTAGCAGACCAATGTCAGAGGAAGACTAGGTTGGCTTACAACTGAAATGAAATATGGCGATGTTCTTAAGCCTAGGAATGAGATTTGTTGACAGCTCAGCATAAACCTGAACCTTGAACAAGCCTGCTCTATTACATGCTATGTGCTACCTATTAAAAAGATCCATCATTTAATTACAATATTCAGAAACTAAAAATGTACTTCATGCCCCGTTATCAACAAAGAAAGAAAAGCCAGAATTTGAATCTGAAAATCATGTCTATTTTAAAAGGTAAAAAAGCCTAAAGGTTAAATCTGCATTATTTGACTTCCAAAGTGTTTGGCACTTGCAGTTTGTTCCCATCGTAAGTTTGAGTTACTCAGCACCTCTCAGAGCTGGTTCACTTTTATTTAAATGCACAAGTACAGATTTGAAACTGAACTTTGGGGCTCCATAGCTAAACATTTTCTAAAATTCTTTTGGACATCTTACCGAAGTTTTAATGTATCAAAAGATTTCTGCCTGAGATTAGGAGCTCAACTACAACAAATAAATTAATGATCCTATACTGTTAGAAAACAAATTAAACAGAACAGATAATTAACTAAGATCTAAGACACAGGTTCTCTGTTTTAACTGACAGAAAGGCAGCAATTCCCCAGTGCAGTTCTGGAGTTACTGCACAGAGCCCTTCCTAAGAGACTCACACTACTTTAGTAGTGCACCAGATCTACACTATTTCCTCAAAGCTTTCAGCTCTGACAAGAAAAGCTTACAGAAAAAGACAAAATGTAATGAAGAACACCATAAAGTAGCTATGATACTGCCTGGGATCTATATTTAGCAAATAGAAACAAAAATTAAAAAAATAATAATAATAAAAAAAGCACAAAGCATCTTTGGAAATCCCCAAAGCAAAGCAGCACATGTAGCTTCCCTCAGATAAGCCTGCAAGCTGTAGATGACCTTTAAAGTGAGATATTTCAGAGCACATCAACAAAATCCTTTATTCAGAGTGTAAAAAAATAAATATCAAATGGTAAATTCTGTAACGACTACGAACTGAAAAAGTTTACAATTTTAAGAGAAAAACCACTTTGAACCACATCAATAGGTAAGTTGACAGGAACTCTTACGAAGAGCAAAGTGCACTACAAGTCTGAGTTTGCACTGCACCCAGCAGTGTAATTTGTTAACTCTAACAACTATAACTTGATTTTGTTATAGCAGAAAGCAGGGCTTACAACTAGGTATTTTACTATTCCATTTAGAAACTCAATAGTCTCTTACCTAGGACAAGTTACTGACATTACAAAAAAACAAAAAACCACAAAGGAAAGAAATACTAAACAAACACAAAGCAAACAAACAAACAAAAAAAAAACCCAGCCAACCACCACCACCAAACTCAAATCCACACAACATCGAAAGTCAGAGATTGTGAAATTTAGAAGGAGTAAGGAAGAGAGGACAGGGATTTATTATGTCTTTACTCAGAAGTAAAGGTCTAACAAATTTGTGAGACTGAGCACAAACGAAGTCTGTAAAATGAGGCATTTTCATATCGCTTTGCCATTTAGTGGAATTACATTTTTTTTTTTGTTTTGGATAATGGTTATTTCTGGAAAACTCCTCTGTGCAAACTGGAATACAGAGTTAGAGCCTTTCTACTTTCAGAAATATTTAATATACACCACGCCCACACCCAGGAGCTTGCTTGAGCATCTCTGTAGTCACCACACTGTACAGTGGTCCTTCCTTCAGACAAGGGCTACTAGGTTTTTATTAATTATTTGTGCCTTATCTAAAATAAAGGAGCCTTTCACCCAGCAGCAGGGCAGGCTGAGGATGGGTGAAGCAATACTGTTAGGCACATCTGGGCTGTTTTCTTTCTTCCACGTTGTGTTAACAACATGCTTGTAATATCCTCACTGCAGCTGTACCTTGTGTAGAGGCTGCTGCAACCACGGACATCAACTCCAGGACTGGTTTTGACCGTTCACAAGAAGGAGGATTGTAGCTACCAGTTACTGGTAAGAAAAGTGAAGCCTGAAACAGTTCTCTGAGGAACTGATCACAAACAGGTACACTGTTGAACTGTTAAACTTCCTTTCTCTTTCCTTTATCTTTCAGAGAAGTCACCGTTGGGTTTGCTGGAAACCATCACATCCAGCCACCAAGAACTGAAACCAGCTGCAAGGTGGAGCATGGAGACTGTTTGTTCTCCTTGAGGCTGTATTTTCACACCTCTTTATTACTGTTTTCATAACTGAAGATCCACTGACAAAGATTTTTTTGCCACGAAAGCCGTGGTAAAATGGCCACGCTAGAGTAGATGTTCTCTGACATGGGTCAGGTGCAAAGAGCCAGGTCATCTCACCTCACCACGTGAAGTTCTAGACTTCAAACTGTTTGCACTCTGCAGGGCAGTTGTACAAGCACCTAAAAAGTAAGTAGAAGTATCTACACTACCAAAACTATGTCAGCTGGTAGGTCGTTGCACGACGTTGAAGCCTGAGTACATCAGCTCTCTGGAGCAAGGAGGTCAAATACACTAAGACAACAAATCAAGGCAATTTATTTATATAACCTTCTCCAGCGGTTTTAAATGTTCTTCAGATGTTTGGGTTGGTTTTTTTTCTATTTGTCTAACTAAACAGAGCAAAAGATTTTTCAACTTACTGTTCATGGAAATCCAGCATTGGTGGCTCGAACCGGAGAGGTCGGCAATTTCCCCGATATAGGGATACACTGCAAGAAAAATTAAAACGTTGTGAAAGGTACTGTTAAATGAGACATTTTTTGCTCCCTTCTCATCTGAAATTGCCCATTCTCAACAAACTGTTCATTAATACTGGTAACAGAGCAACTGATTCAAAAGAAGAAACAGCCTGACAAAACTTCTCCAGTCAGAAGATCGGAATTTTCCCAGCCACTCACATGATTGCGTGGTGTCTTCAAAAAAAGATTACAGGAGTACATATCATGGAAATGAACATAACTGAAGCATTAGTTTTCCTTTATATAGTGATGGCCAAGTGAAACAGAAAGATAAAAAGGTTGGTATCGTCTTTCATGGCAATATCTCAACATATAACAGTAATTTACATACATATGAGTTTCTCTAGCTATATTTATACCAGTACCTAAACAATCTTGGACTCCTTTGATAGTACTGAGGTCATGTGTCTATTTTGTTAAAAATTCAGCATCTCCAGAAGACAGCGATTCTGCTCTAGAAACATTCCTTAGCTTTGCCTGTTAACCTCTCACTAGGAACTCTTTAGGAGAACGCCAGGAGATAAAGACTAAAATTTAAATACCACTTCAGTAGCGGAGGCAAAAAAAGTATTTGAAAACATCCTCTACTACTGCTTATTTAATCAAGAGTTCACAAGTTACAAGAAAAAACAAACAAACCCAAAAACCACCACCCACAAAATTAATTCATTGATTGAGACGTTTTCTTATTCAGAATGATGTGATTGTGACCACACTTAAGTAGCTCCGTAATTCAGTAGAATTTTATTTTGGGTTGAATAAAAATTGTATTCCTACAATAAAAGATAAACCAGGAAGACAATAACATCAAAGAAATAAACAGGAAAGGCTAAAGAATTGTTCAAGATCAATGGCTCAACGACCAACGGCTTTTTTATTTATTTATTTCTTTAATTGCTTTTGTTATCGATACTAAAAAAGCACTGTTGTTTTAGACCCTTGTTTTCTGACGTTGCACCAGTCACATGCCCTGGATAAGCAAAGCTGCTCCACAAATCCAGCCAGGGCAGCAGAACCACCCACTTCTGTCTCGACCGTAAAAAAAACCCCAGGAGATGGAAGATGCCCTCAGACAGGCACGTGTGGCCTTGCCTTGGGAAATCTGAGGCCTTGAACTCAATCAATCCAACTCCACCCAGCATTACTTGCAAGAAAACTCATTACTGGTCAAATTCAGATGTCTTTCCTTACTCCAAAACCATTTCAACAAGGAAGGTATTTACAGGAATCAAAATTTAAGAACAGGGTATGAAATTTTAACTGTATTCTTTAGTAACACAGATCTGAGCATCGACAACAGTATAACAACTCACTCTGGTACTTCACAATTCAATCTTCACACTTCAAGTTTGACCACTGAATCCTTAAGGTTGGAAAAGACCTCTAAGGTCATCAAGTCCAAAAGTCTACCCAACATTATTGCGACCACTTAACCATGTCCTGAAGTGCCATATCTACATGTTTTGGGAGCACCTCCAGGGATGGTGATTCCATCACTTCCCTGGGCAGCCTGTTCCAAGGCCTCACCACTCTTTCAAGAGAGAGATTTTTCCTAATAATCAACCTAAACCTCCCCTGGTGCAACTTAAGCCCATTTCCTCTTGTCCTATCAGTAGTTACTTGGGAGAAGCGACCAACCCCCACCTCACTACAACCTCCTTTCAGGGAGCTGTAGAGAGCAAGAAGGTCTGCCCTCAGTCTCCTCTTCTCCAGACTAAACAACCCCAGTTCCCTCAGCCTCTCCTCACAGGACATGTTCCCCAGACCCTTCACCAGCTTCACTGCCCTTCTCTGGACCCGCTCCAGCACCCCAAGGTCTTTCTTATACTGCAGCACCCAAATACTTGTGTGATAGGGAGACTGTTCATGCTGATCAATTTACATCTCTCTAACTCTGGATGTCAAAGCACCTTCAGTACAACTTCAAGATTAGTGGTTAAAAATAGTTTTATCCACATAATAAGAGTAAAACATTATTGAGGCATAAGCAAGCCCAGTACAGCCAGCTTTAGTTTATGCTCATATGTGTGTGTGTATATCAAAAAAAAAATAAAAAATGAAGTGAAGGCATAAGAGACACTAACAGGAAGAACCGTATTCAGATCTGCAGAAAAAAATCACCATTCTTGCTACTATTAAATGCTGCTGGGAGTCTGAGTTGTTGAATAAGAGAGAGCTTGGGTTTGCCTCCTCAGGCTAAAGTCAAACTTGGGGGAATGAGCGCTCAACAAAACCAAGTTTACAGAGACACTGGTTTGGAAAATTAGATGAGCAGTAATATATTGAAAGAAAAACACAAGTTGATAATAAGTCTTTCAAAGTTATCATCTCACTTTTCAATATTTATCAGAGAATCACAGAATCATTAAGGTTGGAAATGACCTTCAAGATCATCAAGTCCGACCGCCTACCCAACATTATCATGACCCCTAAACCATGTCCTGAAGCACCACATTCACACGTTTTTTGAACACCTCCAGGGATGGTGATTCCACCCCCTCCCTGGGCAGCCTGTTCAGAGGCCTCACCACTCCCTCAGTAAAAAAATTCTTCCTAATATCCAACCTAAACCTCCCCTGGTGCAACTTAAGCCCATTTCCTCTCGTCCTGTCACTAGTTACCTGGCGAAGCTTAAAACAAACAAGACACCAAAACAAAATCCCCAAAACATTTAGAGTGCACCTTTAACCTGAAAAAGTCAAAAGCTCATATATCTATTGTCAAGATAACACTAAGCAGAAAACATCCTTTCAATAATTATTTTAATAATAGTTCAGTCAATTTCTTCCAATTTCAAAACTCTGAGTAGTCACCCAGCATCTCTTCTAAAATTAGTAATTATTGGGAAAAGGACATCTCAATTTCTTTTATGTAAAAGTTACCAAAAATATTATTGCTCTTTTAAATGCTGTAAATGAAGATCTTTATTTCAAATGCACTGAAAATACAGTTCAAGAGTAACTTGACCCAACTTGAACCCTCAGGACGTTCACAATTCTCTGCATCTGTCAAAAGTTTAAGTAACATTTTCTGCACGGCTATCCTGGGTAATCATTTAGAGAACGCAGACTTTTGAAATGCTTCAAGTTTGGTAAAAGCAGCTACATCATAATAAATGCCAGGTATTATAATAAAAACAACGACAGTAATAAGATTCTAATGGGAACAAGCAATATTGGAATTCCCAAACTTTGCCTCCTGAAAGGCCCAACATGAGTCAACTTGCCGCAGACCTACAAAGTGATGATAACATTTGCTCTGCTGGGCATTTGCTCACTGAAGGTTGGATACACCCATGGGCAGGGCAATTTTACAGCATAATGACATGGCAGTTGACTATTGTTCGCAGGTAGAGCGATGGTTCCTGCTCTTCTAGCAGAAAAGAAGAGTTTGTCTTTCCATATCCCTCCAAGTTTTCTAACTTTCAAAGTGAAAAAGAAGAACATGAAAAGGAAAAGATCCAGCTGGATAAGAGGGGACTGCTGACATCTGCCAACAAGCTCCAGCAGACCAGAACTGGCCAAGAGTCATCTGAACCTAAGAAGTTTCAGGAATGACTGGCAATGACTTTTTTTTTTTTTGAATTTTGGTTTTAAAATGTGAGTGAACGAGAGAGTCCCTGACAGTCATTAACGCGGCTGTATCATCCACTCCATCATCCAAGTCAGGGGGCATTTACCTCAAGTAGTAACTACTCCACTGCTACTACCCAGAAGCAACCCGCCAGCAGATGCAACTCACCGAAGCGCAATTTCACATCTCACTGAGGTCAGTCCCAGATGCAGTTACAGAGATGGTGAAAACACCAACGCCTGGAAAGATCCTGGGTGCTACGGATGTCCATCTGTGCCCAGACACAAGTTTCTTCTAAGGACCTTCTGCAGCACTTATTCTAGAATGTTTTGCTGTTATCACAGAGTACTTGGCACTCAGAATTCTAAGTAATCCTGTGCACATCTCTGCATTTGGAGATGAAGAAAATGTTGTCAAATATAGTATTTAAAGATTCCTGCAAAGCTGGCAGGAACTGTTTCTCTGTATCCTCACTTTACCTTTCTGGCTGTTCTGGGATTTCTGGAGGAGGTCTGTGCTCTGAGGAATCTTATCTGTACCATCTTTAATTGCTACTGTGGAAAATTCAAATCTATGCATTACTCTATGTGTTATTTTCCCCATATTATTTTACCAGTTGTTTAAAGGGTTTTATTTCCTCTCCTGTGCCACAAATTGTCAAGAAGGAAAAAAAGCCAGCAGCATTAAATCAGAGCAAGAGATCTCATGATTCTATTTAGTAATACAAACTCTTAGAAAGCTACGACTTTGTTATTTTTGTTACCACAAAATAAAATGAAAGCGTGTGCAAAAATAACTATGGGGATTTTTAGAATGACAAATGGCCAAATACCTCACAGTGGCTACTTTTTTGTGCCAGAATGTCCTTGAAAAAGCACAACAGAGGCAGAATATTTTTGCTTAGAAAAGTAAACAATCATGTTTCCCTGAGTGAATTCATGACGATTCTGTGACTTGTTAATATTTAAAAATAAGGCTGAGCCGCAGATATCAGAAAATGTATTTAAATTTTCCTAGTTTAGATTATTTTAGAAATATGGGTATTAACCTCAGTGAGAAAGTGAACTCCCACAAAACATCTGCCCACTCCGGTGCCTGGCAGCAGCCACTGCTCTAAGTGTAGATGAATAAAAAGACCAGCAGCAAAACTTCTTCATAAACTACATCAAGCTCTGTAGCAGGAAAATAAACTCTTGCTATCAAACATTAAACTTCAAAACTAACATTTCCCAAGGGGCTTGTCTGGGGAAAGGTGGGGGGGAAAGAACAGGGAGAAGCTTGAGTGGGCGCACCGTAAACCTGACCATGGGCAAGAAAAAAAAAATTAAGTGGCTAGTTCATTTCCCTCCTTCCAATTAAGTCATATAAAGCAAACCAAAGTACTGAATAAACTGTCCAGATAGGGAAGAAATATCTGCAAGCTGTACCAAGAAGGAGAGATCATAATCTCTAATAAGGGCAGTGAAAGACAAGTCATGTAGAGAAGTGAAGCATGGGGATGAGAAACCCAGAGATTTTAGCAACATCATTGGGGAAAAAAAAAAAATCACCTAGAAAAATACTTGAAAGAAAGATCCATGTAAACCCAGTAATGATAGAAACAGATTGTCGGGTATTTGTCAAATGGCATCAAAGAGTTTGAGATGAAGATCTTTATCACCTTGGGACTGAACACCAAATAGGCCAGTGCTCTGAAGTGGAATGGACTGTTTCTCCTGAAAAACCTGGAGAGTTTTCAAGTCTGTAAACCAGTGTTTTATTAGAACACACTCTAGGAGGCTGAAATTTCAAATGCAGAAAGTAATTTCATGTGAGAAATTAAGGTAAAATAAAGAAATCTGGAAGCATATCTAATCTATGGCCGCAATCTCATTCTCAGGGACCACCAAATTCGGTCGTTTCCTGGGAGATGAAAAAAATGGCACATAATCCTTAAATCCCAACAAAGGCACCTTCAGTGCTCAATGATTTAAACAAGATCCTATTCCATACAAACTACCTCCATAAAGTCTGCTCAAGACATAAAACACACTAATTGTGAGCCTTTGATGTTTTTATTGTCATTCCTAAATCCATGTTTTCGTATTTGCAGCCTGCCTGACACACTGCAGCACACAGCTACAGCTGGGTCAGCTCCTCTCCACAGCTCTGCTCCCTACCACTCTGCGGTCTCCCAACAAATCCCCACAGCACAACTGCTCCAGTTCACAAGCCACACACAAATCCAGCGTCACTGGCAGGGTAAAATCAGTCACTGGAGCGTGAACTGCAGCAGCTGAGCCACACACGCGGGTATTGACTTCTTCTGTCCCAGCAGAGAGAATCCTTGGCAGGAAGCACAGGTAACAACAACTGGGGTACTCTCATCTTAAACCAGTCATGTTGTGTGTGAGTGATGAATGATCAGTCCAGTTGATTTAATATTACAAACTATGACAGAAGAATCACAGAATCACACAGAATCAGAATGACAGAAAGGTAGGGGTTGGAAGGGACCTCAAAAGATCATCAAGTCCAACTCCCCTGCCAGAGCAGGAGCACCTAGAGTAGGTCACACTGGAACAGATCCAGGGGGAGGTTTGAATGTCTCCAGAGAATGAGACTCCACCACCTCTCTGGACAGCCTGGGCCAGGCTCCATCTCCCTAACCATGAAAAAGTTTTTCCTTATGTTTCCCTGGAACCTCCTATGTTCCAGTTTGCACCCATTGCCTCTTGTCCTATCATTGGATGTCACCGAGAAGAGCCTGGCTCCGTCCTCCTGATACTTGCCCTTTCCATATTTATAAACATTCCTGAGGTCATCCCTCAGTCTCCTCCAAGCTAAAGATATCCAGCTCCTTCAGTCTTTCTTCAGCAGGGAGATGCTCCACTCCCTTNTCCCTCGACCTGCTGGACACAGTTTTCTTAATTCCTCCCCCAGGAGGAATTAAGAAGCTGGGGAAGTGGAACGAAGACAGATTTGGGAAAGGTGCAGCACCACAAAGTTATGTATTTTATGCAGAATTACTAACCTAAGCTTTTTTTTTTTTAATTAAAAAGCAAATGAGAAGTTCATAGAACACTAGTTTGACCAAATTAACACCACCATAATGGACAAATTGCCTCAAGCTTTAGATCAAATTATGAAGTAACTGTCTTATTTCAAGAAATAATAATAACTCTTCTACGTTATCACAATAGAGATAATAAAACTTAAGTTTTAATTTCACCTGGAGTGAAAGACCTGCCACATCTTCATAAGATTCTTCACCACCTTCATGTTTGCTCTTTTGCCCTGAGACCCTGAATTCCAAGTATACTCAGAAACTCATTACTAGTACAAAATTTTCACACAATTCAGGAGATTTACATTGCAAGATTTAGGTCCATATCTAATGACAAGGCAGCAGAGACTGGTGGCAAGTGATACCAGTAGGATCAAGGCCGTTAAAGTGTAAAATGAGAAAAATGTCTGAAAAAAAGCAACATTTTTCTAAACTTCTTGCAAAGAGAAAGCAACAGCTGGAGGAGGGGATGGGAAAGAACCTATTGAAAGTAACAGCAAAACGTTTTTCTTCAAAAGGACACCAAGAATTTCTGAAGCAGGTAAACAAACCCACTCCCTTCTCAAGAAAACCTCAGGGAAATGATAAAATCACCTACAAGCAGAGTCTCAGTTCATTCCCTCTATTTACATGGAATTACTCTGCGGTACACGGCACAAAGTGAATTAAAGACTTCTTCCATTTCTTATTCCTTATGTGAAGTGATTTAGTTCTCCAATATGAAAAACTGCTTTATATTTTCATTTCCTCTACATGAAACAACTAACTGAAAAAAAAAATTTAAAAAAAAATCACCATTTGTATTTGATCTCGCTTACACTAAAACCTGATTATTATTATTATTATGAAAAATATCACTAATCTTGCAATGGGGTGGCTTTGTTAAACTTCTAGAAAATCATACTTACCTTTTCTGTTGATATGAACTGAGGCCTATAGTTGTCTCAGTCTGTAAAAGAAAAAAAAAAAAGAATTTTGAATTTAAGACACTGACAACATTATACTTCCTGTAGGGAAAAAAAAACCCCAACACCAACTGTAACAAGTTAATAGATCAGATCTTGAAAGACAAAAGGAGACGTTCTGATCGGGAGCAGAAAAATGCAAATCGGCTTCTTGCAATTATTTAAATAAATTCTCTACTGAAAGGCTGTTTGGCCCTGGACAAGACCTGCAGTGAGTTCCAGTGTTAGGAACTCCTACAAACTTTGGAGACAAGCAGGAACTTAAAAATTGAGAGGGGGAAAAAAAATTCAGGAAAATGTAACAGGGTAAGGAGCGAAAAAAAAAAAACAAAAAACAAAAACCCAGCAGAGATGTAACAAACAAATCACAAAGAAAAGTCTAATAAACCAAATAATGGTCAAGTGATTCTCTCATCTGTGTGATGAAAGAAAACAAAGAGCACTATCGTCTCCATTTCATTAGGAAATTTCATCTCTTAATGATCTTCTAGCCTCTAGAATTCATAAATTTGACTGCCACTCTGCTGGACATTACAGTTAATTCTCTAAACCCAAGAGGCTTAGAGTGGCTAGGAAATTCCAACTCATTTACCCTTGTCCAAGAAATCCCAAGGGGTTCAGAAGGCTGTGTATAGCAGGTCCTCCTAACGTTAAAATATAATTATTTTTGAAAACTTCTGTCTTCCCCCAGATTTAGGACTCCAAGTAAGGATTTCACAGAAGCACAGAATGATCACAGAGAAGGATTTGTCCTTTTTTTCATGGCCATGATAAATATTTATTTTATGGCAACAGGAAAAAAAATTTCCAGGTCTGATAAAGCCCCTAGTGCACCTTGGCTCATCTGACACGGCTCACCTCTAGTATAATTATGGATGTTGTTTGTTTGCAAGGGGAATGCAAGTTTTTTGTAGTTCATTTCAGAACTAAAACCAAATCCCTGGGTTGAGCACCTCACTGATTTCTACTTCAACAACAAATTACACTTTCTGTTCTGGATTTCCTAAGATAAAAATATTTTCTTCTCAGAATAATTTAAAATCTATTATCTTTACGTAAAAAACTCACCTAATAAAAAAAAATCATCTATATTTTATTTTACTCACCTAATAAAATAAAAAAAAAAATCTATATTTTATTTTACTTTTTGGAGGCACTTTGAAAATTTATAATTATTACTATTAAATCACTTAGTCCACAAGCACCAACATTTGATTCATGTCAAGGATCAATTCTGGACTGTAAATCTAAGTAGTGTTTCAGATTTAAAATGAAATATTTTGGTTTACTGACCCTCCAAATTGTATCAAACTAAAGAAAGCCGGAAGGCTCTTGTTGTCCATTGCAAACCAAAGCGAATTTGTTCATAACTTGAGGGTTTACTTGCAGACAAGCAATTAGTTTTTTTCTTTTAAAACCTCTGCAATAGAGGGACAGCCCTCCTTGCTCAAGGGAGGGTGCAGGAGGAAGGGGTTCACGTGAAATTCTACTTTTCAGCAGAGCATAATCAGGGTAGTGCTTTCTCAATGAACAAAATGCTCATTTTTGTAACATTTAAATGCCAATTTTAGTATCAGTTAAAAATCAGCAACTTTTCATTTCTATAAAATGTCTTACATTAGTACTGTAATTAGGAAAACAGGGCATTTCCTATTTTTTTTTCCCCCCACTAAAATATACTGGCTTGCAAGTGTTTCCATGAAGTTTTCCTAGCTAAGGTATAATATCCACATATGGCTAAGCTTTCAGTTCAGCTTCTTCATTTCTGATCTTACCCTTCATTTTCTATTTCCAGTACACTATAAGTAATTACTTACAATCTGTAGCGAACTGTTTCAGAACAGTAAGAAAAATCCAATTAAAATTAAGAAAGAAGAAATTTTTAATCAATTTTAGTTAATTGATGGGTGCTTAAGGTACAAAATTTTTTGTATCTAAAATTTCCTGGGAAGCATTGCCTGAAACGTTGATAAGATCCAAAATCTAAGAATTTAATCAGAAAAAAAAAATATCCCTGTCTTCCATAGCTTATTTTTGCCTCACACTGGAAAGGTAAGAACAAACCTTCCACTTTTAAACTACCAGCCATTAATTTCTCAATTTAAAAAAGAGATAGAAAACCAAATCAAAGCAAAGCAGCTGCAAATTTTTGGATGGAGAGAAAAAAATGACTTGCACTGTCAAAAGCTGGTTTCATATTTCATAGAAGATTTTCTTCAAAGTATTAACCAGTGATTTCCACTAGTTCCCAACAGCATTGTCTAAACTCTGCAGAAAATAAGTCTTGCTTATTTTTAAAATGGTTTTATTAAGCTTCAAATAGCTACTGATAATTCTATATGCTTATTCTTATCTACATTTCTATCGTAAATCTGACAATTTTTGAATTTTTTGAATTTTTGAATGAATTGTTGTCTGCCTTTCCAGTTTTTTTTTATTTTTTATTTTAAACTAACTATTGCCTACAGCTCACAGGTGTTTGGAACATCTCTCTTGAACATCTCTCCTGTGAGGAAAGGC
>VWZK01015744.1:12100-60018 GCA_013396935.1 Baryphthengus martii
AAAAAAAAAAGCAAGAGGCAGTTACACAGTGTTCTTGATAGTGGGGTTATTGTGCAGATTTTACTAGTGGTTTTATTTGATCAGTATTGAAATGATGTGTAGTTATGCAAGATTATTGTCAGCTAAACTTTTCCTTCTTACTGTAACATTACGAGCTTTATGTTGCTACAGAATTAGAAAAAATCGCCCAAAAGGTGTTTAAAAGCAAGGGAATTGTTAAGGGGATTACAAATCATCTTCTAAAATTGAAATAATCTGCATCCAAAATGTCTTTATTAGACAAAGTCATCACCATTTCTGAGACCCTGCATTCTGTATTCAAGTGAGAAATCTCTAATTTTTAATACAGTTCTCCAGTCATATTGTGGAACAGAAGAAAGGGATAAACAGTGGTTTGGAAGTTTCATGGTCTCTCTTGATACTTTTGGTCTAAGAGGCTTCTTCTGTAGCAGCATGAGTGAAAAATTGAGGCTTTTGTAAGACCAAACAGTGAAAGCAGTGTAAATGTGTGGAGCTAACCACGGACATGTCTTTAGCAATGATAATAAGTATAGAGATAGTTTTAGAGGCTTTGGATACTTTGAATCATGCTGTTTAGCAGTCGCTCTTAGTTGAAGTAGCTGCTGTGGAATGATTCAGAGCAGCAATCTGTTCAAAGAAAAAGCTTAAGCAGACTTACAACGTGGTAGACCTGTTATGCAGAATACTACAAAGACAGTTTCAGCCTGATGAACTCTATACACTTTAGATTTTTTTTTTATAGTCCCCAACTTTGTCACTTGTATTGTTTACTAGTGGGATTTCTCTGAGTCTTTACTTTTGGTCTTTCTTCTCATTTATTTTGATAATTCTCAAAACCAGTCTGCATTTGGGGGAAAATATAAATAAAAAATATAATGGTGCTTGGCTCAAGCAGGCATGATTCGTTTACTGCAACTGGCAGATCCTGTCATTGAAGTTTCTTGCTTGGTGCTGAGAGTCTTTTGACTTCATTTCTAAACATAAAAGTGCTTAAGATTGCTAATGAGGCGCTCAAGCTGGTGCTGCTGTGCCTCTTCTCTGTGTTCTGTCATACAAAGCGAATTTTTTTAGGAGGGAGAAGCTGCTCCGTCTCTCCTCCTGTGGTCAAGCATCACCATTAATTTACCTCTGGAAGCAATCAGTCTATGAACCCCAAAGCTCTACCACAGCAGCTAGAGCACTTCTGGCACATTTGTGTGATGGGAGGGTTAGCTCTTGAGAAAGGTAGAAAAGAAAACATGTTTTGCATGAGTTTGAAAACAACAGCTTCATACATTTAAAGCACTCAGCAGATGAGGACCAGTAAATACTTTGAAGCATTAACTGCTTGCACTGACCCCTCTCCCTCACTTTATTTGGAGGTGACAGGAGTATATTGAATAAAACAGCTCAGCCCAATGTGGAGCTCTCACTTTTCCAGTCTCTCAGCCTTTAGCAAGACCAGTCACTGCGTCATCACCCCCTTTCATCCTGTTTATGTATAAGGAAAGGGTGGTGGGGAAGAGTCTGAAGCCTGAGCCACATCCCGTACCTCTTAATAGATGAAAACAGTGGGTCTTAATCTCCACAGTTGTAAAAAATTGATGATTTAATTATTATGTCTTTGTAAAAGTCACACACTTTGTGATTGACAGACAGCTTGCACTAACCTTCCTTTAAAGAGCAATTAAAGAATGCCATTAACTTTAGCGGTATTAAATTTTGGGATTGGTTAAGAAAAGTCATAAATTGGGGTAGATACACGATATTTTTTTTCCATCTTATTTGCCCCTAAAGAAGTCCCCAGTATTTTTTTGTCTTGTTATCCAGGTATTTGGCTAGTACAGTAATTAGTTAGCTATTCTGTTCTATTGAGCATTGAGAAATTGTTATAATTTTATAGCTTGCACTGTATGCTGTTTGTTATACGTGATCTTTCAAGCAGGTATCCAAAGTAAACGTCTTTCATTTATTTTGTATCTTGAGATAGATTTTACATGACATAAATGAGAGCTTTGTTTTTCCAAAAATGATAAAAAAGTGTTATTTTGGATTGCTGAAAAAAATCCTCAACAGACTGTCATTTGCTTATTAGCACATTTTCTTGCCATGTATACGTACATGTAGGTGCATAATCAAAAGTTAATATGCAAGTCCTGAATTATATAGCAATTAAAAAAAATTCAGGTCTTCGTAAGCTGATTTGTTATTTTCCATTTGGCAGTGACTATATTTTCAGTGGTTGCTGTTACCATTACCCACTTTTAAATCCATCCACCCTGAAAGTAAGCCAATGACTCACTCTTTTACATAAGGAATAAAACCATCATTGTAAAAGCTCTTTGAGTCAAAGCTGCTTATCTGTATCTCTAATTTATTTTTATGCTATTAATACCCTTAAAAAACCTCAAGGTAACAACAAAAAAAGCTTAGTGTTGAAAGAGTTAGGTGTTCTCTGTGTGTTTTGTTTTTTTGTTTGTTTTGTTTTGTGGTTGATTTTTTTTAAGCATACCAGGTTATTTAAAACTAGGTTAGTACAAATGCCTGTAGTTTGCTAATGTAGCTTCAAAAGATGTTACATCACTTTTAGTAAGATATATGAAGGATCTTTTAAAGACTTAAAAGTATTTGCTGTGTATTTTTGTAATTATAACTCAGAGGAAACAATTATGTATGGGAGTTAGGCCACAGTCTACTTTTAGTGGCCAAACTTACCCTGTGTTTTCTAAAAAAAGGATTTTACAACATATGATTGAGGAACTTAATTGTCACCCAGGTTATATCATTTGAGATGCAAAGTAACTTTATAAAGTGTAGTTTCTGCCTTGAAATTAATCTGGTAATTTGTTTGGGGTAGTTTTAGGCAGGGTTTAAAAATTATATGAAATAGCTCTTAACTGTATGCCTTCTGTCATAGGGAAACATCAGCCTGTAATATGGAATAATTCAACTTGGACTTCATGGAACAGTATTTCTAAAGTTCTGAACATGGCTAATCTTAAAAGAATAAAATCCATCAGTATGTCAAGCGGGGACACAAAATTTAGGAATATTGATATTTTTAGTGAAACATACTTATCCTTGGTTTTAAAGGACCAGCAAACTGTTAGGATAACTTCAAGGATCTTCTATGGCTTTTATCAGTCACTGAGTATCAGTCACATCTACAAGGATGCACAAGGATCTGTATCACTGTTGTTTCAAGAAGAGAAAATTAAATTTAGAGGAAAAATTACTAATTATTCGTATTAATGGAGGAAATCAGAGCTTGGCTGAAAACAGCACTAATACAGACTGCTAGAGTAGTGAAGACGGGTTAGAAATATTCTAACCTGGATGTGTTGTTAATCTAAAGCTGTTGTTTCGGCCTGAGTTCTTAATAATAATAAAAAATGTGACCTTTAGCAGCAATGATATGCACCACTGTACATGAAATTGCTGAAATACTTAAGCAGTTTATACAATACCAATAATAAAAGAACTTTTCTGTTGATTATAGAGATACATTCTTACCTGCCCACAAAATGTATGGTGGTAGTCATAGGCAATTGCAATACAAAAATTCATCTTAGGAAACCAAAACAGCACCGTTTTTTTTTTTTTTTATCCCCACTGGTTGAGAGGATTTTTTTTTTTTTTTTTTTCTTTTTTGATTCTCAGGCTCCCTTTGTAATGTTAAATTAGATTTTTGTAGTATATCCTTCTTTAAATACAGTTATTGGGCAATCAGTGTGAAAGTGAAGAGAGGATAAAAGGGTGGAGGAAGAGTGGGAGATCTCCATGCTTCCCAGCAATCTAAATGTGTCATGTGGTCCGTTCAAGACAAAAAAAACCAACCCACCAAACCCAAGATCTGTGATCAGAGAAGTATTCAGTGTCATAAAGGGAAGAAAACCCACTGTTATCTGACTTTTAAATCAGAAATGTTCCCAAGATTTAAAATTGGCTTTTTCTACACTTATATATAATTTTAATAGGTTAACTACATAATATGTTTTTGCTTCATTTCTGGGAAATTTCACTATAATATTTTCATTTTGTTTTGTTGAAGTTCCCTTCAGAAAAGAAGAAATGTGGATCTTGTAAATATTTCTTGCACTGAGAGGCAAATTTCACAAAATGGTGAGTAAAGCGTGCTGGTATTTATATCTTGAATATTGAGGAAAAAGAAACCTCAGACCAGAAGCTGTCCAAAATAACTATTGACTTGCTTATTTTAAGAAATATTGGGCATCTGGAAGGTCTGGAAAAAGTGATGTATGTATATAGCAGAGCATTTAACCTCTTCTGCATTTTTACTTATTAGCTCATAAACAAAAACTAAAATGAAAATTAGAAAATCCGGTCTTTTAACCTCATTTATTTTAATATGCTTCTTTTAGACTACAGTATCTTGAGTTTTTAAGATTAGATCCAGATTTTTTTTTAAGCAAAGTTAACTTTTTCTTGAAAGATACAAGGAGCATGTTGCTAACTAATGCTGCTTAATTTGTTAGTGCTCATACCTCCAGGAAATAGCAGGAAATTAATTGTATTAAATAGTTTACTGAAAGAGTTTAGGAGTCTTGTGCAGTCAGTTGTAAACAAAAGTTCTTTCATATTCTAGAGGTATGTCTTGTTTGAAGTAATGCATATTAATTTCAAGCAAATACATGTTGACAAAATGAAAATTGTGCACAATGGGTTTTTGTGTGTTTGTTGTGTTGTGGTTTTTTTTGCTTTTTGTTGTTGTCTTTTTTTTTTTAAGTCAGAATAAAGACCACTTTGCAGCTATTGCTCCTAAGAGTATGCAACAAAAGGTTGGATTTTTTTTTAAGGTGATGAAGAGTGAGAAAGAGGAAAATGCTTATCTGCAAGTTGTATCCAAATTATATTGCAATAGTAGCAGTTTGAATTGGGGGAGGAAATGTATCTGGGGTTCACTTAGAAATGGGAAATTGATTCTTGCTCTTCAGAATTTTTTTCTGAAATGGACAGAGAAATCACAAGCAAAAAAGTCTGTGTCTGGTGTTGATTTTATTGGTACTTTAATAGAGCACTGCACTGTATGACTCTTTACTTTTATATTTTTATTTTCTTCAAAAAACTTTCACAGAAGAAAAGCAACCCATCATCTCTCCGTATGGGGAAACCTTTATTTGTGACAACCCTAAAAATGCTGAAGTAAGTTGAAAAGTCTGGATAAAAATGGTCTACTTCACATTAATCTTCATGTTATGTGTTTTGTATTGTCCTTAATTGTTTTTCCTCTCCTTTGTTAGTTCCCAGTACCTTTTCTGTCTTTTTGGGTACGTACAAGAAGTTTATAGAGTAAATCATTGTGGACTAATGACTTCCCTTGATCTTAAGATACACTTTGTACTTTTCAGTAGTAATAGGAAGCTGTGGTGTGTGTTGGTTTTGGTGTGGGTTTTTCGCTTGTGTTTGGTTTTTCTAAACAGGTTAGGACAGGTAACTTTGTGTCTTTTAATGCCCAGAGCTGCCATATCAACTGCAAAACAGTTACAGGCAATTGCAGTCTACCTTGATTCCTTCCTTTTACCCTCTTAGGTACAGTGGTATATTGTAATACTTCGTGTCTAAGTGAGATTAAGTGGTGGATAACCCTTAGAATTGACTAGTAAAGGTCAAAGCGTCTTTTCTCCTGATAAATGCAGATCAAGAGCGGTCACCTCTACACAGACTTGTGTATATCCTATGAAGTAGTTTACATGCTGGCTTAGATGATGGCATAATATTCAACAAGGCCGAGTGCTGCATCCTGCTCTTGGGTCACAACAACCCCTGACAACACTACAAGCTTGGGGAAGAGTGGCTGGAAAGCTGCCTGGTGGAAAAGGACCTGGGAGTGTTGGCTGACGGCTGGCTGAACATGAGCCAGCAGTGTGCCCAGGTGGACAAGGCAGCCAACGGCATCCTGGCCTGGATCAGTAATAGTATCGCCAGCAGGACTAGGGAAGTGATTGTGCCCCTGTACTCAGAACTGGTGAGGCCACACCTCAAATACTGTGTTTGGTTTTGTGTCCCTCACTATAAGAAAGATATTGAGGTGCTGGAGCATGTCCAAAGCAGGACAATGAAGCTATTGAGGAGTCTGGAGCACAAATCTTATAAGGAGCTACTGAGGGAGCTGGTGATGTTTAGCCTGGAAAAAAAGGAGGCTTATTGCTCACTACAACTACATGAATGAAGGTGAGTTGTAGGGAAGTAGGAATCTGTCTGTTCTCCCTTGTAACAGGGGTAGGACAAGAGAAAATGGCCTCAAGTTTTACCACGGGAGGTTTAGGCTGGATATTAGGAAAAATTTCTTCATAGAATGGGTTGTAAAGCCCTGGAACAGACTGCCCAGGGAAGTGGTGGTGTCATTGTCACTGGAGGCATTTAAAAAACATGTGGATGTGGTGCTTAGGGACATGGTTTAGTGGCGACCTGGCAGTGCTGAGTTAACGATTGGACTTGATGATTTTAAAGGTCTCTTCCAACCAGAACGATTCTATGATTCTATCATGTAATGGTCACTGTTGGCTATACCCTTTTTAAAATTCTTTGTGGGGAAGTTCTTAGGAGTTCAGATATTTTTCATGCATCTCCTAAACTTGCTGTGTACCCAGAAAGTCA
Organism: Baryphthengus martii; assembly: GCA_013396935.1. Classification (NCBI taxonomy): domain Eukaryota; kingdom Metazoa; phylum Chordata; class Aves; order Coraciiformes; family Momotidae; genus Baryphthengus; species Baryphthengus martii. The sequence goes on from VWZK01015744.1 coordinate 18,719, forward strand.
CTTTTGTTATAGGGTTCTCAGAAGTGAACATTTTTGTTGGCATCAGTAATTGATGGTGTGAATGCCATAGATGGAATGTGGACAGACTTCTGAATCATGGAGATCTAGGAGGTAAATTAGCTTAGTGAGGCATCTGCCAAATGCTGTGAATCTCAGCTGCTTCTTCTGTCTCAGCAGAATGCAGATCAGAAATTGTTGATTCTGTGCTTGCTTATACTTATGCCAACTGATCTCAAGCCACAGAGCTAAATAATACAGTAAATTGTTTTTAGTTTCTGTTTTGGTCTTCACTCCAGTGTTTCACTTTTCAAGGCATTGTAAACTATCAACTAAAATAAAAGTTACCGAAATGGATGCCAATGTTGTTTTGTGTTGTTTTCCCAATTTAATTTTTTTTAAGAATTAGTCAGTGAAAATAAATGGTTCAAATTTCATTTTCTAAAAGAACTGGTTCTAGAAGCATAAAAATGACCTCTATTTTTGGTGTGTACTTTCTTTTCTTTGGAAATACGTTGTGTGCTTTTTTGTTGACATTTTAAGGAGGTACACTTGAAGTCGTATCTTGTTTCTTCTCGTTTTCTGCACACAGAAATTAATTTTGAGCTATTATTTTCTTGTGTACAATGTCTTCTCTGTGGCAGTTATTGTTTTCTGTGCCAATGTCTGTAAAAATTCAAAATTTAATTTCTAATTAGTTTACCGCCATAAGTAGGTTTTCAAGAAAAAGTTTCCTGGCCCTCTCATTGTTTCTTAGCATTCTTCTGTACATTTCATTGAAATGGGTAGTTTTAAAAAAGAACCAAGAAGGTTGTCAGTAGGCGGTTGGTTTGTTTGTTTTTTTTTATCTTGCAAAGGCATCAAAAAAAAAATAAAAATACCGTGCTCTCAAGCTGGATTAACTGCTTAAAAGAAAATTGCTGTTTCTGCTGGTTGTAGAATCAGGATTAATGCAGTATATTATAACACACTTACCCTGATCTGAAGATTTGGATTTTAATTATCACTTTCATGTAAGTGAACAAATTTTTTAGTTATATTTATCACATGCCTATTGGAAACTTTACAGTTCATATTAGTTCCAGTAGAACTTCATTGCAGACAAAAGTCATAAAGAACCATAAAACAAAGGTCCTAAGATACTTTTCACTTTCAGATTTTTTTTCCGCTATGTATTAAGTACTCTAGGAACAAATAAGACAGTTTAGATTATACTGTAAAGTATCTAAGATTTTAGGGATTCTAACTGCTCCTTCATTTCAAAAGATAACCTCATACGCAAATATAATTTGTCTACATACAAGAAAACGTAGCAAATTGTTACACAAACTGACTGAACTTTGTTCTAAGGGCTTATCAGTTGGCTGTTACCCTTCTTCCTGTTTCGTTGGTGTAAAGAAAAGGCTTCTATAGGCTTTTATAAAGGGAGTGTCTGTAGAAATCAGTAATGAGTCACTGCAGACAGACTGGAGGTGAACATGAGAGAACAGGGAATTAAGGTTATAAAGAAATTATGCCTTTGACTTGAGTCAGGAAGGACAACTAGAAGCAGAAATCTCAAAAGGCCAATCTGAAGAAGGAACTTTTTTTTTATATTGATTTAAAAATATCACTAATAAAAGTCCTAAAGTTTTAGAGCTGATTTATTGTTGTGTCCAATTAAAGAGTCAAGTATATTAGAATTCCTTCACAGAAAGACGGAATTCTAATGAGTTCATGCCTCTCGAGTGAAGTATTGGCTTTATTTCTTGCTGTAGACTGTCAGACTAAGCTAAACATGCATATTGAGTTCAGTAAGCTATGTGAGCCTGTAAGCGTTGTGATACTGTGCAATGCTGGCCAGATTGCAAATCTTGCCATTTTTAAACAAGAACCCTTAATATTTTAAAAGGAGGTATTTATGGGCCTGTTATGAAACTGCATTGCCCAAACCATGATTCAAGAATCAACCTGAGGAGAAGTGTGGGATATTAGCTTGAAGAGAGGACTAAGGTAGTAACTTTTTAAAAAGATACCTGTCCTGAATGGCACTGAGTCTGTTTAATGTAGCCTCAGTTCTGACTGGAGTCTGTTTTAGCATTCAGGTTTCCTGACTTGCTGTTGTGATCAGCAAGACTATCTATGACAAAAAACTAAAGCCAAAATCTGAATTACTTCCTGATCAAAAGTAGAGGATACCTCAGAGATTTTCAGGAGGTGAAAGTTCTTTCTCATCTTGAGTCTGAGTATCTCGCAGAGTAATTCTGTAAACAATGTATTGGAAATGCTTGGGATTTAATTTGGGTGAAATACATGTCTCTGAGCAAATAGAGCTCCTTGTCCCCGCAGACTGGCTTCGTTTATGGACTTTTACATTTTAAAATCCACTGGCAATAGAAACACATTTCTTGGTGATGGCTTGGAAGTTCTCAGGCTCCCTGAATTCACTAGTCCAAGTGCTGAAGGTTGGGGAGTGGGTGCAAGCAGGACATAAAGCTGTTATCATAATGAGTCATGAGAAGAAAGAAGTACTACTACACAGTTTCACTGGGTATGTGGCTTCATCTTGGTAAGCAAATGAACATAGATACACTATTTTTACTCTGAAGATGCTTCCTGGGTGATGATAGTAGACTCTTGATTATTGTGCTGTGTAGAAGTGGGACACTGCCATTTCCTCTCCTTTATTGAGATTCTGTTCAATCCAAGCATTTGATAAACAGCAAATCAGTTGCTTTTGAGTTTTCTGTTTAGTTTGTTGGCAAAGTATATGAATACTTTGATTTTAATTTTTTTTGGTCTAAGCCTTGGTGCTACAACATAGTTAATAGCATGATGTGTGAGAGATTGTTGTTTATTGGTGGTGTTTGGTTGTTGTTATGTTTTTTGTTTTGTTTTTTTTCCTTTTATAATGGATCTGGCTGGCCCAGGAAAGCAGAGTGTTCACCTAGGTTTATCCTAGCATCAGCCTGTGATTTCCACAATATTTACGCGTCTTCAGCTTTGGGCGATGTGCTTTTTTTAAGCTTGCCTTTTCTTGTTGCCAAGGTATAGCCCTCAAGTACAAGATGAGGTACTGCTGCTCAGAAAACAAATAGCAACTCTTGTGAAAGCCTGTTCATTTTTTTCTGTCGTACTTCAGCTTCATGACATACACATCAAAGCTTAAATGAGCAAATTAAAATGCTTTCATCAAAAAGCATGAAGATGTTCGTTTTAGTTGTTTGTCTTTGTTGTTTTGTTTGTTCTTTTTTTTTTAAAGGAAGAAAGGCAAGCATTGAGAAGCTTAGTAATGCAATATGATTGTCAGATCAAGATTAGGAAGTGTGAAATGCAATGTTCTTGAACAGTGTTAACCTTGACACTTTGTACACTGCAAGAATTTTGCGATAGAGATTTCTAAGCAAACATTAGCAAATGTGCCTTTTAGGAAGAAGAGCTTGGCAAGAAAATGCAAGATATATTCAATATGACTGAGTCCAGTGTTACTGTAGGAATTTGAATTTACCATGTTTTTATCTTTAATGTACTGTGAAGGCTGTGCTTTTAATTCAGAGAAGTAATGACATGACAGATGGGCTGACAGTGGCAAATCACAAATGGTATACTTAACCTGCACGCAACGTGTGGCTCTTGAGCTTAGAAAATTTCGATGTAAAAATAACGCTCAATTGTGCTTCCAGAAAATCAGAACACTGATGTTTCCATGCACTGAATTTCTTTATCTAACTTGTTTGTATCAGGTATTTTGGACTATGCTCAAATGTTTTATCTGAGTATTATTATTTAAAATGGAAATATTGAAAGCAACATATATTTTAGAATACTTTTAAAAACATGATCTTTCAAATGCACCTTTGAAAATGTGACAAAGAATAGCTTTGCTAATTAGACTGATTTTTGTGACTAACTGACATCACACAACATCACTTACTCCTTCAGTACAAATGTTGGTTACAATGCATTTCTTTTCTAGGAACTTCATGGAAAGGAATTTCTGCCTTGTGAAAGTGAATTGGATCTAGGAATGAATGAAGAGTATTCTTCTTGCAAGAATCTATGGTATTAAATAAGAGTTTTAGAGAAATTCAAAATGTAAAGAGGAAAGAATTTATTTACTGATAACAAAAGTAGATCTGTACCTCTGAAGACACAGCCATGACTATATATTTTTTTTTTCTTCTATCTGAGCCTTTACCCTATGCTATAAGAGGCAAAGTTGGCTGTCCTGAGACTGTCTAACTCACGTTTCACAATCTGCTGTGGATTGAGATGCCTCTCTTCTCCCCAGTCAGAACAAGGAAGACATGAGTTTTGTTTTTGTATGTCTCCTAGCTAACTGTGTTTGAGTACTCTCGTATTCAACCTCCTTATTAGGAAAAAAACCCACAAGAATAACCCCTCACAAAACTAAAAAAAACATTCTACTGTCATGAGACAATGGCCAGTGCTCTGTAATATGATAAAAATGGAGCTAATGTGCTCCTTAAATCTCCAGTATGTACCTGACTTCTATTGAGGTATGAAAGTAGTAATACTACAATTCTTCCAAAGCATTAAGATGAGTGAAACTAGTTTTTTGAGGAAGAAAAATATATTTTATAATTTCTGTTCAGTCTTCTAAGGGAACCAGTCCTGTTGAATGGAGAAAGTGGGAATCAGTATAATCATAGTTATAAGATATATTGTGCTTAGCATGTCTGTGATTCTCACAATGGTTAAACAAGTTGTAGACATTTGTAATACATTTTACCAATATATTTTCTATTAATAATTTTATGTATGTGTGCATTGTAGCAATACATTAAGAGCAAAACATACCTTTTTTTTTTTTCTCTCCCCCCGCCCCACCCTAGTTCCTTTAATCAGGAAGAGAAGACAAAGGAATTTGGAAAAAATGAATCCTTGTCTCAGGAGAAAAAATCACTAGCTCCAGAAGAATCCGAAAGTGAATCTGTATATTCTGTTGTGGAGCAACGTTCTTTGCCTTTAAAGAAAAAGAAAAAAAAAGCCAAAACACACTCAGCATCTTGTAGTAAGATACAAAGCAGAGATTCAGATCACTTGATCAGTGAACAGATGCATTTTCGGCGATTTGATGGAGATCAGGCTTCAACTGGGAACGAATCAATTACACCGTATGCTTGTTTTTATGGACCATCGGTAAAGAAGGTTAAAGCAGGATGGCTGGATAAATTATCCCCTCAAGGGTATGGTATTTATATAAGTGTGAAGACGTATGTCTGCATGAGAGATGTTAAGTTTGTATTTGGTCACTGCTCTTTATTTGTGGTGAGAAAGGAAAGGGAACTGATTTTATTGCAAGAGCCTAGGGCTCTTCTGAATTCTTAAGTTTTTAATGATGATACCTATTCTAAAGTTTATTTATGAGGTGAACTCAGGAAAAATATTTTTATTAAAAATGCTGATCACTACTTAGCAGAAAAAGAACAGAATTAATTTGTACCAGTATTTCTAGTCTGTACATTTTTGCTGATTTTCTGTGGACTGCAAAGTAAATGAAAACAAACTCTGATTCCGAAATACTATTTTACCAATTTGGCCATGGATGTATAAATTAATGATTAGAGTAACTGGAGTTTCTGTTGGTTTCAGAACTGTTATATAAGCTGAGCTTTTGGTTTAGAAATACATCTGCAGTGAATTGTCTCCTAGTTTAGTTCATTGATGTGTCTAAGATTTGATGGGGAGGAATCTGAGCCCAAGTCTTGCTGCAAGATTTCAAATAACGAGGAGAAGAGAGGAAGGCAATAGAAAGAGAATAGTTCTGTAGGTAAAAAAAAAATAAAAAATTCTAATGTTTAATTTCTGTTATTTTTAAAAGGTTTTTCAATTGTTTTAGTTTAACCTACTTTGAATTCCAGCTCGTCTTAGAGTGCTCTTTAGTGCAAAATGATCTATTATCAGTTCTTCCCTTCATAGATACTTTAACTCTGAAGGTCTTCTAACCTCCTTCTTAACAAACTGTGTAGACTATTCTTAATTTTAATTTGTAATCTCCAGTTATACTTATGACTACTTTCTGAATTCCTTTTTGTATTAAAAGTGGTACAGTTTCACTTTTAAAGTCTGTTTCTGATCTTCACGAGTACTTATCATCTAGAGATTAAAGCTGTTGTCCTTGACTGTCCTGTAATACATGTGCTTCTACACAAGCCCTAGTAGTTCTTCATTCTTTGTTCTTAGGACTGTATGATTCCCTATCCTGAAAGCTGATATTAAACCATTTAGCCTTTCCTTCTGTTATTTGTGGCTTTAATCTTCACTACTCATCAACTGGTACAACAATAAAATTCTTTTTCAGTTTAGTGACAGAATTATTGAATTAAATTGATTGAAAATACAATCTCGTATGAACTTGCTGGAAGGAGCTTGTATAGCAAATTTTTTTGTTGTTCTTCCCTTTTAAGAGTTCTGATTTAGCAAATTTTAATTTTTTTATTTTTTGGGCTTTATTTGTGTTGATAAAGTCATACATTGTTGAAACTCAATAACAAGAAATAAATTTAGTTTGATAAACCTATATTAACATTATGAAATTTTAATCTGCTTAAACAATTTTTTTTTTTTTTAATTGCTTCCAAAGTTTCATTCACATCTCTGGATTGTCATTGTTTATTTTTGCTGAAGAATCAAAGCTCAATTAGAACAACCAAATTACTAGCAACCAAATTAAGCAAGCAATTAGTGCAACCAAAAGACTTTTTTTCCAGTATAATATGCATTTGCACATCTTTTTTTTCAGAATTATTAATGTATTGACCTCTCAGAGAGCTGCAGTTTGCTTTAACTTTTGTTTTGTTTCACTTAAAGAAGTTGGTTGTTTTTTTTTTTTTAATGCTTCTGGTGGGTAGCTGGAAGAGTAATAAAAAGTATTGTTCTTGATTCCAGTTGACATGTGCTGTTTGAAGGACTAGAGTCATGAACGAAGTGTGAAGGCTGTAGAAAAAGTAATAGATAAGAATATAGAAATTGAAAAAGATAATAAAAAAAATAGTTAGGTACAGTTGCAGGGTCATGAGCCTTGAGCCAGTTATAATCCTTGGCTAGATGTCAAGGACATTTTCTTATGCGTGGTTTAATGAATGCTATATTTTTTTTTGTTCTTTTTTCTTACAATAATTTTTCTCAAAGGTCTGAGAAACTATTTTTTTTTCATTCCTTAAAATACTGTCTATTTTTTTTACTTTGGTCACCCCAAACTGAATGTTTCTTTCTACTCGACCCCCTCCACTGCCTGCCCTTTTTCTTCGAGAGCTCCCATTTACATCTAGCCCTCTGTGTGTCCTCAGAGGAAAGAACATATACTGTTTTCTTAAATTGCTACAGATCATGCATTTAAAGTACAGCTTCTCATTTTACTTCACTCACTATACATTGTAAAACCATTCAGTTTACTCACATTGTACCTGGCGCTAACGTTCACTTTTCCTTCCCTACATCATCTTGAAGTTTATTGATGTTTTAGTGGAAAATACATTTTACATTGACCTTTCCAGGTTATGAAGAATGATGATTTATTGTAGTCATATAATACAAGTTAATTAAACAAGAGTTGCTATTTTATGCTATTTTATTAAAGTTTTGATAAAGTATCACAGTCTACTAGTCCTAAAGCAGAGCACTCATTTAGCAGGAGAGGAAATAATGTTGGGAAAAGAGCCTGTGTTAAAGTGGGGTCTTGTTCTTGCTTAATTAACTTGTTTAATAGCTTTTAGAATTGAAACTTTTATAGATGATAACTAATAGACTGTCAACATTTTTAATGAGCATAGCAGACTGTTTCAGGTTCATGTGTTAAATAATTTTTTAGGGGATTCTTATAGAGCATGAGTTAATGGCAAACTAAAGTAATTAAATGAACTCCTCATTAATGATGTCCAGTTGATAATACAGATTGAAAACTAAATTTTGTGTTGTACTTGTTGAGTGATTTAATGTGACTGCTATTTATTGACTGGACAGGGAAGTGAATGTTCAGGAGATGCTGATGACTGGAGATACCAGAGCCTGAAAATAGAGATGTCCTTCTCATAAACATGACAATGAGATGGTCAGTTTAGGTTCTTGGCTTTCCTTTACGGAAACTATCGTGCAGAGCTTGTAACACTTAAAGGTACACTCTGTTCAGAATACTCCTTTGCCTCTCATAAAAATAGTCAATTCTCATCCTTGGTAGTTTCAAGCAAAATTACATTATTGAAAGTTCTTCCTCTGTCACTTCAGATGTGGTATAGAGCACATTGGGATGAAATAGAAAGACAAATGAATTGATTAAAAACAGGAAGACACTGATTTATAAAAGAAGTCCAGTAATACTGTACTACTTATTTCCAGATAGTTTTCTTACGTTTGAAATCAGCATTCTTCTTTTGAAAAGATATGGTAGGACTAACATTTTAATTTTCAAAATATTTAGGCCCAAATACAGGAAGCTAAACATGATTTGGCCTTTCTATAATTTGTGCTTCAGACATTTTTAAAAGCCAGTGTTAACTTGAGTTTATAATTTTAATTGTATTAATTTTTGATTCACAGCAAACGTGTGTTTCAGAAACGCTGGGTTAAGTTCGATGGAGAAAGCATTTCTTATTACAATAATGAAAAGGTAAGTGACATGGTTTGGTCATATTTGGGACAAAATGCATCTGTGTAATACACACATTACTATGAAGAAATTCAGAACTAACTACAAATTAATATTCATCTTAAATTAATTTTCAATTGCAAAGTACTATATTTTTAGATGTCCTTGAGATCTTCATGTATTGCTCATCCTCTTGATTTCTAGAAGGGCTTGTATTCCTGACCTTTTCAAGTAGATGTCGTAAGAACTTTTTACTTTATTGAAAGAATGACACTGTTTTATTCTGCACAACAGGATCATGCAAAACATATTTAAGAGAACCAGTGCTATTTTGATGGTGGTTGTAAAGTGTCTCTGTCACGGGAACCCAGCATGCTGGAAATTTTCAGAGAGAAATTAAATGTGACATGGAAGACGTTTTGAAAAAAACAAAACCCCCATACACTTGTGTGGTGGTCTGACCTTGGCTGAGAGCCAAGTGCCCATTGAGCCGCTCTATCACTCCCTTCCTCCCCTCCCTTTCTTCCTCTTAATTGGACTGCAGGAGAAAATAAGATGAAACTCGTAGGTAAATAGAAAGGCAGTTTAGTAAGAAGCAAAGCAAGACCATGCATGGAAGCAAAAGAAAACAGTTATTCTCTACTTCCCGTCAGCAGGCGATGTCTGGCCCCATCCCACCGAGGGAGGAATATTTGAAAGAAAAAAAAAAAAAAGAGGGAAAAATAGCCTTGGTGCTGTGCGAGCCATTGTAAGCTGTAGCCACAGCAGGGGTGTATTGTCAACACTTTCTAGCTCTCAATAAAAAGCCCAGCACTATGAACTCTGCTGTGGAGAAAATTAACTTCACCTCAGTCTGATCCAATACAACTTGTTCACTCTTTAATTAAAAATGTCTCTTTCCTGTTTGTTTCCTAGGAATAATCACATATCATTGGACTAGATTGTTTTTGAATAGATGTCTTTAAAATCAGCATAGTACTGTGATGTCAGTGGTCATTTCTGTACCTAAGGATTGAATCTTACTGAAACAGTTGAAGATTCATGAGTTGCTTTGGTTAATGTAGTTCACAAAAATAGATTTTCAAATCATGGTTTTTTTCAACAAAATGTATATTCCTTTTGTAAAATTTAGATTTGCAAAAGACTTATTTGTCCTTTTAATATTTTTTCACAATAGAAACTACACTATTTGGGGAGTTTTCTTGAGACTTTTCTTTAAATGTGGCCCTTTTTTTAAAAAAAAGTTGGTTTTTTTTTCTACTTTATTTCAAATAATTTAACACTACAAAATTCTTTTTCTTTCACTGTGCAATTAATTTCTCCTCTTGGAAGTAATAAAGACCTTCTTAAATTCAAAAGTGATAGACGATTCTGTAATACGTGTGTTTGGTAGAGATGAGGTTATATGCACGTGTGTTACTTGAAATGCTGGAAAGCATTTCAAGAAATGTATTAAATAGGAACAAAAATGCAACTTCAGGTAAAAGTTCCTGAGCAGTATGCTGGGTGGTGATAATCATTGAGTCCTATAGATGCTTTATAATATGCACACTCTTAGCTGTATTTTCGCAGGTGATGAGGGGAGTAGAACTGAAGTAGGAAAAGACTTTTTATTTCCTGAGGGGCCAGAGAAATTAAGAACAAGCTCAAAGTGGTATTTATATTGATCTTTGTGCCTACTGATTAGCAACATGAAACAATCATGCTTTTATTTGAATGCTTTGCTTCACTCACAGTAGAAGACATGATTTAATAGATGAAGGGAACAATAGAATAACATTTGGATTGCAGTGACAAAAAAATATTACTCCTTTGTGGGATTCATCCCAGAGCTTCAGAGGAGCAGAAAAGCAGGATTAGTCATTAAGAAAGACTTGAAAAATATGGCATTGGGATTTGCTTAACACTGTGTAGCATAATTAGGGAAAGAAATGCTAATAAAGAATTTTAACTCTTGTATCTTCACTGGGGATTTTTTCTTTTTTTTTGAAGGTCACTGAAAAAGTTGTTTGGAGGTCAATTACTTTAGAATACTATTTGTTATATATTTGCCTGTCATATGAGATTCCAGAAATCTTCCTTTCTACTCAGGAGAATATTTAGTATGTCGCATAATGCATAGAAAGCTACCAGCTCTGCATCCTCTTTTAAAAGGTCTTTGTGGTAGGTTAGACTATCACAGGAGCTTGCCAAAAGCTTGATCTGAAGCCTCTTTGTCTCACTTGTTCTGGAATCTGAGTACAAAACCTCACTCCTGGTATTGAAAGAGATGCTGATTGTCCCGTGTGTGTATACAGTTTGACCAAATCTGTGCGTCTGGCCTGTTAAACCAGATGAGTCACGTAGTAAGAAATTCATGTGTCTGAGGACAAATTTGGGAAATGGTGAAACTTTTGGTCTAGCCTGAAGATAGGAAGAAAACCTATCTGGCTACCAATAGTTCTCAGTGCACATTGGGATTGTGTTGGGTGAACAGTGGCAGCACAGAGGAACGTGAGTTTTTGGTACAGTGATCTCTGCTTTTTGCTATTTCCACACCCAGAGTACTTGTATTGCTAGCTAGATGAATACCAGTGTGCCCCTGCTGTTGTTTGTGTGTTACTACCTTGACATTTTAAGCAACTGTTTGTAGGCCCATCAAGACCTGCATGCAGCTCAGGAGCCAATTCTAGTAAAAGGCATGGATAGTTATACAGTTCTGTGCAAGGCAGAAGGTCCCTCCTCCTAGCTGCGTGGCTAACTCTCTATAGATACTTCAGTGGGGAAGTTGTCATTTAACTTTGGATCCTAATGGCAAGTTCCGTCTATTCTAATGTCTGTTTGTCCAAGGACATTCCTATACAGACAAACATATTATAAAGGAATTGTTATACTTCTGGTTTCACATATAAATTAAAAGTAGTTCTGAAAAGGAAACCAATCCGTACTCAGGTATTTTTCTGATTATTACAAGCAGAAAAGGCTAGACTCAGTGGAATGAAACTGTTTATTTTACCCAGAAACACTACCAATATTAAATAGCTCTATTTGTCATTCAAATTAGGAACTTGAGAGGAGTGAGGTTTTCAAGAAGGGGAAGTGTGCTACATGGCTAAGAAGAGTGAAACAAGTGAAGGATGAGGAGGGAAGACAGAGGGCAGTAGTCTTGAAAATGTGTATTTAGCTAATATCTAAATGTTTCTCTGAATGATTTACACCTTAATTTTCTAAATATTTCTTTAACCTTGATCTAATTGTGCATCAGCTTCTATTTGATATAAATATCTACTTTATAGCTGCATATATGAAAAAAATAATTTTCTACAAACAGCATCTGACCTAGAAATGATTGTTCTTTGAATCTCTGATGCTACTCTTTGCTTCTACATTCGTGGTCCTGAGCAAGTTAATGTGGTTAGAGCAACATCCTGTGTGGTTTTAACAGAATGTGGTTAACTGATGTGAGCAAACTGGAGAGAGGAAGGTAGAATTTGAGAATTCTTTTCAGCTACCCAATATGTACAGATTTTGTTTCAAATGTCTTCCTACTTTTAACAGGAGAACTCTGGTGCTCTAACATGCACTTCATAGTAAAGCCAAGTCTGCTGGTTATGTTGAAAGTTTTTTATTTGAAAACATATATAATTTAGGAAAAAGTCTTGCCTTTTCATGAGGACAACTTAAATATTTTGTTTTGGTATATTGCATGTGAGCATAATAAAGAACAAAATTCACTGTGAAACAGGTGAATCATTGTCATTCTTGAAATAGGTCATATTTAATGTGCTGTGGAAGGAAAGCCAATGTACTGAAAAATGGTGTTTTCCCCAGGACCTTTTAGCCCAACTCTAAAACACAATTGTCAGGGAGTGACATTGAGCTGTATTTGAAAATAAAAGCTTTCATCAAAGCAGTTGTTTTTTTTTTTTGGTTTGCTTTTTTTTCTTTCCCCATTAGAAAATTGTACTTTCAGATATTTATTTATTTATTTATTTAATCAGTACTAGAACTAGGGTACATGTCTCAGTAACAGAAGAAATATCTGTGGGGTTCTTGACTGTGCTTATTTGCTTTTGTTTTCTCTATTTTTACAACAATTTGTGTTCATTTCTAGTCTGGAGTATTTATAAGGGAGATATTGCATCTTCATTGAATACAAAGAGCTTTTTTAACAGTAGGCATTATTTCTTGCATGTGAAAGAGAAGCTGCTGCAGAAAAAAAGATTGAGACATCATTACAGTTTAAATTGTATTTGAGAATATGACTTGAAGAACAAAGCTTTCGAAAGGATGCTTGTTTAAATAACAAACCCAAACCTATGCTCAGCTTAAAAAGAAATTGACTTTTTTGTCTTAAAGCAAATAATATAGCTGTGACTTTCAGCAGTCTGAACTATCTTACAGTACCAAATACAACCAGTAGATGCCTGCAAACACCATAATATAATTATATCTGAAGCCCTTTAGAGATAACATATGTAATAAGTTTGCTTTGCTGTTCTGAAGGATCAGTTGTTAACATAATATCCAACCTTATTAACAAATATGTTAAATTCTTTCTTCTAACAAATGTAACCATAATGAAAATAGATTTGCAATGCTGAGATCATTCTGAGTAGTTCTTGTATGTAATTATAGTAACATGTTCAATTCAGTTGTATTTCAATATTTTTATTAATTTATTTTCTAAATTACATTCACTGATGTATGTTAGTACAGAGAACTGAAACAACATGAGAGTATGAATTTGGTGAAAATCAGTAGCGTATCAAGCTCGGTAAAGAAAAATATGATCCTGTGTACCCTTAATGCTTAGTATTCACAGTGGTTCCTTAAGTCCTTGTATAAAGTCTATTATAATAATTTATACTTTGAGAGGAAAGTTATTGCAGTACAAATTCTTTGTGGGTAGCTGACTCTTGGACTTTTACTGCATCTGGATCATAAATCTTAGCAGTACATCTGAATTGTCTTAGAAAACCAACTGATCAAAGCATAGTGAGGACAGGAGCAGCAGCGGTAACTCTGGAATCCAGGGATTGTTCAGAAGTATTTCCGAGGTGTTCCACGTCTGTTTGAGCTCTCTACTTTTATTTTTTTCTTTTTCTTTTCTTTTTTTCTCTCCATATGGAATATACTAGATTAATTAGAAGACAATCTGCTTGGAGAAAGTACTCATAGCAGTTCCTTTTTTCTATCTTGCTTTTGTGTTCAAAGGTGTCCAGATTTCTAGATGGAAATCAGTAAATTTGGGGAAAGTTTGCTCTGATACCAAATGATGTTTTTGAGACATCATTCTCCTACTTCATATAGCACAAAAGTATATACCTGATCCAAGCTAGAGGATTCCTGTTAGTAATGACAGGGCAATGGATTTTTTTAGAGAGTGGTGACCCCACTCTGAGTTCAAAATTAGGGATAAAATCAGTGAATTTGCTGAAGGAGTGGGGAAGGAACAGAAAAATTCTGTGGAATTTTCTACCTGAAGAAGGCACAGTTTTTTACTTGTATGATTCTGTCCTGCAAGTATAATAATTTTATGTTTGGTTTTTTTAATTACAGTTCTGGGAAATAGTCAATGTACTTAGGCATAAAATTGTAAATTTGAGAGTGATATTTTGTAATAATAGTGCCATGAGACAGTTTATGAAGTGGTATCTCAAATACATGTATTCTATCTCACCATGGCATTTTACTATATTTTAAAAGGCAGTAGGTGTGCATAGATCCAGAACGGTGAAGTTGGTGATGTGCAGGTAGCAAAGTGATTTACTTACTGACGCAGTTTTATTAATAGTGTTGGTGAGCTTCCTAAACATCATAGCAAGAAGTATTACTTCAGAGACATTCGGCATTCCATGAAAATTATTAACCATTTCTATTGCATTTTTGCTATAGGAAGTGTTCTCAAAGGGAATAATACTACTCTCTGCTATAGCAACTGTAAGAGTTCACGGGGAGAATAAATTTGAGGTTGTCACATCCCATAGGACTTTTGTCTTCCGTGTGGATAAAGAAGGTAAGTAGAACATATGTATTTCTAATGATTGCTGTAAAGCTATGTAATCGCTGCTGGTAAATTATACTTGTGAAATATGTTATATTACCAGAAATATTTCTGGAATCCAGCTCTTTTGGGCTCCTGAAGTGAAACTGGAGACAACTGTAAGCTTTGTAAGAACAAATGAAATTATTGGGAAATGGCTTTTAAAAATATCAGAATGAGAATATTATTTCCCAGTTCTGCCTCTTTACCCGTTGTTCCGAAAAATGAATTTTCCTGAACGTTCCTAAGGTCTCACTGGTGGCTCTTACAGCCTATGTGCTCTCAGCCGTCTGCTCCGAGTCATCACTTGATATCAAATTGACAAAGAACAGCAATGAAGTTGATAGGTTGAATGTAATCCTGTGATCAAAGGAAGTCTGGGTTTTTCTGTGTGTCTTTATTTACTGCCTTATACAGTGTCTTCAGCCGTGTATTGATGCAAATGTAAATCGTAGCAGGGAAGTTAGTATGCTTTCTAATTTAATGTTTTATCAATTTACAGCT
This sequence comes from Baryphthengus martii, assembly GCA_013396935.1. NCBI lineage: Eukaryota > Metazoa > Chordata > Aves > Coraciiformes > Momotidae > Baryphthengus > Baryphthengus martii. The sequence goes on from VWZK01015744.1 coordinate 33,832, forward strand.
GTAATATGTGGAATCAATATCAGTGCATGTATGACTTATTTATCGAAACAATCAAATACAATGGAATACCTAGGAAAAAAAAGATATGCAATACGTATTTACAGCAGTACATGCCAGACCCATTATAGCTAAGGGAGTCTCAGCATTTCCATTATCAAATCCCATTTTTATGGGTTATAGCTTGGTTGTAAACATTTGCTGCAGGCTGTAACAGGAGTGCAGCATCAGCGAACAAATCCTTCTTATCGAGTTTGGCTCAAATAATTTCAGGCGTTTTTATGCTCTTAGCTGAGTTTGAAAGTATGTCTGTTTTTATTATTTTTGCCTGTCTTGTCCAAATTTATATTTTTACTCTTTTTTTTTTTTCTTTTTTAACAAATTGGTACATAACTATCTTAGTGCACTACATTTTATGGGACTTCAATTTGCTTTATGGACCACTGCCTTTGAATACTATCAAAATGTTAACAACTTATAAAACATATTCAGAGCAACCACTTTTTAGACAGGAAATTGCATTTTCTTTTAGTGTATATAACCATCTTTGGACATAGTGGCCTATCGGTAAACCTGTTCACTTGAGGTTAGGAATGTGTGTTGTACAAGTAATTTGGTCCTTATTGTATCCAGAGCTGGATGATGTATTCAGAGTAAATTATGTAAAGAACCCTGCTTGCTTCCTGTTGTTTGCACAAACTGTTACTGGATGCTGTTCCTTCTGTGGCTTTGTGCTTGGGAATTGTTCTGGGACTATTCAAAGGGTACTTAAGTTCTTCTCAAAGATTTTGAAATGGAGACTTTTATATGTATTTCCTCTGGTGGGCTTTATTTCTTTTCTTTTCTTTTTGCTGGACTATCAAAATAAAGAATGCTGTTATTGTCTTCACTGACCTGTAGCCCTTGGCACCAATGTTGGTTCATAATCACTAGATTATAGTGCTTTCAGTGCTCTGATTTTTTTTTATTTTTTTTTATTTTTTTTTTATTTTTTTTTTTTGGTTTATCAGAAGTACACTGGTTTTGGACTGACTTTTATATAGTTTTTCCCTCTACATATTTATGTTTTGGAAAACTAGGAGCATTTGGAAGCAAAAAAATTATATAGTTAGGGGATAGCAATGAGTTAGAGCATAATATTCTCAGATGCAGCGAGTTTTTGTTTGATTGGAGTGAAATACCATTAAAAAAAAATCTTCTAGAGTAATTTGATGCCCTCAACTATACTGAAATATTCTAGTGATCTTTTCAAAGTGCTTTAAAAGAGCGTGTATTAAAACAAAACATCCAAGAGAAGCACTTGAATCACTTTACCTGTGTTAGTCTGTCAAGGCATCTTTCTCTTTAAACTGTTTTCTGATGTTTAAATTCATGTATTTGTTCCTTCCCATTGCACACAAGACACCTATGAAGTAAGGACGTTACTGTTTTAATGGTGCTCTCTGCCGTGTTTGGAACTGATTGTGTCAACTTTGTATATACAGTAAATCGAACCCCCCTCCAATATATTTTACGACTTGAATCTTTCAGAGCAAAGAGATGAAATATTCATGATGTTCCAATCACATGGGGCAAGTCTAATTCATTCAATCAGTGTTAAAGTACTTTGATCTTAGTCTGGTGAAATACCTGAACATAATGAATAAGACTGAGTGAAACTTTATTGCTTCACCTATTATGTTCATGTATTTGTAAGATGCTAAATTAATAACGCACGCAAAGATATTCAAACATGCATTTTCTTGATTACTCTACCCTTGATATTATCAAGCTTAACTACTACACCTTAATGGAACAGGTTATAAATTGCTGAACAGTTTTGCTTAAAAGCATGGCCAAACATAGAATAGCATTGGCAATGACTTGCCTCTTCAGTGACAGATGGTATTTAGGCTCCTTGTTTTCTGCTTACATAACTTCCATGGCTCTTTCCCACTGATCTGGCTTCCAGAAGTTGAACATGCCACCGTTCTACCGCCTCAGTCTTTAAGATGGCTGGAATTAAGCATCTTGGAACTAGTAGTTGTGACTTTAAGAATCTTCTGTATCAGTTTGTGTAACTTCAGATTGTGTGTGGATTGTCGGAAGTTAATTGAATAGCTGTCTTTGCTAACATCTCCACTGATAGGAATTCTCATGTTATTTTTATTTACACCACCTTTTCAAGGTAGATGTTCTCTCTGATGTGATGTAGCTATACCATCAACCAGCATAGTATAATAGGAAAAACAGGAAAACCAATGTGTAGAGTGGAGCTGCTGCTTAACTATATGTCTTTGTCTGTCTTTTTTTTTCTTATTTAGAAGAAAGGAGTGACTGGGTTAATACCATGCTCAATGCCTTGAAATCTCAGTCTGATAATAATTCTCAGTCTCGAACTTCTGTCACCCCTGAGAAAAGTGGATATCTTGAGCTGAAAGGGTACAAAGCCAAAATCTTTATTCTACTTCAAGGGAGTACTGTGTGGATCTGCAAAAATGAGCAGGTAAATTTTTTCATATACTTTTTGTGAATGAATGCTTAGAAAGATGGTTTAACTAGTGAGTTGGAAATTGATGGCTCTTTGTGAATAGGTGTATTTCAATATAAATGCATATCTCATTTTATGTAGTACCTTATTGCTGCAATTCTCAGAAGGTTTCAAAAAGCAGGCAAAGTATCATTATGTCTATTGTATGATGGAAAAAATGAGTATATAGTGAGGTGAAGTGAAAAGCCCTGAGTGTCACAACAGGTTAGTGGCAGGGCTGGGATTAATTCACTTTTAAAATATGTGCCATAAGCACTCTGCTAAATCAGAAGGCTTATTTTCTGCACTGGTTTCATTGTTCTGTAATACAGTTCTCTGGAAAGTATACTATACAGACACAGATCGTGGTATTTAAGTGATGCTTCAGCTAAATGTTCAAAACTGATGTCCTTTGTGTTTTTAAGAACCTAGATTGGATAGTTTCTGCTGTGCACTGTAATAGTTTAAACAAATCCAGTATTAAAAACCCACGAAGTATACCTATCATTTCAGAAAAAAAATAAAGGGCTTTTTATTTTGTTTTGAGTGTGACAATATTATAATATAAAATCATTACATGTGGAACACTTTAGGATGCTGTAGATAGGGGATAACTGGGTTTAAGGGATGTCTGTGTGAACTAGTGGAAGAAAAATCTATTGCAGGACATTAGATGGAAGATATTATTTCTGTGTGAGGAATCGATGACTCACAAGTAGCTGGAACCTGGGAGGGCATTTGGAGGAGGTGTTACATGCTTGCTTTTTTTTTGTTTTTCTCACTAATTTGTGTGCAGGTAAACTCATTTCAAATGTGAATGGTCTCTTAGTAAGTCTTGTCATTTTGAAGCTGATCTCACTTCCTCTCCTCTTATCCTCCAAAGTGTGAAATTATTTAGATGAGCTTGAGGGACCATATAATGTTCAGTGTCACATTTTATTATTCTTTCCCAGGGTATGTCAGGAAACTCGAGACTGAGAAAGACCTTCCCACCACCCCCTCCCCTTCTACTTACTGTACTCCAAGGTAGTTTTACTTGTCAGTTAAGAACCAGCCAATCAAAAATGTGATGCAATTTCGGCATTTAAACTGTTCTGTAGCTCTATCAAAACTCCAGATATTATTTTACCAGAAGTGTATTGGCTACATGTCATTTGAATTTAAGCCTGCGGTATGTGATTTTTCTGAATGAACACCATGGGGATAAACTGATCTTCATAGTTGAGCATGGTATTCTCGTTAGCTATGCTGAAATCCTCGGTCTTATTTATTGTAATGTGTAGGTGACCTGCCCCTGGAGACTCTGTACTTCACTGACATTTTCTTGCATTGTTCCAGTAGAAAGAATGAAGTCAACCAACTTACTTTACAGTCTGCCTGTGGGATGACCCACACTGGGCTGCAATGCTCGGTATTACTGTTCTGTCATGGGATTTCCAGGTATTTCATCAGTGAAAATTCCTGGAATGCATTCTCATCTGTGAGTGTCCTCTCTTTGTAAGTTTTCAGTGTAATGAGCCACTTTTACCTTCAGAATCAGTACTGAAGCATCTCATGACCCTGAATATTTTTGAGTGCTCCCTCATGGATGTTTTGAGCTTCTTGATTAAGGGACAGGTGTGGTAATTCAGTGAGGTATACAAACTTGTAGAGGAATTTCTTCTAGACTAATAGATTATTTGGCTCCAACTGAGAGTCTCAGTACCAGGCATCCAATTTTTACTTTCTTTCTTCTTTCTTGCTCTTCCCGTATGCAACTATTGGGAGCATCTTTCTTGCCTCAAGTCCTTTGATCTTTCTCTGTTGATATGGGGTACTCCCACCTCTGCCCACTATACTGAATCCATTTTTCTGACTATGTATGTTAATATCAGACTGGTAAAGGGTTCTGGATTTCTCTGTTGTACATTTTCAGGGTGCTGATTCTGACTATCCAAAATATTCTAGGACTGATTCCCCTCACCCCAATCAACTTCCTTTCTTACAGATATCTTAAAACTATTGTGCACATGTGTATTGCTTTTATTGCTTTTGCAGCTGTGTGGTAAGTTATATCAGCTCTGCCCTTTCAGAATCATTGATTTCAGATTTTCTTTAACTGATCATGAAAGCAAATCCTTCCACAGCCTTTCTGCTAGATGTTTATTACCTTCTACTTCATAGATGCTCTGCAGAGATCACAGACTGCAGTGCAGTAGAAGGCAAACCAAAATCAAGCAGAATGAATGTTAGCCATCCTGCCGACCTGTCAGCTCCTTCTGTTGTATGAATATTACTGGGAATGGTGCAAAACCAGCTTCTTCCCCAAGCTTATTTGCTTAAAACCAAAGATATCAAATGGTCCTAAGAGGTTTCTTTTTAGATCCTCCATTTTAACAATTTCTCTTTCTTTATGCAACTTCTAGTATTTGGGAATCAGAATACATAGATTCTGTCCTTAAGCTTTTGTAGTCTGCAGTTTTCTCTTGGTATCTCTTGTGTTTTATTTTCAAGTTGAAAACAATTCTTTTTACTGCAGCACTGAATAAAAACCCAGTAATACAGCATCAATCCATTAGAGGGCTCTGTTGTTCTAAAAATCTTTCACTGTGTCAAGTCTGTACTTTAGCCATTAATTACCAGGCAAATATGTCCAGGGATGTCCTCAAATCCTGTTCATATTGGAATTCACATCCATACTAGAACGACTCCCAGAGAGACTTAGTGGGGTTTATTATAACTGCAGTGCTAAAAGGCACCTATTTAGACTTCTTGCAATGTTGAAATGAGATCGACTCAAGCTGAATCATTGATTTCTATTAAACTTGATAGAGGAGAGTCCACTGTTACTTTAAAAGATTTTTTTCTTCGTCGTTAAAAGTGGAGAAGATCCTAAGCCAAATGTCAAATCCTAACGCAACCGCCATGAACTTTGTGAAGTTCAGATTGAGATCAGAGCATCATGTCTCAGGCCCATTTCTAGTTAAAAAGTGATTGGTTTAGCTTGAGCTTCTGGCAATGATATAGTGCTAGTATGAAACCATCAATTTCTTTGACTCTCCATGTAGTGTGAATTTCTTAAACTTTCTCTCTGGAGCAAAAGTGAAAAATAGATCGTACAGAATCAATTTGTTCAACCTGCAACTTGCTGAAATTCCCATTTCTATTTCAAAATCACTCCTGCTTAAATAAAAACATGTCATCTGAACCTTCATGACAGCTCAAACGTTGGCTTGAAACGACAGTCTGCTGTGGTGGTGCCAGTGATAACCTCCCCTCTGTGACCATTGGAAGGGCTTTAACAGATGCGTGCCTTTATACTCCCTTTGTTAGGGTGTATTTAAGATTCACTGGTATCTAAAGTCAGGGAAGGCCTAGGTGTCACAGTGTTTTCACTAGAATTTGGGTTTGATAAAGAGAATTCAGGATCCTTTTTAGTTGGTGCTTTGGGTAGTGCTGAAATAGATGTATTTACCCAGAATATTTGGGGAAGCTTTGCCAAATATGAAGACTGGGAAATGGTTTGTATGGCTGTGTGCCATAATTATTTGTGGCTTTTTTCCTCCATGTATGACTCCAAGTTAAAGCTTGAATATTGATGAGTATTCCCTTTTTTATGTACAAGCAGTAGTATCCATTTCTTAATGAAAACCTCTTGTTTCATTTTGGCTCAGTTCTCTTATTGATTTCGGAGGGTTCTTTGTTTTGTTGGAGATTCAAATTATTTGCTCTGTGGCAGATGGAAATGTTTATTCATGTTGAATGAACCAGTAAGAGAGTGCCTAGTAATTTTCATTTCCTCTCTAATGCTCAGAGTGCATTTAAAGCAAAACTGGACAACATCAGAGGATGTATTGCCTAAACAGGTAGAAGATGGCAAAGGGTACAATAATGTATAGATCCAATAGGGGGATAGATGGAAGGACAAGTCAAAGATGATGCTTGAGACTGGCATTCTGAAAGAGAGGAAGCAATATGAATGTCAGTGGAGGAAAGTGAAGAGGACGTGTGCATGTATCTCTGTGGGTGTAAAAACAGAGACGTGTTCTTACCTCTGTTAAGAAACACAGGTTTAAAGGGCAGTGCTATGAGTAACCTGATCTAGTGAAAGATATCCCTGTCCACGTAGGGGGATTGGTCTAGATGGTCTTTAAAGGTCCACATCCAACCCAAACCATTCTGTGATTCTGTGAAATATAGTGCCAGAGATTATGTGGTTGGGATTCAGGGGCAGACTAAGAAGTCTGTGACTTTTTGGTATATAGTGACAGCAATTTATAGTGATCCTCTGCAATAAAGTTGTTCATTAAGAGATGTTCTGTTTTTCCATGGGGAAAATGTAATCCTGATGAATTATCATGAAATGTCATGGATGAGAAACAGAAACTCTTAAAAAAATAAGTAAAGGGTTTATTAAGTAGAGTAGAAAATGTCTAACAATGGAAGGTGAACATAGACAAGTAGTTAAATGAAATCCTGAAGATGAGTATTAATGATTGTCATGCTAAAGCAGCATGAGAAAGCCTTTTTAAATGTATTTAGGTTCTTCATTGTATCATTGTGATAATATTGGTGAAAATGAAATGAATTCAAGGTGATGGCAACAGCAATATGAAAGAAGAGTGGGGAAGATGAGTTGAATGTAAGTTGAGTAGAAAGCAAAATAGTTGCTTGAAGATTTTTGAGATCAAATAAGAAAGCCTGAGCAAAGCAAATAGACAGTTTTGGAAAGGAAGCTAGGGGAAAATGTAAAAGATTAAAGGCAACAAAAGAAATCAAGAGGAGGAATGGAAAAACCTTTCATATAGTGGATAGATGGTGAGAGGAGAGAGAAGTGCCTGATATTGATGTACTCAGGGGTGGGACAGCAGAAGGCAGGATTATTGAGAATGAAAAACCAAGAAACTGTCATCTCTGTTGTTTTGTTCCCTCATCCTTGTGGTCCATGCCCTAAGGACGTGTGTCCTTTTGGAGATTTTTGTGGTGATAAGCTGTTATTTGTAATAATAACTAGAAAACTCTCTAAAGAACAAGTCCTCTACTTGATTGCTGGTGCAAACTATGATCAAAAGTGTTTACAAACATATGAATGATCCTGGTGGCTCATAGGTGGAGATAGCAGAAAAGCAAATTAATATTTGTCCTTCTTTGTCTTTGATTCATTCAGAGTTTACTCTTTATTTCAGAATGATACAAATCTGTAGCAAAAATTTAAAAAAACAAACAAACCAAACAAAACACAACAATCCAGAAATATACCAAATATATGGGAGTGGGAAAGACTAATATGAAGAAGTGGTTTCAGGTAAAATATGCTGATACATTGGTGACTCGAAGTGGGAAGCAAATGATCCAGCCTCTTTTAAATACATAGAATCATAGAATGATATGGGTTAGAAGGGATAAAGCAGGATTACCTTGATCAGGTTGCACAGGAACACATCTAGTTGGGCTTTGAAAGTCTTCAGAGAAGGAGACTCCTCAGCCTCTCTGGGCAGCCTGTTCCAGGGCCCTATCACCTTCAAAGTAAAGTTTTTCCTTATGTTGAGGTAGAACTTCCTGCGTTTGAGTTTGTGGCCTTTCATACAGTTGTTTGCGTCAAGCTGTAACTGGGATGATACATCAAGGTCATATTCCTCATTTTCCAGAAATTCCTTGGCAAGAAATTCATTCCAATCTTCCCCATTCAAAACCATGGCAAAGATCAAATGCTGCTTGTGATATCAGAAATAACTAAACAGAAAATAACTTGAATTCTATAAGAAAGCTTAAAAACTTCCTTTTCTTTGCTTGTCGTGCAATACAAAATGAGACATCACAGGAAATTATGTTGAGTAGGAGAAAAGTTAATTGTTGTTCTGACCATTACTTCTTCAGTTTTAAATTAATTTCACCCTTATTCCAAAAGAGATTTCAAAATGGATTTAAAAGACTATGTCATTAAGGTGGTTGAATCAAACAATGAAAATATGTCAGTGACTGCCTTTATAGGGAATATCCATATTTTATGTGCAAAAATAATTGTGTGGAGTGTTGTTTTACATTGTTGAAAATATTATTAAAGAACATGGATAAGGGCATAAACAGGAATTCTATCAAATTAAAAAGTTAAACTCTTCTGTATGCAGTTAAACTTCGTAAGAATTTTATTTTTCTTCTTCATTTGTTTTTATGATATTAAGCTCTCATTGAGATGTAAGTACAACAAAAGCAATCATGAAAGATTCTTTAATGCTTCCACAGTGGTCAAAATCTTCATGATTAATTTGACTTGGGGTGGAGTGTAGGGAAGGAGGAAGGAAAATGACAAAGTTACCAGCTTCTCTGTAATGCGCAGTCAAGCTTTCTGAATGACTGATATGTATACAGCAAGCTACCTTGAGTGGGTAAAAATTAGCAGTGAATAAAAGTAGGATTTGTTTGAATATTATGCAGAAAAAAAAATTGTCAGGTGATACAACACATGAATAAAAAATTGAAGAATGTTTTAAATCTACTTGTCATAATGTTATAATGTTATTGATATGGTATGGGAGAAATCCATTTTCCTCTAAGAGTACTGGAGTTACCCGAGAGTATTATCCATTTCTACACGTTACTTGCATCTAAGAACTACTGGCTTGGCTTCAAATCCCATGGTAAAATAATCTATTGCGTCGAAAACCCTACATAGAGGAAACCGTGCATCATTACATGTACTTTCATTTATCATAGCGGATCAAGTCTGCATTTACTTATTTATTTTAAATCATATGAAAAAGTTATTTCTGCATTCAGTGAACCTGGAAGACCATATAACCAGTGCATCTGCATATATGTGTATATAGACTTAAATAATGGAGTGTTTTCTGTTTTGTGCGTGTGTGCGTAACAAGATTTGAGATGACAATGAAACTGAAAAAAAGTGTTTTTCAAGAATGGTTAGATCTCTCTTCTTTCAATAGCTCAGTGTACTGTGAAATTAAATGCAGCTGGAATGTTATTTTGCACCTAGTTGATGGCTGTTTGTTTCTAAATATAGCAGTAAGTTCTCATAGGAGTCATGCCGTAAAAACTGCCCACTACCTTTGGTTTGCTTTTTCTCCTTGGAGAAGAGGGCAGTGTAAAATGCGTTTTTCCTACTCATCTGTTACTTCTATGCATTTGTCATGCTTGGGACATCAGTAGCTTTAAACATACCAGTGGTGACACTGATTTTTTTATTATGTTTTTTTCCTCAGACTGCATCCTCCAGGTATTAAACTAATTAGTATAGCTGAAATAGTGATATTTATGTAAAGTTACAATGCCCTTACAACAGTGAGGAGCAGAGCATTTCTGAGGCAGTGTAGACAGCACATCCTCATTGAAGCGTTCATTCCATGAACTTGAAGATAGGCGCAAACATGTTATGGCAGTGTATATGAATCCCATTCCCTGATAAGTTAAAAATATAGTGATACATGATTCAAATTTTTAATTACCTAGCCTGTATCTTCTGTTATCAACTTGCCATTTTTGAAATCTGTTACAACACAATTAGCTAAACACGGGTTATGAATTTAATCTTTAACTGGTGTGGCTCAGAAAATGTCACTAAAAGATATTTTGTTGTTGTTGTTGCATTACCCATAAAGTAGTAAGTTGTGTGGATATCCTTCTGTGAAAGCTAAACTTTAACAGAGAAATGGGACTATTCTTTTGTCCAGTCTGAAGTGGAAAAGCCATATTCTTAGGATTTGCCTCATCTGTGATGAGTATGGTCAGATGAGCACTGACAGTCACATTATGATAACTAAAATGTTCTCTTTGGTTGCATTATTAAATACAGTGGATCAGCAAGCACCAGTAGGAACCCAAAGAATATATCTGCAATTCATTAACGTTTCTTATACTCTGACACAGTAACGTTTAGAACCCCAAGCACTTAAAAGCAGGTGACTGACCATAATGCATTTAGTTTGCAGGAGCTAACAAGCAGAAAAAACAATGTTCATAGAGAAAACTCTTTTGTCATTCATGGACTTCTCTTGTTACTTTATGATGATTTACAAGACTGAGAGGTCTCACTTTAATCACTTTTGGAGCTTAAGATGCCAGAATATTTTTTTATTTTTTTTTTTGTGTCCTTCATATTCTTTCAGCTCCCACACTTTGTTGTTACAAACGTTAATCAAACAGTGGACACTTGCTGCAGAACTGTTGTCTTCTGCACAGTGTGCATTGGAAATATGAACAATAGCTTTGCTGGCACTGGAGAGAGCAGTTTGGAGTTGTTATTGGACTATCAAAACAATTAGACCATTTGAGTTTTCATCACTTAAGCAAAGTGGATGGTTTAAAATAAGCATTAGAAAGATGATCCTTAAAATACTGAGAACTTTAGTATCGTTGTAGCTTAAGTGACGTTTTAATCTTTTGGACCTTAAATAGTTTTCATTTGTGTTGATTTCTTCATGCTATTTGGAGCAGGATGGCATTGTTCAGATAAAAACAGAGCATTATTTTCTTCATTCCTCTATCTTGTATCTACAAACTTTATTCTAAATAAATGCACCTTCCTTACAGCAAAAGTAAGGAAATGTATGATTTACAGTATAGTAAGAATGTGGAGAATACCCCTGTGTGCCTTCTCAGCAATAACTTCTGTCCCTGGCTAATAAACTGCTAGGCCAACAAATTTGAACTTAATCAATTCAAACTGAATTATTGCCTCATGAAACACTTCAATGCTATTGTTGTTAAATTCTTCCATTTAAATATTTTGCATGAAAAAAACCCTTGTTAGAGATGGTATGTTTTCAAAATTATTCATTAAAAATCAGTATCTTACAGATATTTCCAGAAAACTTCACTCAGAAGTTATTTCCACCTCAGTATATGGGTTAGACCCTTCCCCACCTGCCCCCCAAGATCCACCAGAGTGATTGATTGATACCTAAAAATTTTAAAGAAACATTTGAAAAATGTTGCATTCACTGAATTGTAGTAAAAATCAAGCTTTGTTACCTTCACTTAAGGTGGAAGGTTGCCAAAACAATCGGCAGTGGGCAGCTGGACAACCATAGGAACAAGCCTGGAGAGTGATTAAGGAGGAAAATACATTCAGCTAAATACTAGAGAAGATAGAATGCAATGATTCAGGAAATAAAAGGTGGAAATAATCTTTGTATTTTAAATGATGCCTAGTGACATTAGTATGTTTTGAGCATTTCAAACAACTTTTACTCAGTTGGGTATTTTGTTTTGTCTTTTGGGGCTTTTATGTTGTAATTCTGCAGTATTTCCAATGAAATATTTCCAAGGAAATTGCTTAGGAATGTTAATTTTGAGACAAGAAATGGAATGGCTGATGAGTGTGTTTTACTCTTGGAGATAAACACTTTAATTATTGACTTTCTCATCCTTTGGGGCATTCTGATGCCTAATATTTAATCGAGTTATTACAGCTCCGGTCCATTTCTTTGGTTAAGGTGAGTTAGGCTGGTAAAAAAACCAAAAGCAAACATACTGCCGTCCTTTGGATATGACTACATTTTGGTTACGGCAAAATTGTCTCTGTCTTCTACTGTCCAATGTTTTCAAATTGTACAGGTTTCTATACTCCACATGCAGGTGTAGAGAAGTCTGTATCCACTATACTGCATTTATCCAGCTTTATACATGTCTCCAGTCCGGGTCTAGTATGCAGAGTTGTGTTAGAGATACATGAGTCAGGTTTGAAAAAGAGCTTGAAGCGGTGTGGCTGCGTTGGTGTAATTAATACGGCTTTGGATACTCTTTGCTGTTTCATAATCAGCCTGTCTGGCAATTGTTTGAGAGGCTCTGCAGGATGTTGTGTGATGACGTGAGGCGTGATGTTTTTTTCCAGTCAAGGGCTGTAATTCCTTGTCATGGGGTCATGAAGAAGTTCAAAGGCAGATAAAATGACAGCAGTCAGCAACAGCAGCTCAGTTCCTGCAACACAGGAGTAATTGCAGCCCATTATTACAATTGCCTCTCGCTTCTCTCCCCTGAAGGAACTGAGCAGCTGCCAATTTACTGGACTGCAAGAAAACTGATGAGCCAGGAGCTGGGAGTCATAACAGAAGTTGAGAAACTTATCAAGGCAAAATTCATTAGCCCTGAGGAGAGGGAGGACAGTGCTGACTGGTCATCACCGATGGCCGGGTGGGAGGTGGATTCTGACTTCTAGGTTAGTTTGTTTGACCTTGCATTTCTTTTTCCACAAAGAGAAGCGAGGGGGTTTCTAAGCATCTTTTGTATTATTTTGTTTAAAACAAACCAACCACACAGCAGAGGTACCTGCCATTTTTTATGTGACTTGTGTAGAAAAGGCTTATTTCACCCTGAATAAATACATCAGCTGTTTCCCAGTGTGTTTTCTGTGCGCTCTGTAATCATTCCTGTGTATTAGGTATTTACAAGGTTCTGGCTTTCTTTCTACAGCTAAAAAAAGGATGATATATAACGTGCTTGGTCTTTTCTGTTTTATTTAATGACAATGTGAGATTGGTAAAATTTGGAAGCCTGATTTGAGAATGATCTTGGGTAATTGCACTTGCTTACAGTAAATGTGTACAATTAGCAATTTAGATATGAAACTTTTGTGTCATTATTGGTGTTCTCAGTAATAAATGCTAATACAGAAATAAAAGGTTTACGTCTACACAAAGCTCTCCTCTGGAGGCTCTGTTTCTTCATCCTTGACTCATTGATGAGATATGGAATATCAGAAACATCTCTTAATATATGCAGGTGAAGCTGTACTGAATTTTTACACGGAGAAGAAAAAATAAAGGTTAATAGAGTGCACTTATAGGTACAAATCCAGTAGATGTTATCTCATCACAGTTCTGCATGATTCTGTGGTGCTGGCTATTCAGGACTTCTAATTGTAAAGGTCTTTTGTCTGGAGAGCTAAATTTTATTCTCCAACACTGGATGCAGAGGTATTTTAAAATTAACCTTAAGAAGCCCGTGCAGATTTTGTTCTAGACACTTGTCCTTCTAAATGTAAAAAAAAAAAAAAAAATGCATTTTCAATATATACAGGGCAGTTTAAGGAAAGCTATTGCTTATGGGATCTAAACACAGATACGTGATCTGAATGTCTAGCTTGGTAAATGTCAGTTGGAGCTTTGCCGTGAATGTCAGGGTTGCCAGTTTTTCATTTTAGTCCAGTGTTTTGTTTCATTTCTGAATTCCTGTTAGGCCTAGCTTCTTAAATGGCATGGTCATGCTGGGAAAATACACCTTGTTCTAACTTCAGTACGTTTGCAGATTGCAGCTGCCCATTCTTGCTAATATAGAAAGATTTTTTTTTTTTTTTAAGATTAGCTCAAAAATCATAGTAGCATGTTACAAACTTCACCACCCACAACTGTTATAAAGTGTTACTGCTTGCTTTCTGAATATCCTGAAATGGAGCGATTTTATAATTTTAATTCCAGTTCTGTTTAGCTGTTTGTCAGATCCTCTTTTACGTTGTTACCTGAATCAAGTCTTTGTGGTTTTGATGCAGCCTTTTCTATGAGGAGATGCACCTGCATACCTTCAGTTATGAGCCAGAACTGCTCTTTCATAGCTTGATTTTATCATAATATGACCTAGGTTCAGTTTGCTGGTGAATAGGTCAGGCTGTTACTATTTCAATCAGCCTGGAAATCAGTGCTTCAGGGGTTTTTTTGTCACATTCCATAAACAAAATGCCATTGCAGGTACTGTTCTTTACTAATAATGCATCTTGACTTATCTCAGCATAGTAATTGATATGTGTATGTTTCAATTTTTATTTCATTATTGTGTGATTTAGAATGCTGTTCTAATAGAATATTGAGGAAACAAATTTTGAAACCTGTAAAATGTGAAAGTTAACCTTCTGTTTGCTACATTACTTGGAGTTTATTAATGATTTTAGACTAACACTTTAAGTAGTGATTGAGACCTGTCGCGCCATACCAAGAAAGTCCTCTGAAACAGTTAATATTGCTGCTCACAAATTTTGCTTTTTCAGTCTTTTATTAAATTCAGATGAGAGAGATTTGTTTTTTTCCTTGTGTAAGGAAATGGATGGGAGTGAGAGACCTGAGAAGTAAAAAGAATGCAGGAGACAGGTGGAATCATTGTGTGTCGGTAATATTCTGGGTCTTATAGGAGCTGACTGTATTCATTACATGACAACGGGAAGCTCACTGAAACAAGATACGTTTAGACATGGTAAATGAAGAATTTGTTAAAGATCATGTAATTTTTAATTTTCTTCCTATTAATTAGCTCTCTAGTTAGTAATACAATATGAAGGTTATTCAAAAGGACTGTTGTGGGTGCTTTTTAAGCGGTATTTTTTTGGTTTTGTTTTTGGTTGGTTTTTTTTTTACTTTTTAATTTATCATAATATTTTCTTTAGAGTATGGTTGATCTGTATTTGTACAAAGAGCTTGTATTTTTCTATTGGATGTTAGCCTTTGCTTCTTGCTCATTAGCAGAAAATTGATTGCAAGCTTAAATTTACTTGATTTTTGCATAAGACACTTCTTTCTCATAATTTTCAAGTTATGGAAGACTGATATTCATATAAAATTTAGACTGTTGTGTTAATTAAGACAGACATTTTGATTTAGTAAGTTTATATTAATTCTAGACCCAGTCCTGAAATGTGAGTATAGTGAAGATGTTTTAGAGCTGGACACTTGTTTTATTTTTGGCTATCATAAAAACATTTGAATAGCTTCTCTGTAATTGTCTGAGGTTATTACTTATTTGAGTCATGAATGCCTTTGGTTAAATTGTGTAGTTGTGATGGTTGCTCTTCTTAGATTTAATCATTGTAAAATCGAAACCGAAAAAAAAAAATCACTACAGCCAAATTGCAGTGGCTTTTATATGAATTCATAATAAAACTTATTCATGATTGATTTACTAGGAGTTCAGTAAACTCTATAAGCATTTAATACTCTAGCCATTTCCGTATTTAAGCAGTGAGAAGTAGATTGGTTATTTGTAAACGGAATTGATTTGTGAAACTCTTTTACATACTTACTTTTATATTAACAGTGTTTTCTTTATGTGGAATCATGACAAAAAGCCTAGACAAATATGAAAGTGAATAGCTGCTAAGCAGTAGCTCTGTGTGTGTCCGTTATTGATTTTGTTTACATAAAATCAAAATCTTTTCTGTGCATTCATCAACTATTTTCATCTTTGTCTTGTAAAGACAAATTTGTATGTGTGAATCTAAATCCAGCAGAAGAAAATATTTTCTTTAAAAACAAAAAAAACCCCACACTCACCCCCAACCTAAAAAAAAACCCAAAAAAACGAAACATTTTTCGGTTGAAGTAAATATAAGGAGGATATCTTCCAAGGGAGAAAATGGTAAGTTACGAAAGATTCCTACTTACCAAAAGCCAGTGGTGCAGGTTTGCTGTTGTCATGGCATCAGCCCTCTATTGGTCCAGGCACAGAAGAATGTATGATAAAACTGTTGATGTTACTGTCCCTTCACTGCTTCAGAATAAATATTACAGAAGTGGGAAGAATTTAGAAATCATAGTTTGGTCTCCTTAGGTTTCTAATTCTAGGTGTTAGTTCCTGCTTTACATTGGCTTCTAGAAAATGTATGTAACTCCATGGAGTCTAAGGCACATTCTTCAAAGTTATTGGACATGCATACACATACTCAGACTATGGTTCTTCTGCTAAATATGTCTTTGTCTTTCATAAGAAGAAAATTTATTTTGGTTCAGATATTTCAAGTGTCTGAATTTCAAATTTGAAGCAAAATTTGATGAGGTTTAGTGTTTCCTTTCTGATAGGATGAATATTTCTTAAACAGATGAGTATTTATACTGTCTGGCAAAAAGCTTTTGTGTGGGTCTATGCTTTCCTTCGCTCTTATTTTCCTATTACATTGATGATCATAATGTCACTTGTTAAAGTGAAACTTTTTTTCTTCATGGCTTTGTGAGCAGCAGGTGTCTAAAATCTCCCTAGCTCAAAAAAAAGTAGCGTTAGCACAAATGAGATCTCCATATTTCATTAAAATACTTCTAATGAGGATTTTATGTGGGTTTTGTTGAAATTTGCATAATCTTAGAAAGGCTATTCCATTTGATAGGATCAGAAATCTGAACTGTTACTTTATTAACATCAGCAGGGAAATCCTGTAGTGATTCATTTATGATAAAATGGGGTGTTTGGAATATAGGGTATTCAGAAAACCATTGATAATTTTTTTTTTTTTTAAGATGTAAAAAGGTCGATCATAGTTAATCCTGTTTGGACTGCACTTGAAAAGTGTTGAAACTTTTATTATTGTCATTATTATTATTGACATTAATTGCTCTTTATAAATATTTTAGATTTTACACATTATTTGGAGGTGAGATTTATAAGTAAAAAAAGATTTGGAAAACTTTCTGCATCAGGAAATGTTACTTAATGCCTGTTGAAGGAAAAATGAATTATTTTTACTTGCGAAATATGATATCATAGAATTAAATTTTATTTCACTTAAGTCGGAGGTAGTAAATAAATTTTTATATATGTAGTAAGGGCTAATTGTCTTAGCACCTTACTGTTTGCAGTCAATAAGTAAAAGCATTATGCTTAATCAATATTTTTTACTAGTTAATGTCATCCTTGTTTGGAGATTTTCTTGTTTTATTAGGGGATCTTTGCCAGGGGGGTAATTGTAACAGTTTTCTCTATTGTCCAGTGACAACTGTACAAAAAAGTCTACAAAGAGGTTCATCAGTTTAGCATGATGACCATTCTAGATTCTAAAATATCACAAGAAATTTCACAATCTGTCCTTCCCCTACAAGTTCAAGCGCTTTGTTAGCAGTTTCTTTGGACTATGAATATGTTGTATGTTCTTTTGTGTGTATGTAAATCTTCAGCAAGGAAGTTATAAAGATGTGACTTCAGAAAAGCATGACTATACGTGGTACTTCTGAAATATACTGATTCTTCTGGTCTCCAGAGAACAATCTTCACAACTGGAAACCTTCTTGGAAGATTTGTGAAGCACTTCCAAAGAAGAGTCCAGATGACTACTTAAAATTTTAATAGTAATAGCTATGTTTAAAAGTGTGTAGGAGTTTGGGATGATGGCTATAGGGATACCTGTTTCAGATAAATGGAAAAAAAAAATCATAGGCAGGTGGGAGAGGTCAAACAATAAAAGTGAGGAAAATTGAGGAATTTCCAGGTAATAATAGTTTTCACATACGTTAAACTGGCATCCATTTGGGATGAAAGATGTGTGAAGTGAGTAGTAAGAAATGAAGTCTGAAATGGAAAGAATTTTCGTGCATTATGAGGTTTGTATCTTAAGGAACATGATTATCTCTTTTAACATGAGGCAATGTTACAAATGGCCTTTGGAATAAGAAGAAGGGTGAAAGCCTTGAATATAGACTACTTGGTCATGACAGGCTTTGAATTTTATATATGTGTTTATTTAGCTGCAATACCTTTAAGTCATCTCATCATATTTCATAAAGCAGCAAAAGTAAATCATAGCCCAGGCAGGCTGCAGTTGCTTCAGCCTCTCTAGCTGGTAAGATACTAATTTCTGAATAGGTTCCATGCCCTGCTGGAAGGGTTACCATAATAGCTCAAATTGGAGCTTTGTCTGCACTTGTCTTTCATATGGGGGGTAGGGTTGGCAACAAAGAGAGCAGTTTTGTTTCTCTTGCTTGACATCTGTCAGGGTATTTGGGGAGATAGCAAGGCAGGATTTGTAGGTAGTGTTACCACATTGCTTTTGATGCTTGGTTCTGTCTTGCGTGCCTCAGATGTGAGACTATTGCTTTTCTAGTATGTTGAGTGACAGGAAAAAGACAGCATGTGCATGCAGAATGGAGTATGATCTGAACTGCACTTTCTGTACCTCAACTCTACTCTGAATTGTGGAATAGTTGAAGAATTCAGTCCTTTCAGTATTTTTCTAAAGCAGCAATGCAAATGGCTATGGTACTTTTAAGTCTTGAACTCTGCTCTGCAGTAAAAGCTTTAAATTACTCTGTGTTAAAATGTACAACTTTACGTAGAATATAGTTCTAAATATTGATGCAACAATTCACACAAATTGTTTTGGAAATAACAAAAAGGTTATCAGACCATGACTAAGGGGTGCATTATTTGTAATGGCAAGACACGATTGCAGCATGGTTTTCTAAATATTTCCCCCCTTCGTTTCGGCATGTTTCAGCACAAGTGAGAAACTTGTGGATGTTTGGAATTATAACTTGTCTCCCCTCTATTGCCATCTTCTTGCTTCATTTTTGAGGACTGAGAAGTTGAAGCTTTTAATTTATGTGTGTATGTATTTGTGTGTAGCTGTTGTCTTTGAACATCACTTTCCAGAAAATTCAAAGATTGATGTGAAATAACATTACCACAATTACAGATTTGTGCACTCAGTCTAAAGATAGAAAAACTGAGCTTATTTCTAAAACCTTAATTTCATCCAATTAAATCTATATAATTTAATATTGTGCAGTAGATTCTGTAATATGCTGTTTTTCTTCCACAGGATCTCCACCTCATTCAGTACGTTGTTTTCTTAGTAACTGTTTGATAACTCTAATATCTTTTCATGGAGTAACTTGTGCCTTTTTTTTGCACACTGTTGAAAAGTGCCTTACAGAAAGAAGCCTTCACCAGCGAAGGAATGTTCTTTGAGGAAATTAGCAGTAATTGTTGTGTTTGACTTTTGAGGAACGGTGATTAATTTTATTTCATTTCCAGTTCCCGTTAGGTAAAGGAACATGATTATCTTCTCCATATGATCACACAGTTCCCAGAAATAGAGTGAATGATTCAAACATCAATATATTTTGTGTTATTTTCTCTGACTTTAACAGGGAGCTTGGAGGGAATAGTTTTCTGTCAAACTATACCTTCTCAAAATACTGCTTTCATAGGTCTCAGATGAAGGTCCAGTTGCTCAGCAGTCCTGCAAATCAAATACTAGAGCATAAATTCAGGTACTAGGAAGTAGAAATTGTACAGTCAGATGACTTTATGCTAAGGGTTTTGATTTACACTGAGTAAAAACTGGTAAAGGCAATGATTAAGATCTAACTCTCCAGGACAGTATTCTGTCACTTTAATTACGTGAAAGGGAGCTTTCATTGTCATATGTCCTAGATCCACCCCATACAACAAGCAAGATTGTTTATACCCAATGATGCATAATCTAGTGATTTAAAATTTTACTGATACTGCAAAATACACACACAGCTGCTGAAGTGAGGATTCTGAATTACTTCTGTAGGAAGTTAATAGAGAGATTTGTAATTTATATGATAAGTAACATCTAAGGTTGTAACTACCTTTAGAGTGTTGGTCTGGAATGCATTTTTGAAACAAATCTCATAGTTGCCCACACTACTTGTGTGTTGACTTTCATCATAGAGCCATCTCAAAGTGTATGTACTAGATTTCATCATAATGTAATGATGTCCACATGTGATGCCCCCACATGTGATGTGAAGCAGGATGTACATATCCAATGCACTCCACCGCAAACAAGATCAGTGCGTGATACTGACTAGAACTAATCTAGATATCCCTTCTCCCTTTTGCTCTCTTCCTTCTTTTCAACTTCCAAATGTTTTGCAATAATAGCTTGAATCATTTTCAAGTGGTCCCATTATGGGACGCAGGAATTTTGCATAGCTTAGTGAACAACCTAAAATTCATGGATGATGTGACTATCTCATGTATCATAACAGGTGAGCGTGAAGCTGCAGGGTTAACATGCACAGACAACTTGAATTCTGGCATCTCCTTGCTCATCAGGGCTTGAGCTGGCAAACTTTAAGTTCTTTTAGCATCATCTTTTTTTGTGTGTGTGTAATTATATACTATATGCTTCATTGCAGTTTCATTTGGAGACCTCATTAGGAAGACTGTAAGAAAGAGTACCTATGTCTTTCCTCATGGTGGTTTTTATTCCAGGCTATGATATGTAACTATCCCCTAAAATCTATATTAAAAGATTTTAGGCTGTGATGAGGGATGTATATCTCCAAAGGTTTGAAAAGGTTTATGAAAAGTAACTGAGGAGGCTAAGCCCAAGTGTAGTTTAAAAGGAGGGGAAATCGATGTAAACTTGCAGAGAAGAACTAATATCATCAGAGCAATTTCTGCATTACTAGTCCCTGTTTTTCAGCCTCTGATGCATAAATATGTCCTAATTTTTCATTAACATGGAAACATGGGTTTTTTTCCCATTTTTCTGTTGCAGAAGATAGCTTTCCTTAAATAGCTGGAAAGGCTGAAATATATGTCTCTAATTAAGGAGGAGAGGGGAGAAACTATGATTGCTTTATCCAAAGGACTCTAGTTACTGACTTGTAATCTCTCTGGAATAATTTGCTTGTTTGAAGGGAATCAAATGCCATGGGGCTAGGTGAAGAAGTCATCTTAGATAATGTGAAATTTTTAAGGGAATTCTGAGACCTTTCAGAAATAAGTCTTAGTTTAATTGTCACAAACTTCGTGGTAACTTCCCCAAATTAAACCTAAAGGGCTATTGTAAATAGCAAAGGTAAATTCAAGGAAATGTATAAGGTCATATTTTGGAACGCTGTTCAGAAATACTGTGATTAAAGTTCAAGAACCTTCTGTGTATGGCCAGTAGGACAACAGTAGTGTCAAAGATGGATGGACTTTTTGTAAATGAGTGATAGGATGGTGAGAAAAGTGAAGGTTAACAAAAAAAAAAAAAAGCACGTCTGCATATATAAACACCTACATACATATGTATATGTGTGTGTCTATATATATGTTTATATGCGGTATATTCTTGTTGTGTTATCTGGTACCTCTTGTCATTATTGGAGCCTTATTATATCTACATGCACACACACACACCCTTAGATATTGTGTGATCTTAAAGTCTGGCAGCCAAAGACAAATAAAAGTAAAGGGACAATGATCACTTAACTCACAAGAAGAAAACTGATGTTCAATGAGAATATTCAGTTGATATAGCAGTTTCCAAAAGTGCTGTGTTCCCAGAATACACAGTACTAGTTCTGTACTTCAGAATTTTGTAATTCTGTACTTTGTGTACTTCAAAATATGCTGCAAATATATATTTACATATATATGGGGCGAGTGTGTGTATGTAGAAGTAGATTCTCTTGCATTTGTAGCAGTAATTTTTCTTTTTCTGTGCTGTTGTTGTTATTCCCTTAGTCTTCCAGCAAAAGTCTGAGATAAACATATATAGACTGATATTTGTAATGTGAAAATAATAGAGTTAGGTAGCCTTTAAAATAAAACTTGAAATTCATTTCCAAGAATTTTTATGTGAGTGGTAAAGGTTAAGTTAACTTATAATTGTGGTTGGATTTTTTTTCTTGTTGTTGTTTTTTTCCCAAGATGTTTACCTGAGCCAAGTTGTTTTTTTTTAAATCAACCTTATATATTGTGGAAGTAATGTTGGGTGTATAAAAGATTGTACATACAAGACATTATTATAACTGCTAAAATAGTAGAAGCTGAGGAACACAAACAGCAGCTCTAGAACTCCTATATTCAGATGAATTTGGTTTAGCGAACAGTTTTATACTAGTAACACTTGAGTTGGCTTTCTTGAGCAGAAGGGAAAAAATGAGAAAAGAAAGAGTAAGTATTGTACTTGGCAGGGAGAATAGTTTTGTAGAGAAGGTCTGTTCATTAACTGAGAGCCGAAAGATTCAGCCTCTGATAACAGATTTGTTTAAGAATTGCATAGACAAAGATTCTTAGGCCTGACTTTTTAAAACAACATATGAAAAGTTATATGTTCAGCAACTCTGAAAACTAACCTTGTTTAGATGCAGCTGCATGATTTTATTCATACATGTACTTAGGCTTTCTTTAACCTTGGTGTTTATTCCTGTGTCGGTAAAACAGTGGTGATATATTAGAAAAGGTATGAGACAAATTTTGAAGATCCTTGAATTTCATCCAGAATAGAGTTGAAGAAAGAATAGTAAAGCCAGGCTCAGGGTAACTTTTACCTGTGAACAGCTAATATACAAGAGAAAGCAATTTTGTACTCTGATGTGCACTAGTTATATAATTTCACAGTTTTTATACAAATGACAGGTTTTCGTAGGTTATGTCTCTTTCAGACGGGTGATAATGACTGCAGGACTGGCACATTATAATCATTCCTTCGCCAGGAAGGAACAAGTACTTACCAGAAAGCCAGTACTCACTGCACAGTTAACTACTTTCCCCTATTAGTATTTTTAGCCTTCAGTTAACTGTGCAGTTTAGTGAATACTTCTGATCTATCATTATATTTGTAAATAATTTTTTTTAAAAAGCTCTTATTGTAAACTTATTTCTCAAACTTTTTTGCAAGTTCATGAAGCTAGTATAAATATAGACATTTAAGACATATCTAGATTTGAAAAAAGCTCACAACCCTCAGCTTTTTCTGTGCATTTTTGAAACTTCTTGAAATTTTCTTTGTTCAAGAGAAAGTCTAACATGGTTTAATCTATCTGAAACAATGACCTGTAGGAGCAAGACTATTCTTATTCTGAAAATATACTGCTTGGTCTTGCTGTCATTACATTTTGTAGAGTGCTTGAATGGCCCTATTGTCCTCTTATGCACTCAAAGTGAATGAATTTATCTTTCTAAATGGAGCATTTCTTTCTTCCCTGTATCAATTCCCACTTCTGTTTCTGAAGGCAAGAACAAGACTGCACTCCTGAAAGCATATAATTCTGAACTTTGAAAATTAGATTCCGGTGTACCTGTCTCTCACAAAGCCTGGTTTATGCCAAGTGTTGTACAGTTACCATAAAGAGTTTGTTTGGACCATTGGTTCACTCTAATGTTCCGATCAAACAGGTTAATTTGCCACCTTCTTTAGTTGTTAAAGTTATGTTCCTAACTTCCAAATTCTTAACCTTTCTGACATTCCTCACACTGAAATTCAGTACTGTAGGTTCTCATGCATTTGCTCATTTTAAAATATAATAGTAATTCTATCCAGTAGAATTGTTCATACACTGTACACGTGCAAATTTTGGAGGGTTGGTGTTCCGGCTAAACACTTTCAAATTAATAAATGCCGTTTCTAGAGTGCTTTCTTAGTTCTGCAGGGTTTAGTTCAGTACAACAATGTTTGGTATCTGTCTTCAGACATAAACTTGTGGGCTCTCTGGCCTACAGGGTACTTTCATGCAGCCTGCTCTCTTTTTGCTCCAAGAAAGGGGGTGCAGCTAGCTATTTGAAGGCATAAAAAAAACCCCAGAAGAGAGTGAAGGGAATACAAGATGGAGAGTTATCAGGCCAAAAAATCCCAACATACATGCAAAAAAGGCACTGCACGATTTTTGTTTTGTTTTTTTTTTTTTATTAGTATTTGAGAAATTTATGAAGTAGGCTGCTGCAAAATATGAGTTTGTTTAAATTCCTTGAGGACGTGGCTGTTGATGCCTAGTACGTATGATGTCTTTGCTGCAACTGTTCAGGAACTTTCCAAACTGGAAGCCTTTAGCTTGCTGAAAGCTTATTTGGGAAGGTGAGAATGTACCTTTTCTTATTGGCATTCTGTTTATGACAGTAGCCAGTAACAAGTGCTTAAAGGGAAGCTACTGTATTAGGTGAACTTTAGATTTGTCTCATATGGCAGTTGTTATTTCAATTGTCTTCATTATTTGTCATTTAAATTCCGTAAACTGTACTCTGGAACTAAGAGTATATTGAACTCCTATTAACCATGGCTTCTGGCAGTCATTCTGCTGTTATTAAATAAGTTAAGAATGCATTGCACTATTGTTAAGGTTCAAGTTTAATCTTGTTACCTGTCCTTTAAAAATCAGGAATTTTTAAGGCAAATTATTTGAAATTATTGAAACCAGCAAATAAAATCTGCATCCAATTTAATCTTAGAAATATAAACCATTTAATTCTCCAGAGTTAAAGGCTGGTTTTTGTTTTTTTTTCCGTTTTGCCTATTTAACATACTGCTGCTAATTTAGTAGTTTAGTATTTTTTAATATTTAGTAATTTTCTATCTTTGGCCATCTTTTACTTTATTTTCCTCCCTGGTGATGTCTGATTTTAAGAATGCTTCCCCGCTACAGAGCATGCTGTCAAGTTCATGCTCAAAAAGATGATATTCCACCCACTCCTTTCCCATAGAACTGATCTTTGAGGATGAATTAGGGACTGTGTAGGTTTCACGGAACTCTCTACTCTCTTCTAGGGCAGATGTGTCAGTTCCTGATTTATAGGAAAATGGGATGGGAGCTGAAGAAGATAGGAGAGAATATAAATGTCCACGTAACAGCATACGAGGGTAGAAGAAAGGTAGAAATATTAAAAATATATATATATTGTATGGGGAGTGGCTAAGCCATGGTACTTGTTGAAAAGTTAGTACTTTCTATTAAGTTTTGTACTGAAATCCACACCTAGATTCCACACTGTTGTCAAAGGTAACAGAAGGTTAAAAAAAAAAAAAAAAAGAAAAAAAAAATCAGTTATTCTGGCAAGGAAATATTAGCTGACTTATCCCACGCTATGTTTAATCAGTGAAAATTATTTCATTTTTAAAATTGAATCTTAAAATGAGCACTATAATGCTTTCAGGACAGAATTATCTTCAAGGCTCTTGTGATATAATTAACACTTCCACTTGTACGTAGACCCATATATGTGTTTTACGTCAGATTTAGCCTTTTCAATCATGGTTAAAATATTATTTTTATTTGCTCATACCTGAACTAGGGGAATAAAGTTGAAAGAGTTTTGAGAATTTGTGGTGGGTTGGCCTTGGATGGACACCAAAAGCCTGCTAATGCTGCTCTATCACTCCCCTCTTCAATGAAACAGGCGAGAGAAAATAAAATGAGAGGCTTGTGAGTTGAGATAAGGATAGGAAGAGATCACTTGCCAATTACCTTCATGGGCAAAACAGTTTTAACTTGGGGAAATTATTTTAGTTTATTACCAACTGAATCAGAGTAAGGTAATGAGAAAACAAAACCAAACCTTAAAACACCTTTCTTTATACCCCTCCCTTCTTCCTTGACTTAACTTTACTTCTGAATTCCCTACCTCCTCCCCTCTCAGGTACTTTCTCCTCAGGGAGAGGACTCTCCATACTCTTCCCCTGCTCCATCATGGGGTCCCTCCCACAGGGTACAGTTCTCCACAAACTCCTCCGATATGAGTACTTCCCATGGGCTGCAGTTCTCCACAAACCAGTCCAGTATGAGTCCCTTTCACAGGGTTCAATACTTCAGGAGGAGAATGCTTCGGTATGGGTCCCCCATGGGGTCACAAGTCCTGCCAGAAAACCTGTTCCAGTGTGGTCTCCTCTTCACAGGTCCTGCCAGGATCCTGCTCCAGTATGGGCTTCCCACAGGGTCACAGCCTCCTTCAGGCACATCTACCTGCTCCAGCATGAGGTCCTCCATGGGCTTCAGGTGGATATTTGCTCCCTGGGCTGCAGAGGGGACAGCCTGCCTCACCATAGTCTTCACTGTGAGCTGCTGTTACCTGCAGCGTTTTCCCCTTCTTAAATGTGTCATCACAGAGGTGCTGCTGCTGTCCACTGTTGGGCTCAGCCTTGGCCAGCAGTGCATCTGTCTTGAAGCCAGCTGGCATTTGCTACATCAGACTAGGGGAAGCTCCTAACAGCGTCTAACAGAAGCCACTGCTGTACACGCCACCCCCGCCCCACCCCC